>SJYX01006138.1:37004-49862 GCA_006410675.1 Oreotragus oreotragus | reverse complement strand
GCTCTTCACATCAGGTGGCCAGAGTATTGGAGCTTCAACTTCAGCATCAGTCCTTCCAATGAGTATTCAGGGTTGATTTCCTTTAGGACTGACTGGCTTAATCTCCTTCCTGTCTAGGGAACTCTCGAGAATCTTCTCCAGCAGCCCAATTCAAAAGCATCAGTTCTTCCCCGCTCAGCTTCTTTATGGTCCAGCTCTCACATGACTGTTGGAAAACCCATAGCTTTCACTACACAGACCTTTGTCAGCAAAGTGATGTCTCTGCTTTTTTTAATACCCCATCTAGGTTTGTCATGGCTTTCGTTCCATTACATATTTTATGAAAAGATTATCACCATAACTTTAGTGAACGTCACAGGCATCTCACAGATTTAAAAACTAAGGTGGAAAAAATACAGTGTTCCTTGTGATGATAACGCTTAGAATTTATTTTCTTAAACTTTCATATATAAGCTCAGCAGCGCTCATTCAATGTATCACATTGTACATCACATCCTTAGGACTTATTTATCCAGTAACTGGAAGTTTGTACCTTTTAAAAAAAAAATTGAAACACGGCTGATTTACCATATTATGTTAGTTTCAGGTGAACAGCGTAGTGATTTTCAAACTTTTCATAGATTATATTCCATTTATAGTTATTATAAAATGTCCCTGTGTTGGGCAATATATCCCTGATATCCTTGTAGCTTATGTATTTTTTACACAGTCCTTTGTTTCTCTAAGTGCCCTCCATCAATCTTGCCCTTTCCCCCTCCACTCTCCCCAGATTATGTCAGGAAAGCAAGATTATGTTGCTTGAGAGCCAGTAGCATGTTGCAGACGAAATCCAGACCCACACAGCCCCACTTCAAAACAGCCACAAAGCCCGTCTCTTTTGCCGGAGTGGTTTCTGCACCAAGGGACCAAGGACATGGACGGGAGTTGCTAAAGTCTTAGAAGGAAGGAGTTGCAAGAAAGGGTCCTTATGATAAGTTTCCTGTGGCCATTGCGTCAAAAGACCATGAACTGCGGGCTTAAATCAACAGGCATTCATCTTCNAAGCCCGTCTCTTTTGCCGGAGTGGTTTCTGCACCAAGGGACCAAGGACATGGACGGGAGTTGCTAAAGTATTAGAAGGAAGGAGTTGCAAGAAAGGGTCTTTATAATAAGTTTTCTGTGGCCATTGCGTCAAAAGACCACGAACTGCGGGCTTAAATCAACAGGCATTCATCTGAGGTCACGGTGTCCTTCCCGCCTCTTCCAGCTTCTGGGGACTCCAGGCATCCATCCCTGGGCTGGTGGCTGCCTCCCTCCGTCTCTGCTTCCATCTCCACGTGGCTTCTGCTCTGTGTCCACATCTCTCCTGTGTCTTATTAAGGACCCTGTCATTGGATTTAGGGCCACCTTTGTCCAGAAGACCTCATTTCAAAATCCTTTACTTCATTCCACCTGCAAAAATCTTTTTGTTCAAAATAAAGTTACTCTCAAAAGTTCTGGGCTTAGAACCTGGACTTAATCATTGAAACCAGTGAAAGAAAAGCTATGACCAACCTAGACAGCGTATTTAAAAGCAGAGACATTAGTTTGCCAACAAAAGTCCATCTAGTCAAAGCTGTGGTTTTTCCAGGAGTCATGTATGGATGTGAGAGCTGGACTATAATGAAAGCTGAGTGCCGATTAACGGATGCTTTTGAAGTGCAGTGTTGGAGAAGACTCTTGAGAGTCCCTTGGACTGCAAGGAGATCCAACCATTTAATCCTAAAGGAAATCAGCCCTGAATTTTCATTGGAAGGACTGATATTGAAGCTGAAACTCCAATTCTTTGGCCACCTGATGCGAAGAGCCGATTTATGAAAAAGACCCTGATGTTGGCAAAGACTGAAGGCAGGAGGAGAAGGGGATGACACAGGATGAGATGGTTGGATGGCATCACGGACTCGATGGACATGTGTTTGAGCAAGCTCCGGGAGATGGTGATGGACAGGGAGGCCTGGCGTGCTGCAGCACAGGGTTGCACAGGACTGAGCGAGTCAACTGAACTGATTGAAACAGTTTCCATACTAGGTATTTGCCTGGCAGCCAGTGGGTTAAGCGTGGTTTCTGTGTGTTTTTAAAGGCCGAAGAAGAAGCAATAATTAACTGTTGTTCCTGAAAGGCCACTTGGTATTTTAGCAAAATAAAAATCCCCTAGATGTGCTTCATGAATCTTAACAATAAGCAACAAGGAATTGACTGTTACAGGTTTGATTTGCCTCTCAGTGTGTTAAGGAAAGTGGTAGTCACTCAGTCATGCCTAATTCTTAGCGACCCCGTGGACTGTAGCCCACCAGGCTCCTCTGTTCATGGGAGTCTCCAGGCAAGAACACTGGAGTGGGTTGCCATGCCCTCCTCCAGGGGATCTTCCTGACCCAGGGATCGAACCCACGTCTCCTGCATTGCAGGCAGATTCTTTACTGTCTGAGCCACCAGGAGGGGCATGTTTAAAGTTGTTTAAAAATCTCACTACTTTCTTCCAACACAGCAGACATCTTTCATGCTTCAGAAGCAGCAAAAGAAATATAATTTCCGAGAGAGGGAGAGAGAGAGACAGCAGAATGCCACGTAGACATCTACCTCAGTGGAAAATGTCACTGGGTGGAACAGGGCAGGGAAAAATGAACAGAGAGTGATTTTTAAGACTTCCTTTCATTAAAAGCAAAGCTTTTTGGTTCAGAGATAAAAGAGAGCAAAGCGCATTTTTTTTTTTTTAAAGGAAAGAATTCTAAAATGCAGAGTGAACCATTTGATACTGGCAGAAAAAGGATGGCTGGATATATGAAAGTGCTGTCTTGGTGGAAGCTGTGTCTGAAAAGGCCCTGTGAAACTCTTGTTATATCTTGTGCTCATCTGACTGATGTATAAAATATTACAGCCCAGAAAGCAGACAGGAACCCATACTTCACACATCCACAAGGCATGCTGTGTATAAAGGAATGTGCCTGTCCAGGCAGGTTCTTGGTAAAATCAAATAAACCTTCTGGATCACCACGCATTTCTGAGTTTGCAAATGCTTGGTATACACCCAACTTCCATTTTTTTGAAGATGTGTATATTATCCCTGAAGTCATGGATCACAACAGTTTCTCAAAGGCCATGTGGGAATTCCACTCCCATGAACAAAAAATTATTCCACTTCAAACAGTACAAGCCCAAGTAGCCGTTCAAAAAAAAAAAAAAAAAAAGAGCAGGATCAAATCAGAGACTAAAGTCTTTAGTTCTCTAATCATCTACTGCAGAGCTGAAATATTAACAGAATTTGTTAAAATGTTGGGAAAACTCCAATCAGATGGATATACCACAAACTGTAACGTGTCCCTGAGCCTTACCCAAGGCACGAGAGAGTCATTTTAAGAATTGATGATGAAACTACAGTTAGATTTAAAAAAAAAAAAAAAAAAAGGTCTGTAGCAAAATTTATTTATACCACATGGATGTAATGGTCGTCATTGACTCCGGTGAGGCTCAGACAGTAAAGCTTCTGTCTGCAGTGCAGGAGACCGGGTTCCATCCCTGGGTTGGGAAGATCCCCTGGAGAAGGAAATGGCAGTACTCCAGTACTCTTGCCTGGAAAATCCCATGGACCGCGGAGCCTGGTAGGTTACCGTCCATGGGGTCGCAAAGAGTCAGACACCACTGTGCGACTTCCCTTCAATGCATATCCCAGATCTTGTGACACTGTACATGAAATCCAGTCTCACTGGCTATTTTTTTCTTTTTTCTTTTTGCAGAGTTACATGGAATTGTTTGGTGAGTCCAAATGGAATGACACCTTTGCAGGCTCCCATGCTGAAGTGTCCTGATCACTTCCTGAAAGGAAAGGAATGTGAACTCTGCAAAGTCATCCTACACAGCACATTTGGGTTTGGAAATGTGGCGGCTACTCAAGGTTCACATACATAGTTCTGTGTGCTCGCTTGGAAAAGTGGAGATATGTGGATGAGAGAGAGAGAGAGATCGCTTGGGAAAGTGGAGAAAAGTGTACAGATATGTGGATGAGAGAAAGAGATAGATGATAGATAGATGGGGTACATAAGTGGAATGGAAAGATGGTTGGATGAATAGATAAAAAGATGGACGAGATACGTAGATTGATGGGTAGATAGGTGGATAAGTAGGCAGACAGATGATTGATACATACGATCAATGGATAGGACAGATAAATGGATAGATAAGAGGGATGGCTAGATAGTTCCCTGGTGGCTCAGACGGTAAGGCGTCTGTCTACAACGCGGGAGACCTGGGTTCAATCCCTGGGTTGGGAAGATCCACTGGAGAAGGAAATGGCAACCCACTCCAGTACTTCTGCCTGGAAAATCCCATGGTCAGAGGAGCCTGGTAGGCTACAGTCCATGGGGTTGCAAAGAGTCGGACATGACTGAGCGACTTCACTTACTTACTTCACTTAAGAGGGATGGGAGGGTGGATCAATGTGTAGAGACACAGAAATAGATGAGAGAGATGTAGATAGAGGAGACACATAGAAAGACAGATTAGGTGATAGACTGGATATAAAAGTGGGCAAATAATGGAATGGAAGAATGTATGCCTAAATATACAGAAAGACAGATGGAAGATGGAGAAATAAGTGGAAGGTAGGTAGACAGACCTGATGGGTAGGTGGATGGACGGACAGGTGGTTAGTAGGATAGATCAATGGATAGATACGAGGGGTAGGAGGGTGGATCGATGGAGAGAGAGGCAGAGAAATAGATGAGAGAGACTAGATAGAGGATAGCTGGATAGATACGGATGACAGATAGGATAACGAGATGGATGGATGAGTGGGATGGAAGAATTGTGGATGAGTAGATTAAAAGACAGATGAGAATAGAGATAATAGGTAGAGATAATAGGTAGATAGAGGATGAGTGCATAGCTGATTGAGAGACTGGAGAAATAAATGGACAGATACAAGGGATGCAAGGGTGGATGAATGGAGAGAGAGAGAAACAGATGAGAGAGAAATAGCTAGATAGAAATACAGATACATGACGGGTGGATGGATAGATGACGTGGAGATGGATCTCAGTCATCGTACCTCCCACCTCTCTCCCGCAAATTCAGGTCCAGAAAGCCAAACCTTCAACGTAACCGCATCAGGAAGCAGGCCATGGAGGAGGTGACTCGTCCACAGCCGTGGAGGCCTCATGCCCCAGATTCGTCTCTTCTGCAAGAAGAGGCCCCAGAGAGCTCCGTCTCTCTCCCACCGTGGGAGGCCACAGCAAGCAGGGCTCCGCTGTGAACCAGGAGGAGAGCGTTCGTCAGACTGGAAGCATCCTCGGCCCTGGATTTTGGACTTCCAGCCTCCGGAATTCTACAAGTAAATTTCTGCAGTCTGTAAGTCAGCCTGTCTGTGGCATTTAGTTATAGCAGCTGAATGGACAAGCACAGAGATTCAGTGGATGGATGGTAGACACAGACACAGACAGGGAGATGTCTGCATAGATAGGCAGACACATAAATAGATGGGTAGATATATACCCAGACTCATAGAGAGACAATACATACACAGACACATAAATAGGGTGACACACAGATAGACACACAGTAGGCATTATAGACAGATATATATATAGATGACAGATGAATTTGAACAGATAGATGGATGCGTGAAAAGATGGATGGATGATCGGTTGGATAAACATAATAGATAGCTCATAGATGATAGATACAATGCACAGATAATTTTTAAATTTTTATTTATTTTAATTGGGAGCTAATTACTTAACAATTTTTTTTTTTACATATCTCTTGGCACATCTATCATCTATTATCTTTTTCTCCAACCATCCCATGCATCCATGTTTCATCCCTTCATCTGTTCAAATGTATCTATCAAAATCATCTGTTTAAATAAGTGCTGGAGAGGGTGTGGAGAAAAGGGAACCCTCTTACATGGTTGGTGGGAATGCAAACTAATACAGCCACTCTAGAGAAGAGTGTGGAGGTTCCTTAAAAAAACTGTTTTTGTTTTTTTTTTTTGTGGTGGTTTTTGCCATACATTCACATGAATCCACCATGGGTGTACACGTGCTCCCCATCCTGAAGCCCCCTCCCAGCTCCCTCCCCATCCCATCCCTCAGGGTCATCCCAGCGCACCAGCCCTGAGCGCCCTCTCTCATGCATCGAACCTGGACTGGCGATCTGTTTCACATACAGTCATATACATGTTTCAGTGATATTCTCACAAATCATCCCACCAGCACCTTCTCCCAGAGTCCAAAATCTGTTCTTTACATCTGTGTCTCTTTTGCTGTCTCACAGACAGGGTCATCGTTACCATCTTTCTAAATTCCATATATTTGCATTAATATACTGCATTAGTGTTTTTCTTTCTGGCTTACTTCACTCTGTATAATAGGCTCCAGTTTCATCCACCTCATTAGCACTGATTCAAATGCATTCTTTTTAATAGCGAGTAATACTCCATTGTGTATATGTACCACAGCTTTCTTATCCATTCGTCTGCTGATGGGCATCTAGGTTGCTTCCGTGTCCTGGCTATTGTAAACAGCGCTGCGATGAACATTGGGGTACACGTGTGTCTTTTAATCTGGTTTCCTCAGTGTGGATGCCCAGCAGTGGGACTGCTGGGTCATATGGCAGTTCCATTTCCAGTTTTTTAAGGAATCTCCACACTCTTCTCCAGAGTGGCTGTACGAGTTTGCATTCCCACCAACAGGGTAAGAGGGTTCCCTTTTCTCCACACCCTCTCCAGCACTTATTTAAACAGATGATTTTGATAGATACATTTGAACAGATGAAGGGATGAAACATGGATGCATGGGATGGTTGGAGAAAAAGATGATAGATGTGCCAAGAGATATGTAAACAGATTAGGTGAAATGTCTGTAGTTTCTATGGGTTTGGCGCATTGCGTAATGATACTACAATATCCGAGTACTTTCATTGAAAGTTCCCCTGTGGCCCACCTCTTCCTTCCTCTTCCCTCCATAACCCCTGGCAAGCCCAGATCTTTTGACTGTCTCCATAGTTTTGCCCTTCCCAGAATGTCATTGAATTGGAATCCTACAGTATGTGGCTGATAATCAATTTTTAAAGTAATACCCCTAATTCCTTTCTTGGAAAGGAAACGGTCCTTTCTTTGATCAAAGCAATGCCTGAAAGGCTGCCATGTGTTGGATGTTCTACTGACATGACCTCATTTAATTACTGCAACATCCTCCTGAATGAGGTCATAACATCCAAGTTTTGCCGAGTAGCTCAGAGGTTCCAAGTTCAGGCAGGATGTGAGTGCAGGAGAGCCTTGAAATACGACCCTCCGCCATCCACTTCATCCTGGCTTAAGGAGACCCCAGAGTCCGCTGCTGACTTCTAGGGCCAATGACCTTGGGTTTCCTCGGTGGCTCAGTGGTAAAGAATCCACCTGCCAGCGCAGGAGACGCCGGTTCCATCCCTGGGTCGGGAAGATCCCCTGGAGGAGGGCATGGCACCCCACTCTAGTATTCTTGCCTGGGAGAATCCCATGGGCGGAGGGACCCGGCAGGCTACAGCCGATGGGGTCGCAAAGAGTCAGAGATGACTTAGCGACTAAACAAAACAATAATGATACCCACTCTATTTCTAGCCAACCATGGGCTCTTAGACACATTAAAATGTCTGCAGAGCTGAGATATCCTGAGATAAATGTCCTTCCATGAGTGATCTTTTTTCTTTTAATCTTATTGATTTGGCTGCACTGGGTCTTCATTGCAACCCACAGGCTTGGTTGCCCCGAGGCAGATAGGAGCTTAGTTTCCTGACCATGGATTGAACCAGCATCCCTTGCATTGAAAGGTGAAGTCTTAACCAACAGACCACCCAGGAAGTCCCCCTTACATGAGTGATCTTATTTAAGAAATAAGACTAAGGCTGCTTGCGTACACAGTTCACGTTTGCCTGTCTCCGCTTTTTCGCCTGACTGAATTTCCTATGTAGAAAACCAGAATAACTTTGGACAAATGCCTCGTGCAGACAGAGTTCCTAGTTGGAGAAATCAGAGGAGACAGGCATTAATTAAATAAGCTAAATGTTCAGCCCAGTCCTCTGCACACACAGGCGATGTCATGCATTTTAATTGGGTCTGATAGCTCAGCTAGTAAAGAATCTGCCTGCAATGCAGGAGACCTGGGTTCGATCCCTGGGTTGGGAAGATTCCCCTGGAGAANAATCAGCCCTGAATTTTCATTGGAAGGACTGATATTGAAGCTGAAACTCCAATTCTTTGGCCACCTGATGCGAAGAGCCGATTTATGAAAAAGACCCTGATGGTGGCAAAGACTGAAGGCAGGAGGAGAAGGGGATGACACAGGATGAGATGGTTGGATGGCATCACGGACTCGATGGACATGTGTTTGAGCAAGCTCCGGGAGATGGTGATGGACAGGGAGGCCTGGCGTGCTGCAGCACAGGGTTGCACAGGACTGAGCGAGTCAACTGAACTGATTGAAACAGTTTCCATACTAGGTATTTGCCTGGCAGCCAGTGGGTTAAGCGTGGTTTCTGTGTGTTTTTAAAGGCCGAAGAAGAAGCAATAATTAACTGTTGTTCCTGAAAGGCCACTTGGTATTTTAGCAAAATAAAAATCCCCTAGATGTGCTTCATGAATCTTAACAATAAGCAACAAGGAATTGACTGTTACAGGTTTGATTTGCCTCTCAGTGTNTTAAGCGTGGTTTCTGTGTGTTTTTAAAGGCCGAAGAAGAAGCAATAATTAACTGTTGTTCCTGAAAGGCCACTTGGTATTTTAGCAAAATAAAAATCCCCTAGATGTGCTTCATGAATCTTAACAATAAGCAACAAGGAATTGACTGTTACAGGTTTGATTTGCCTCTCAGTGTGTTAAGGAAAGTGGTAGTCACTCAGTCATGCCTAATTCTTAGCGACCCCGTGGACTGTAGCCCACCAGGCTCCTCTGTTCATGGGAGTCTCCAGGCAAGAACACTGGAGTGGGTTGCCATGCCCTCCTCCAGGGGATCTTCCTGACCCAGGGATCGAACCCACGTCTCCTGCATTGCAGGCAGATTCTTTACTGTCTGAGCCACCAGGAGGGGCATGTTTAAAGTTGTTTAAAAATCTCACTACTTTCTTCCAACACAGCAGACATCTTTCATGCTTCAGAAGCAGCAAAAGAAATATAATTTCCGAGAGAGGGAGAGAGAGAGACAGCAGAATGCCACGTAGACATCTACCTCAGTGGAAAATGTCACTGGGTGGAACAGGGCAGGGAAAAATGAACAGAGAGTGATTTTTAAGACTTCCTTTCATTAAAAGCAAAGCTTTTTGGTTCAGAGATAAAAGAGAGCAAAGCGCATTTTTTTTTTTTTAAAGGAAAGAATTCTAAAATGCAGAGTGAACCATTTGATACTGGCAGAAAAAGGATGGCTGGATATATGAAAGTGCTGTCTTGGTGGAAGCTGTGTCTGAAAAGGCCCTGTGAAACTCTTGTTATATCTTGTGCTCATCTGACTGATGTATAAAATATTACAGCCCAGAAAGCAGACAGGAACCCATACTTCACACATCCACAAGGCATGCTGTGTATAAAGGAATGTGCCTGTCCAGGCAGGTTCTTGGTAAAATCAAATAAACCTTCTGGATCACCACGCATTTCTGAGTTTGCAAATGCTTGGTATACACCCAACTTCCATTTTTTTGAAGATGTGTATATTATCCCTGAAGTCATGGATCACAACAGTTTCTCAAAGGCCATGTGGGAATTCCACTCCCATGAACAAAAAATTATTCCACTTCAAACAGTACAAGCCCAAGTAGCCGTTCTAAAAAAAAAAAAAGAGCAGGATCAAATCAGAGACTAAAGTCTTTAGTTCTCTAATCATCTACTGCAGAGCTGAAATATTAACAGAATTTGTTAAAATGTTGGGAAAACTCCAATCAGATGGATATACCACAAACTGTAACGTGTCCCTGAGCCTTACCCAAGGCACGAGAGAGTCATTTTAAGAATTGATGATGAAACTACAGTTAGATTTAAAAAAAAAAAAAAAAAAAGGTCTGTAGCAAAATTTATTTATACCACATGGATGTAATGGTCGTCATTGACTCCGGTGAGGCTCAGACAGTAAAGCTTCTGTCTGCAGTGCAGGAGACCGGGTTCCATCCCTGGGTTGGGAAGATCCCCTGGAGAAGGAAATGGCAGTACTCCAGTACTCTTGCCTGGAAAATCCCATGGACCGCGGAGCCTGGTAGGTTACCGTCCATGGGGTCGCAAAGAGTCAGACACCACTGCGCGACTTCCCTTCAATGCATATCCCAGATCTTGTGACACTGTACATGAAATCCAGTCTCACTGGCTATTTTTTTCTTTTTTCTTTTTGCAGAGTTACATGGAATTGTTTGTTGAGTCCAAATGGAATGACACCTTTGCAGGCTCCCATGCTGAAGTGTCCTGATCACTTCCTGAAAGGAAAGGAATGTGAACTCTGCAAAGTCATCCTACACAGCACATTTGGGTTTGGAAATGTGGCGGCTACTCAAGGTTCACATACATAGTTCTGTGTGCTCGCTTGGAAAAGTGGAGATATGTGGATGAGAGAGAGAGAGAGATCGCTTGGGAAAGTGGAGAAAAGTGTACAGATATGTGGATGAGAGAAAGAGATAGATGATAGATAGATGGGGTACATAAGTGGAATGGAAAGATGGTTGGATGAATAGATAAAAAGATGGACGAGATACGTAGATTGATGGGTAGATAGGTGGATAAGTAGGCAGACAGATGATTGATACATACGATCAATGGATAGGACAGATAAATGGATAGATAAGAGGGATGGCTAGATAGTTCCCTGGTGGCTCAGACGGTAAGGCGTCTGTCTACAACGCGGGAGACCTGGGTTCAATCCCTGGGTTGGGAAGATCCACTGGAGAAGGAAATGGCAACCCACTCCAGTACTTCTGCCTGGAAAATCCCATGGTCAGAGGAGCCTGGTAGGCTACAGTCCATGGGGTTGCAAAGAGTCGGACATGACTGAGCGACTTCACTTACTTACTTCACTTAAGAGGGATGGGAGGGTGGATCAATGTGTAGAGACACAGAAATAGATGAGAGAGATGTAGATAGAGGAGACACATAGAAAGACAGATTAGGTGATAGACTGGATATAAAAGTGGGCAAATAATGGAATGGAAGAATGTATGCCTAAATATACAGAAAGACAGATGGAAGATGGAGAAATAAGTGGAAGGTAGGTAGACAGACCTGATGGGTAGGTGGATGGACGGACAGGTGGTTAGTAGGATAGATCAATGGATAGATACGAGGGGTAGGAGGGTGGATCGATGGAGAGAGAGGCAGAGAAATAGATGAGAGAGACTAGATAGAGGATAGCTGGATAGATACGGATGACAGATAGGATAACGAGATGGATGGATGAGTGGGATGGAAGAATTGTGGATGAGTAGATTAAAAGACAGATGAGAATAGAGATAATAGGTAGAGATAATAGGTAGATAGAGGATGAGTGCATAGCTGATTGAGAGACTGGAGAAATAAATGGACAGATACAAGGGATGCAAGGGTGGATGAATGGAGAGAGAGAGAAACAGATGAGAGAGAAATAGCTAGATAGAAATACAGATACATGACGGGTGGATGGATAGATGACGTGGAGATGGATCTCAGTCATCGTACCTCCCACCTCTCTCCCGCAAATTCAGGTCCAGAAAGCCAAACCTTCAACGTAACCGCATCAGGAAGCAGGCCATGGAGGAGGTGACTCGTCCACAGCCGTGGAGGCCTCATGCCCCAGATTCGTCTCTTCTGCAAGAAGAGGCCCCAGAGAGCTCCGTCTCTCTCCCACCGTGGGAGGCCACAGCAAGCAGGGCTCCGCTGTGAACCAGGAGGAGAGCGTTCGTCAGACTGGAAGCATCCTCGGCCCTGGATTTTGGACTTCCAGCCTCCGGAATTCTACAAGTAAATTTCTGCAGTCTGTAAGTCAGCCTGTCTGTGGCATTTAGTTATAGCAGCTGAATGGACAAGCACAGAGATTCAGTGGATGGATGGTAGACACAGACACAGACAGGGAGATGTCTGCATAGATAGGCAGACACATAAATAGATGGGTAGATATATACCCAGACTCATAGAGAGACAATACATGCACAGACACATAAATAGGGTGACACACAGATAGACACACAGTAGGCATTATAGACAGATATATATATAGATGACAGATGAATTTGAACAGATAGATGGATGCGTGAAAAGATGGATGGATGATCGGTTGGATAAACATAATAGATAGCTCATAGATGATAGATACAATGCACAGATAATTTTTAAATTTTTATTTATTTTAATTGGGAGCTAATTACTTAACAATTTTTTTTTTTACATATCTCTTGGCACATCTATCATCTATTATCTTTTTCTCCAACCATCCCATGCATCCATGTTTCATCCCTTCATCTGTTCAAATGTATCTATCAAAATCATCTGTTTAAATAAGTGCTGGAGAGGGTGTGGAGAAAAGGGAACCCTCTTACATGGTTGGTGGGAATGCAAACTAATACAGCCACTCTAGAGAAGAGTGTGGAGGTTCCTTAAAAAAACTGTTTTTGTTTTTTTTTTTTGTGGTGGTTTTTGCCATACATTCACATGAATCCACCATGGGTGTACACGTGCTCCCCATCCTGAAGCCCCCTCCCAGCTCCCGCCCCATCCCATCCCTCAGGGTCATCCCAGCGCACCAGCCCTGAGCGCCCTCTCTCATGCATCGAACCTGGACTGGCGATCTGTTTCACATACAGTCATATACATGTTTCAGTGATATTCTCACAAATCATCCCACCCTCACCTTCTCCCAGAGTCCAAAA
>SJYX01006138.1:11594-32941 GCA_006410675.1 Oreotragus oreotragus | reverse complement strand
TCCCCATCCTGAAGCCCCCTCCCAGCTCCCGCCCCATCCCATCCCTCAGGGTCATCCCAGCGCACCAGCCCTGAGCGCCCTCTCTCATGCATCGAACCTGGACTGGCGATCTGTTTCACATACAGTCATATACATGTTTCAGTGATATTCTCACAAATCATCCCACCCTCACCTTCTCCCAGAGTCCAAAATCTGTTCTTTACATCTGTGTCTCTTTTGCTGTCTCACAGACAGGGTCATCGTTACCATCTTTCTAAATTCCATATATTTGCATTAATATACTGCATTAGTGTTTTTCTTTCTGGCTTACTTCACTCTGTATAATAGGCTCCAGTTTCATCCACCTCATTAGCACTGATTCAAATGCATTCTTTTTAATAGCGAGTAATACTCCATTGTGTATATGTACCACAGCTTTCTTATCCATTCGTCTGCTGATGGGCATCTAGGTTGCTTCCGTGTCCTGGCTATTGTAAACAGCGCTGCGATGAACATTGGGGTACACGTGTGTCTTTTAATCTGGTTTCCTCAGTGTGGATGCCCAGCAGTGGGACTGCTGGGTCATATGGCAGTTCCATTTCCAGTTTTTTAAGGAATCTCCACACTCTTCTCCAGAGTGGCTGTACGAGTTTGCATTCCCACCAACAGGGTAAGAGGGTTCCCTTTTCTCCACACCCTCTCCAGCACTTATTTAAACAGATGATTTTGATAGATACATTTGAACAGATGAAGGGATGAAACATGGATGCATGGGATGATTGGAGAAAAAGATGATAGATGTGCCAAGAGATATGTAAACAGATTAGGTGAAATGTCTGTAGTTTCTATGGGTTTGGCGCATTGCGTAATGATACTACAATATCCGAGTACTTTCATTGAAAGTTCCCCTGTGGCCCACCTCTTCCTTCCTCTTCCCTCCATAACCCCTGGCAAGCCCAGATCTTTTGACTGTCTCCATAGTTTTGCCCTTCCCAGAATGTCATTGAATTGGAATCCTACAGTATGTGGCTGATAATCAATTTTTAAAGTAATACCCCTAATTCCTTTCTTGGAAAGGAAACGGTCCTTTCTTTGATCAAAGCAATGCCTGAAAGGCTGCCATGTGTTGGATGTTCTACTGACATGACCTCATTTAATTACTGCAACATCCTCCTGAATGAGGTCATAACATCCAAGTTTTGCCGAGTAGCTCAGAGGTTCCAAGTTCAGGCAGGATGTGAGTGCAGGAGAGCCTTGAAATACGACCCTCCGCCATCCACTTCATCCTGGCTTAAGGAGACCCCAGAGTCCGCTGCTGACTTCTAGGGCCAATGACCTTGGGTTTCCTCGGTGGCTCAGTGGTAAAGAATCCACCTGCCAGCGCAGGAGACGCCGGTTCCATCCCTGGGTCGGGAAGATCCCCTGGAGGAGGGCATGGCACCCCACTCTAGTATTCTTGCCTGGGAGAATCCCATGGGCGGAGGGACCCGGCAGGCTACAGCCGATGGGGTCGCAAAGAGTCAGAGATGACTTAGCGACTAAACAAAACAATAATGATACCCACTCTATTTCTAGCCAACCATGGGCTCTTAGACACATTAAAATGTCTGCAGAGCTGAGATATCCTGAGATAAATGTCCTTCCATGAGTGATCTTTTTTCTTTTAATCTTATTGATTTGGCTGCACTGGGTCTTCATTGCAACCCACAGGCTTGGTTGCCCCGAGGCAGATAGGAGCTTAGTTTCCTGACCATGGATTGAACCAGCATCCCTTGCATTGAAAGGTGAAGTCTTAACCAACAGACCACCCAGGAAGTCCCCCTTACATGAGTGATCTTATTTAAGAAATAAGACTAAGGCTGCTTGCGTACACAGTTCACGTTTGCCTGTCTCCGCTTTTTCGCCTGACTGAATTTCCTATGTAGAAAACCAGAATAACTTTGGACAAATGCCTCGTGCAGACAGAGTTCCTAGTTGGAGAAATCAGAGGAGACAGGCATTAATTAAATAAGCTAAATGTTCAGCCCAGTCCTCTGCACACACAGGCGATGTCATGCATTTTAATTGGGTCTGATAGCTCAGCTAGTAAAGAATCTGCCTGCAATGCAGGAGACCTGGGTTCGATCCCTGGGTTGGGAAGATTCCCCTGGAGAAGGGAAAGGCTACCCACTCCAGTATTCTGGCCTGGAGAATTCCGTGGACTATACGGTCCATGGGATCACAAAGAGTAGGTCACAACTGAGCGACTTTCACTTTCACTTTTCAACACTGTTGTGAAGAATTCTTTCCTCTCTGAGCTTAGACATTGTAGGTGGATTTTACCCTGTAGTTTCCCCAACAAACTAATGGTGTTCTTCAGTTACCAACTTGTGTCTGATTCTTTGCGACCCCATGGACTGCAGCCCACCAGGCCTCCCTGTCCATCACCATCTCCCAGAGCTTGCTCAAACTCATGTCCATCGAGTCAGTGATGCCATCCAACCATCTCATCCTCTGTCGTCCCCTTCTCCTCCTCCCTTCAATCTTCCCCAGCATCAGGGTCTTTTCCAATGAGTCAGTTCTTTGCATCAGGTGGCCAAAGCATTGGAGCTTCAGCCTCAGCAACAGTCCTTCCAATGAATATTCAGGACTGAGTTCCTTTAGGACGGACTGGTTGGATCTCCTTGGAGTCCAAGGGACTCTCAAGAGTCTTCTCCAACACCACCGTTCAAAAGCATCAGTTCTTCGGCACTCAGCTTTCTTTATGGTCCAGCTCTCACATGACCACTGGAAAAACCATAGCCTTGACTAGATGGACCTTTGTGGGCAAAGTAACGTCTCTGCTTTTGAATATGGTTTGAACTTCTTGCTGTGCACGGAGCTCTCAAGAGTCTTCTCCAGCAGTCTTTGGGCCATCAAATAAAACACAGCAACGTTATGGGTCTTGTCATATCTTGCCTAAATTAAACAGTAGAGTGATTCAGAAATCTGCGAGGGGATCTGGGGGGACGCGTTGGGTCTGTCCTGGATGTGTGAATTTTTATGGAAATCTCAGTTTCTCCTTTCTTCCAAAGCCCTTCCATTCAGTTCTCTGGGACCCTTTCTCTTTAATTCATTGATTGAGTTGCTACATTGTGCCTGACCCTTTGCGACCCCATGGACTGTAACCCATCAGACTGCTCTGTCCATGGGATTTCCCAGGCAAGAATGGGCTGCCAGCCAACTGGAGTGGGTTGCCATTTCCTCCTCCAGGGGATTTCCCTGACCCAGGATTGAACTTTCCTCTCCTGCAGGCTGGTTTTTCCCACTGAGCCACCTGGGAAGCCCGTAATCAAGGGTGAGGACAAAGAAATCCAGATGACAAATGTGTGTGCAGGATCTCCAAAAGGGACTTCAGATTGAAATAGCCACCGGCAACCAAGACAAAGCGTAGATGCGAAGTTGCTGAGTTGTGTCCGACTCTTTGTGACCCCGGGGACTGTAGGCCGCCGGGCTCCTCTGTCCATGGGCTTCTCCAGGCAAGAGTACTGGAGTGGGTTGCCATGCCCTTTTCCAGGGGATCTTTCTGACCCAGGGATCTAACTCCTGTCTCCTGCATTGGCAGCCGGGTTCTTTACCACTAGCGCCACCTGAGATGGAGGACAGAGCTGAGACTGTTTTCACCCTGGAGGGGATCATGCTTCTACACGTAGAAACCAGGTAGGTCTCTGTGTTGTCATCCTGGGAAGGGTGGTGCCAAGATGAACGGGAGCCAGCCTCCTCACCTGTCTTGCAATCCCACACTCTTGCTCTCAGATGTTTGCAGAAAATAAAGGCGTCAACGTGCATTCGTGATATCCATGTGTTTGCCAGCATGAACTGTGATTTTTGCCATCAAAAGTCTGTTCACCAGCTCTCAGATTCCACCACCGGCACACGGCCAAATGCTGAGTGATGCAAACGGGGCGGCTCCTCTGCAAAGAGTGGAAATAAGTCTTGACTTGTTTGAAAACCTTTCTGATTAGATTGATTTGATTGTGCTTTGTGCCTCTGAGCTATTTTGAAAGCTCAGTGAGCTCATTGTGAAAGAAATAGAGCTAGTGTTCCATATTCATTACTAATGGATTCATGGCCCACCCATGGGGGCTGGGGGGTTAGTATGTAACCTTTGACATTGAATCCAATCAACACGGTGTTGCTACATCATCCTTAAAGACTGACATCTAGAATGTTTTTAAACATATAAAAAAGAGAAATTTACTTCTGTCAGGGTTGTTTTTTTTTTTTTTTTTTTTTTTGAGCTTGTCTGCATCTAAGTCCTTGTGAAGACAGAAGTAACCAGAAAGATTATTTATGAATAATGTAAGCATAATGTTAGATCCTGAGATAATCTCCTTCACTTGAATGAAGATGATGCCTTGTCTCCAGGGCTTAGGAAGGGTCTTGTCAGACACTGTAGACAGATGGATGCATAGAGAGATGTGATGGACTGATGGATGGCTAGATAGATATGAAGGATGGATGGATTACTAGACAGATGGGTAGACAGATGTTCAGGACTGATGATAGGTAAATATGATGGATGCATGGCTAGATAGATAGATGGATAGATAGATATTCAGGATTAATGATGAATAGATAGATATGACGGATGGATGGAGGACTAGATAGGCAGATGGATAGATATGATGGATGAATGGATAGATAGATATGATGGGTGGATGGATTACTAGACAGATGGGTAGACAGGTGTTCAGGGCTGATGACAGGTAAATACGATAGATGGATGGAGGACTAGATAGGCAGATGGATAGATAGATATGACGGATGGATGGATAGATAGATATGATGGGTGGATAGCTAGACAGTCAGGATTGATATAGATAGATCAGTATGATGGATGGATGCATGGATGGATGGATGGATGACTAGACAGAGAGATGGATAGATAGATATTCAGGATTAATGATGACTAGATAGATATGATGGATGGATGGAGGACTAGATAGGCAGATGGATAGATATGATGGATGAATGGATAGATAGATATGATGGGTGGATAGCTAGATAGTCAGGATTGATATAGATAGATCAGTATGATGGATGGATGGATGGATGACTAGACAGAGAGATGGATAGATAGATATGATGGATGAATGGCTAGATTGACAGATATTCAGGACTGATGATAGACAGACAGATGTGACGGACGGATGGGTGGATGGACGGCTAGATTGACAGATATCCAGGGCTGATGACAGACAGACAGATGTGACGGACGGATGGGTGGATGGACGGCTAGATTGACAGATATCCAGGACTGATGACAGACAGACAGATGTGACGGACGGATGGGTGGATGGACGGCTAGATTGACAGATATCCAGGACTGATGACAGACAGACAGATGTGACGGACGGATGGGTGGATGGACGGCTAGATTGACAGATATCCAGGACTGATGACAGACAGACAGATGTGACGGACGGATGGGTGGATGGACGGCTAGATTGACAGATATCCAGGACTGATGACAGACAGACAGATGTGACGGACGGATGGGTGGATGGACGGCTAGATTGACAGATATCCAGGACTGATGACAGACAGACAGATGTGACGGACGGATGGGTGGATGGACGGCTAGATTGACAGATATCCAGGACTGATGACAGACAGACAGATGTGACGGACGGATGGGTGGATGGACGGCTAGATTGACAGATATCCAGGACTGATGACAGACAGACAGATGTGACGGACGGATGGGTGGATGGACGGCTAGATTGACAGATATCCAGGACTGATGACAGACAGACAGATGTGACGGACGGATGGGTGGATGGACGGCTAGATTGACAGATATCCAGGACTGATGACAGACAGACAGATGTGACGGACGGATGGGTGGATGGACGGCTAGATTGACAGATATCCAGGACTGATGACAGACAGACAGATGTGACGGACGGATGGGTGGATGGACGGCTAGATTGACAGATATCCAGGACTGATGACAGACAGACAGATGTGACGGACGGATGGGTGGATGGACGGCTAGATTGACAGATATCCAGGACTGATGACAGACAGACAGATGTGACGGACGGATGGGTGGATGGACGGCTAGATTGACAGATATCCAGGACTGATGACAGACAGACAGATGTGACGGACGGATGGGTGGATGGACGGCTAGATTGACAGATATCCAGGACTGATGACAGACAGACAGATGTGACGGACGGATGGGTGGATGGACGGCTAGATTGACAGATATCCAGGACTGATGACAGACAGACAGATGTGACGGACGGATGGGTGGATGGACGGCTAGATTGACAGATATTCAGGACTGATGATAGACAGACAGATGTGACGGATGGATGGGTGGATGGACGGCTAGATGGATATGATGTATGGACTGCTAGATAGATGGGTAGACAGATATTCAGGATTGGATGGCTAGATGGATATGATGGATGGATGGATTACTAGATAGATGGGTAGACAGATATTCAGGATTACGGATGGCTAGACTGATATGATGGACTGATAGATACATAGGTAGATAAAAAGATTGATGAATGGGTGACTAGATAGATGGATGGATAGATATTCAGGATTAATGACAGATGGATTGATATGAGGGGAAGGCAATGGCACCCCACCCCAGTACTCTTGCCTGGAAAATCCAATGGACGGAGGAGCCTGGTGGGCTGCCATCCATGGGGTTGCTAACAGTCGGACAGACTGAGCGACTTCACTTTCACTTTTCTCTTTCATGCATTGGAGAAGGAAATGGCAACCCACTCCGGTATTCTTGCCTGGAGAATCCCAGGGATGGGGGAGCCTGGTGGGCTGCCATCTATGGGGTCACACAGAGTCGGACACGACTGAAGTGACTTAGCAGCAGCAGCAGCAGCAGCAGATTGATATGATGGATGGATGGATGACTAGATAGATGGATAGATATGATGGATGAATGGATAGATATGGATGGCTAAATAGACAGTCAGGATTGATATAGATAGATCGAGATGATGGATGGATGGATCACTAGAGATAGGTGGACAGGTAGCTATGACAGATGAATTGATAGATAGATATGATGATGTGTAGATGGTTACATAGTCAGGATTGATTTGGATAGATCGATCAGTCAAGGCTACCACAAGTCTTTATCGCTACTAGTGGTTATCTTAAGAGTTTCTTGGGGATTAGGGACACTCACGTGTCCTTCCCATCCCTTTCCATGCCGTCTGGCCGTTCACTTGTCCCCGACAGTTCACCCCTGTGTCTCGCTGCTTCTGACCTCTGGGGAGGCTTTGCAACATCAGAGCGTGACGCAATATTCCTGCCACGCGGTAAAGATAACAGACACGTCTGTTTGCAGTGACGCTCAGCGGCTTATTCCTCTTGATCCAAGTTCTGAGGCTGTCATCCTCGGGAGGTGCTAAGTGTCTGGCGCGAGGGTGCCTTCAGTAAATCAGTCGTGGAAGAACACACTTTGTCTTTGAGAAAGAAAGAAAGTGGAGTCGCTCAGTCATGTCTGACTCTTTGCAACCCCTTGAACTGTAGCTTACCAGGCTCCTCAGTCTATAGAATTTTCCAGGCAAGAGTACTGGAGTGGGTTGCCATTTCTTGCTGCAGGGGATCTTCCCGACCCAGGATTGAACCCGGGTCTCCCGCATTACAGGCAGTCGCTTTACTGTCTTTAAAGCATTCTTCAAAGAGAATAGGGTGGGATGGGGGTACTTATCTGGGGGCCCAGTGGTTAAGACTTCCCTTCCAATGAAGAATGTTTGTGTTTGATCCCTGATCAGGGAGGAACTAAGATCCCACATGCCTCCAGGCCAAAACAAAAAAAAAAAAAAGAAAAGGAAAATCTATCTTGTCTCCACTTCTTCCACCACACATATAATCTGCTGGTTTCCTGACAGCAGCCCTTCTGACAGGTGGGAAGCGTTATCTCATTGCGGCTTTGACTTCCATTTCCCTGATCATGAGCTATGTTGACGATCTTTTCATGTACCTGTCGGTCGTCAGCTGAGTGTCTGCTTTGCGACTGCGGAGGTCTCATCAAAGAGGGAGCCTGAAAGACGCGTCCATCTGCTAGGTGACCACCCACCCTGGGGTGATCAAAGGTATTTACCCTTCCTAAAATTCTCACGGGGGCCTTGCTTTACGTGCTGCTAAGTCGCTTCAGTCGTGTCCGACTCTGTGGGACCCCACAGACGGCAGCCCATTGGGTTCCGCCGACCCTGGGATTCTCCAGGCAAGAACACTGGAGTGGGTTGCCATTTCCTTCTCCAGTGCACGAAAGTGAAAAGTGAAAGGGAAGTCGCTCAGTCGTGTCAGACTCAGCGACCCCATGGACTGCGGCCCACCAGGCTCCACCATCCCTGGGATTCTCCAGGCAAGAACACTGGAGTGGGTGGCCATTGCCTTCTCCAATGCATGAGAGTGAAAAGTGAAACGGAAGTCACTCAGTCATGCCTGACTCAGCGACCCCATGGACTGCAGCCTACCAGGCTCCTCCGTCCATGGGAGTTTCCAGGCAAGAGGACTGGAGTGGGGTGCCATTCCCTTAATTGTTAAATTGTTAATTGGAGGATAATTGCTTTATGATGCTGTGTTAGTGCCTGCTGTACGGCAGCGTGAATCAGCCATGTGTCTATCTACATATATATCCCCTCCCTCTGGAGCCTCCCCCTCGCCCCCCATCCGTCCCTCTCGGTCATCACAGAGCCCCGAGCTGAGCTCCCTGTCTACGCAGCGGCTCCCACTAGCTGTCTGTTTTACACACTGTCGTGTATAGAGCTCAGTGCTTCTCTCTCGATTCATCCCGCCCTCTCCTTCCCTCGCTGGGTCCACAGGCTCATTCCCTATGCCTGCGTCTCTATTCTTGCCCAGCAATTAGGTTCGTCTGCACCGCTTTGTAGATTTCCTATATATGCCTTGACACGCACAGTTTGTCTTCCTCTTCATCAGTTACTTCAGTCCGTTATAACAGGCTCATCCACCGCGGACTTGGTTTTCGGTCTGAGAGTTGAGCGCCGGCTAGCCGTGTGGGAAACCTTGAGAAAGGTCTCCCTGGACGCATTTTACAGAAACTGCTGACTGTAAGGCATTGCTATTCTAGCCACCCAGAAGGCGGGCTCTCCACAGATGGGCCGTTTGCAGAAACAAGCTTCCTGCTCAGAACATTCAAGTGTATATTTGTGTACGTAATGATTTTGCCCTGGTAGCTCAGAGGTTAAAGCATCTGCCTCCAGTGCGGGAGACCTGGGTTCGATCTCTGGGTTGGGAAAATCCCCTGGAGAAGGAAATGGCAATCCACTCCAGTATTCTTGCCTGGAGAATTCCATGGACGGAGAAGCCTAGTAGGTTATAGTCCACGGGGTCGCAAAGAGTCGGATACGACTGAGCGACTTCACCTCACCTAGGTTTGTTAAAAAGGTGGTTTACCTAAGGATCCAGTGGAAGATCGTTAGACGTCATTATTCAACAGTCTTTCCAAACACAGCTGTGTTGTCAATTACATGCATGGTAAGTCGCTTCGGTCATGTCCGACTCTTTGCAACCCCGTGGGCTGTAGCACATCAGGCTCCTCTGTCCATGGGGATTCTCCAGGCAAGAAGACGGGAATGGGTTGCCATTTCCTCCTCCAGGGGATCTTTCCAACCCAGGGGTCAAAACGTCATCTCTTATGTTTCCCGCTTTGGCAGGTGGGCTCTCTACCACTGGTGCCCCTTGGGAAGCAGAAATCAACACAAAACCACAAACAGGCATCCCCTGTGCAAACACACAGTCACAGCCAACCATCTTTTCTTTCTCGTGCTTCAGGAAGCGGCTGATAACCTGCTCACAAGACACTGGGCTTCTAGTTCCTCGAAGAGATTTCTACAGCTTTGAGAGAACCTGAAGGGCAGTCTTGAGTTACAGAGCTCCGGATCAAACCCAAAGTCTTAGGAAGGTGAGTCTTTGATGAGACTTGAAGACCCCAGGTTGTAACACACGTGGTTCATTTAATAGGTAGAGATTTATCTGTGTGTTAACAATACACTCCGGGGAAGCAGGGGAGGCAGAAATGTGTTGGTCTCTCAGTCGTGTCTGACTCTTTGTGACCCCATGGACTGTAGCCCGCCAGGCTCTTATGTCCATGGGATTCTCCAGGCAAGGATACTGGGGTGCCTTGTCGTTTCCTCCTCCAGGGGATCTTCCCAACCCAGGGATCAAAACCCAGGTCTCTGGCATTGCAGGCAGGTTCTTTACCATCTGAGCCCCCAGGTACATAGGACTGTAATAAAGAGCAGCATTATAAATGTTTACCTATGGGAGATTTGATAAATCTGTGACAATAACTATATTTGATGGAATATTATACGGCAGTTAAAAATGATCAGGCAGGTATTTATGCAATAAATTAAAAAAAAAAAACTATGAAATATCGTCAAGTCGAAAAAACAAGTTACAAAGAGTCCCTGTTATGGAATGCCCTTCGTGTTCATAAATAAATAAGTAAAATATTTATTTTTAATATATTAAAAGATCTGTCTTAGATCTGCCAGGCCTTAGTTTGTGACACAGGGGATCTTTAGTTGCTGTGTACAAACAAACTCTGAGTTGCAGCATGTGGGATCTAGCTACATGACTGAGGGTGAAGCTGGGGCCTCTTGCATTGGGAACAGGGGGTCTTAGCCACCGGACCACCAGTGAAGCCATGAGGAGGCATTCCTTTGTTTTTAACTTTTCCACACGCACGTGGATTCGACTGTTTTTTTTTGTTTCTTTCCCATAAGCATTGGCACCCCACTCCAGTACTCTTGCCTGGAAAATCCCATGGATGGAGGAGCCTGGTGGGCTGCAGTCCATGGAGTCGCTAAGAGTCGGAGACAACTGAGCGACTTCCCTTTCACTTTTCACTTTCATGCATTGGAGAAGGACATGGCAACCCACTCCAGTGTTCTTGCCTGGAGAATCCCAGGGACGGGGGAGCCTGGCGGGCTGCCATCTATGGGATCTCACAGAGTCGAACATGACTGAAGTGACTTAGCAGCAGCAGCAGCACAAGCATTATCAACCTGTTTATCTAAAATGGAGGGAGAAAAACGAAACAGGAGAAAATCATCTTTGTTGGGGAGGAAGCCTCTTTGTCTCCCTGTGCACCTTGCTATTTTATGAAAGCCTTAAGTAAATGGCAACCCACTCCAGTATTCTTGCCTGGAAAATCCCATGGACAGAGGAGCCTGGTAGGCTACAGGGGTTGCAAAGAGTCGGACCCGACTGAGCAACTTCACTTTCACTTTAAGAACACATGGGGGGTCTAATAATGCCTGCAAAAACAGGCATGAATCTGTTGTGAGACCTCTTTAAACGTGATGAAATGATTGCATGTGTTCTCGTGAGTTTGATACTTCAGGTGTCCCGTGCTGCAGGTGGATTCTTTACTGTCTGAGCCAGCAGGGAAGCCCTCGCAATTACTGGAGGGCAAGACATTTCCCCTATACCTTTCTAGGGCCTTCTGGCCATCTAAGTTAAATTAACATGAGAGAGATGAACAGGAGAGAATCAAACGTTTAAGTACATGTATACAGAGAGATGGTGACTGCAGCCATGAAATTAAAAGACACTTACTGCTTGGAAGAAAAGTTATGACCAACCCAGATAGCATATTCAAAAGCAGAGATATTACTTTGCCAACTAACGTCTGTCTAGTCAAGGCTATGGCTTTTCCAGTGGTCATGTATGGATGTGAGAGTTGGACTGTGAAGAAGGCTGAGCGCCGAAGAATGGATGCTTTTGAACTGTGGTGTTGGAGAAGACTCTTGAGACTCCCTTGGATGGCAAGGAGATCCAACCAGTCCATTCTGAAGGAGATCAGCCCTGGGATTTCTTTGGAAGGAATGATGCTGAAGCTGAAACTCCAGTACTTTGGCCACCTGATGCGAAGAGTTGATTCATTGGAAAGGACTCTCTACGACCCTCCGTAACCCCCGTTCTCCTCTTCCCCTACTGGCTCCTACTCTACCGACCTACCGTAGTGAGTGAGTTACCTGCACCCAGACTCACTTGAGGCCCTCTACCACTACCTGTCCCTCCGGACCGCACGATACTAAGTGCCCCAGCGTTTCTCAGTCTGTGTTGACTCGCTGACTTGACTTGACTATGTCTCTCTTTTCTTGAAACAACGACGACCGAGTCGCCATTTCTCAAGTGGACGGTTACATCCTCCGCACCCAAGTTAGGGACCGAGTCCTTCGAGGGGACCTCCCCCCGTACCGTTTTCGGACAGAGAACCCCTGGAAGTCTGTACGACAGTGGGTCTCCGTTCTCTCCTTTTTTTTTAAAAAAAAATTTTCTACCACCACTGAACGACCCAACTCAATGAAGGATGAGTGTGGGTTCTGACGTTGAAAGTAAAACCTCTTAGAGTGGTTTCTGGTCGTAAAAGCATCGTTCCTAGTAAGGATTACGTTTGGTAGACGAGTCGATCTTTTCGTTTGTCTCCTTTTCTCTTTTTTTTCCTTTCGCGTGTCGGAGCCAATCGACGTTTTCTCTGGTCAGAACCGAAAAAGTTGGTCCTCCGCCACGTGATTAATTAAAAAATTTGCGACTGGAGCAAACTTAATAAAGTCCGGGGAGCTACTTTTGGTATACAGCCCTCCCACACACAGAAATTAAGATATCCGACCTTTGAGACACACAAAAACCTTCTAAAGACAGGCAACATACCTTGTGGTGAACAGGAGTGTCGGGTTACTTTGCGAACAAAGACCCGCAGTGTGAACTTGAGGAGCAGGCGTGGGTTTTTAAGGAGTAAAAGTGAGGCGGCAGAGTAGGAGAGGTGGGCGAATTACAGAGAAACGTTACTCAGCATGTAAACCTGTTTAGAGCTGGCCGACCTATGCAGATTATGTGTACGATCCACTCGCAGATCAGACCTGGAAAGTGGGGGAAGGGGAAATGTGAATGAACTCCTGGGAGAGTGAAATGGAAAACTGACTGATGAAATAGGAGCCACAGTGGAACTTAGGAGTGCAGGTGGGCGTGTCTATAATTGATGATCAAAAGTTTGCTGGTTCTTAAAGACAATGCCGATTCAAAACCTAATAGGTTTGAATAAAGAGACCGATGCTTTTGAACCATGATGTTGGAGACGACTCTCTTGAGAGTCCCTTGGACTGCAAGGAGATCAAACCAGTCAATCTTAAAAAAAAAAAAAAAATCAACCCTGGAGATTCGTTGGAGGGACTGTGAATTGCATAGTCTAGATTCACTGGGGGGACTACCAGTGCTGAAGCTGAAGCTCAATCCTTTGGCCACCTGATGCGAAGAGCTGACGCATTTGAAAAGACGCTGATGCTGAGAAAGATTGCGGGTGGGAGGAGAAGGGGATGACAGAGGATGAGATGCTTGGACGGCATCACCGACTCGATGGACATGAGTGTGACCAAGCTCCGGGAGATGGTGATGGACAGGGAGGCCTGGTGCTGCAGTCCATGATGAAAGGAGCCACAGAGTCAGACACGACTGATGGAAAAGAAAGTAGAGATATTTCAGAATAAGGAGGAAGAATAAAAATAGAGCCTCGAGGGTTGGGTCCATGCCCCCCTGGAACCCTAAGTGTCAATCATGTTTCCACGGTAACAGTAGTTTCCTTATAAGGAATTAAATGAGAAGGATGCCATGGACCACTGTACTCGTATACCTCATTTTTTAAGATTTCAACATTTTCTTTCTGCACCTTTGGTAGTTTTTTTTTTTTTTTTTAAACAGCATATATAGGACTTGTGAGCTAGACATATCAAGGATCATGAAAAGGAATCTGTAGGGCGAAATGGTCTTGATGACATGCCATGAATTATGATGTCATGTTTTATATACCATAATGAATGCTTAAATGCTGCAACAAACGTAATCAGTTCTGATGACTTAGAGATCCATCTACTTCTTGTCAGCACATGATAAAAGCTCAGATAGGAGGCCGGGCAAAAGACAACTGCTCAAAATTTTTGAATAAGGAACTCCAACACATAATGATGTAATGTTTGGTTTTTTCACAAGTCTTTTTTTTTTTTTTATAAATGAGGAAAAATATGGACAAAGAAATTCATGGATTTATTAGTGCCAACATCAAAGCTGAAAATATTTGGAGTTCTAAACTTTCACTTACATTATATCCCAAGGGTGAATACTGCTGCTTCCAAAGTGAATTAAGAAGACATAAATGACTTAAGAAAATAAAAGCGAGATGAGATTTGGGGAAAGTGCCATATTCAGTAAAGACTGCAAAATGTTCTTATTCTATCAGAAAGAAATGCTCTCATAATTTAATTGCTAAAAACCTCAAGGGTGATTTCAAATAGAGGGTGGTATAAAATATCTATATAAGCAATAAGTTAGTTAAGTTGCTCAGTCGTGTCCGACTCTTTGCGACCCATGGACTGTAGCCCACCAGGCTCCTCCGTCCGTGGGATTCTCCAGGCAAGAATACTGGAGTGGGTTGCCATTTCCTTCTCCAGGGGATCTTCCCGACCCAGGGATCAAACCCAGGTCTCCCGAAATGCAAGGCAGATGCTTTAACCTCTGAGCCACCAGGGAAGCCACGTATAAGTAATAGCATGCATAAATATGGATACATATATAACCAATATAATGTGTGACAGGTTAATACATATTTTATATGTGTGTGTATCTATCTGCTCAGTTGCTCAGTGGTGTCCAACTCTTGGCGACCCATGAACTGTAGCCCACCGGCTCCTCTGTCCATGGGATTCTCCAGGCAGGAATACTGGAGTGGGTTGCCATTTCCTCCTCCAGGGGATCTTTATACAGTGTGTGTCTCATACTATAGATTTGTATAATATATCTCCTAATTACATATTACCCTATAAAACTTTCATCAGTCCGTCAGTTCAGTCCCTCAGTCGTGTCTGACTCTTTGCGACCCCGTGGACTGCAGCACGCCAGGCCTCCCTGTCCATCGCCAACTCCCAGAGTTTAGTCAAACTCACGTCCGTTGAGTCAGTGATGCCATCCAACCATCCCATCCGCTGTCGTCCCCTTCTCCTCCTGCCCCCAATCCCTCCCAGCATCAGGGTCTTTTCCAGTCAATCAGTTCTTTGCATCAGGTGGCCAATGAACACCCTCAGCATCAGTCCTACCAATGGACACCCAGGACTGATCCCCTTTAGGATGGACTGGTTGGATCTCCTTGCAGCCCAAGGGACCCTCAAGAGTCTTCTCCAACACCACAGTTCAAAAGCATCAATTCTTCGGCGCTCAGCTTTCTTTATGATCCAACCCTCGCATCCATACACGACCACTGGAAAAACCATAGCCTTGACTAGGTGGACGTTCGCTGGCAAAGCAATGTCTCTGCTTTTTAATGTGCTGTCTGGGGCTGCGGTCCATGGGGGTCGACAGCAGGAGCACTCACACAACCCCAGGTCCCGTCCTAACACAGGCCCTGTGTTAAACCCTTAGAAGCTCCAGCTGGCCTGAGCCACAGAGGCCTGGGAGGCTGCTGTCATTGTTATGAGTCCCATTTTGCAAATGAAGAGACCAAGCTTTTGTAGAGTACAGAAGACAAGCATCTGGAGGAGGCCACCCTCGGGCTGGGAACCCGAGTTTATCCTTTGAGCCCCGCTGTGATTCTTCTCAAGTGCCGGTTTCCCTTTCATTATGCAGATGAACGAAGAAAGATGTCGGGGCCTGCCTTGGAAATTCACCGTGGGTTTGCTTTCCTGAACAGGGAATAAGACACCCAGTAAGGGGCACCCTGCCCCTTAAAAGATTGAAGGCGGGAGGAGAAGGGGACACCAGAGGGGGAGATGGTTGGATGGCATCCCTGACTCGATGGACTTGAGTTTGAGCAAGCTCCGGGAGTTGGTGATGGACAGGGAGGCCTGGCCGGCTGCACTCCCTGGGGTCACAAAGCGACTGAACTACACGAGGGTACCTGGCCTCTTGGAGGGCAGAAAAACTTGCTGTGGAGGATTTCTGTGTGTAAACAAACTTCAGTCAACCGGCCCCAAAGCAACCTTCCTCACCGTAGCAGGGTAGTGCCAAATGGCCCAAAAGGAGCTTCAGGGGAGGCTCAGAGCCTCGGGGCTGCTGCGTTCCTGCAGCTGCCTGACCTCCCGGGATCTCAGAGGTGGCCCCCTGGGCAGGGGGTTTGGAAGGGAAACAGGCTTAATCCCCCGGGAAAGCCTGTAGCCTCCAGGACCTGGGAGGGGGGCAGCCCTGCTGTTTGTCTGTGGTGGGAAGGAGACGTGGGAGACCTTTTGCAGGAAGAGGATGCTTTAAGTAGAGATGCCGGATGAAAGAAAGTCAGCCAGCACGGACACACGTCTACACACACACACAGACACACACAATAAACACACACACATATATACACACTATATATACACATACTGAGTGCAGCACTTTCAGAGAATCATCTTTCAGAATTTGAAATAGCTCCACTGGAATTCCATCACCTCCACTAGCTTTGTTCATAGTGATGCTTTCTAAGGCCCGCTTGACTTCACATTCCAGGATGTCTGGCTCTAGATGAGTGATCACACCATCGTGATTATCTGGGTCGTGAAGCTCTTTCTTGTACAGTTCTTCTGTGTATTCTTGTCATCTCTTTAATATCTTCTGCTTCTGTTAGGTCCATACCATTTCTGTCCTTTATCGAGCCCATCTTTGTGTGAAATGTTCCCTTGGTATCTCCAATTCTCTTGAAGAGATCTCTAGTCTTTTCCATTCTGTTGTTTTCCTCTATCTCTTTGCATTGATTGCTGAAGGAGGCTTTCTTATCTCTTCTTGCTATTCCTTGCTTTTCTCTCCTTTTTTCCTTTGCTTTTCACTTCTCTTCTTTTCACAGCTATTTGTAAGGCCTCCTCAGACAGCCATTTTGCTTTTTTGCATTTCTTTTTCTTGGAGATGATCTTGATCCCTGTCTCCCGCACAATGTCACGAACCTCCGTCCATAGTTCATCAGGCACTCTGATGCCAGCAAATTTGGAAAACTCAGCAGTGGCCACAGGACTGGAAAAGGTCAGTTTTCATTCCAGTCCTAAAGAAAGACAATGCCAAAGAATGCTCAAACTACCGCACAATTGCACTCATCTCACACGGTAGTAAAGTAATGCTCAAAATTCTCCAAGCCAGGCTTCAGCAATATGTGAACCGTGAACTCCCTGATGTTCAAGCTGGTTTTAGAAAAGGCAGAGGAACCAGAGATCAAATTGCCAACATCCGCTGGATCATGGAAAAAGCAAGAGAGTTCCAGAAAAACATCTATTTCTGCTTTATTGACTATGCCAAAGCCTTTGACTGTGTGGATCACAATAAACTGTGGAAAATTCTGAAAGAGATGGGAATACCAGACCACCTAACCTGCCTCTTGAGAAATCTGTATGCAGGTCAGGAAGCAACAGTTAGAACTGGACATGGAACAACAGACTGGTTCCAAGTAGGAAAAGGAGTACGTCAAGGCTGTACATTATCACCCTGCTTATTTAACTTATATGCAGAGTACATCATGAGAAACGCTGGACTGGAAGAAGCACAAGCTGGAATCAAGATTGCCGGGAGAAATATCAATAACCTCAGATATGCAGATGACACCACCCTTATGGCAGAAAGTGAAGAGGAACTAAAAAGCCTCTTGATGAAAGTGAAAGAGGAGAGTGAAAACTTTGGCTTAAAGCTCAACATTCAGAAAATGAAGATCATGGCATCCGGTCCCATCACTTCATGGCAAATAGATGGGGAAACAGTGGAAACAGTGGCTGACTTTATTTTTCTGGGCTCCAAAATCACAGCACATGGTGATTGCCACAATGAAATTAAAAGATGCATACTCCTTGGAAAGAAAGTTATTAGCAACCTATATAGCATATGAGAAAGCAGAGACATTACTTTGCCAACAAAGGTCCATCTAGTCAAGGCTGTGGTTTTTCCAGTGGTCATGTACGGATGTGAGAGTTGGACTGTGAAGAAAGCTGAGCGCCAAAGAATTGATGCTTTTGAACTGCGGCGTTGGAGAAGACTCTTGAGAGTCCCTTGGACTGCAAGGAGATCCAACCAGTCCATCCTGAAGGGGATCAGTCCTGGGTGTTCATTGGAAGGACTGATGTTGAAGCTGAAACTCCAATATTTTGGCCACCTGATGCAAAGAACTGATTGACTGGAAAAGACCCTGATGCTGGGAAAGATTGAGGGCAAGAGGAGAAGGGAACGACAGAGGATGAGATGGCTGGATGGCATCACTGACTCGATGGACATGGGTTTGAGTGGACTCCGGGAGTTGGTGATGGACAGGGAGGCCTGGTGTGCTGCGATTCATGGGGTCGAATAGAGTCGGACACGACTGAGAGACTGAACTGAACTGAACACAAACGTTAAATATATGCACATGCATTATATTTATATTATACAGACATTACATAAACACACACACATATACATATACTATATATATGCACACACATGTATATACACACAGTACATATACACACACATATACACACATTATATCCATATGCACAGGCTACATGTACACCCAGTATATAGTGCACACACATATCTATATACACACATTATATATACACACACTATACAAACACATTATTTTTATATATATATACACACTAAAGTGAAAGTGAAGTTGCTCAGTTGTGCCTGACTGTTTGCGACTCCACGGACTGTAGCCTACCAGGCTCCTCCATCCATGGGATTTTCCAGGCAAAAATACACACTCACTATATATACACATATATTACCCATAATATATATACACTATACACACACCGTATATATGTATACACGTTATGTGTCTATACACACATCATATATACACACATATATGCACACGTTCTATACACACAATGTATATACAAATTATATATGCACACACATTTATATACCCACACCCACACACACACGTATGTGCACACATTTTATATACACACCTTTATATATATACACGCAGATATATTTGTACACACATTATATATATATGCTCTGTTCACTCACTCAGTCATGTCTCACCCTGCAATCCCATGAATCGCAGCACGCCAGGCCTCCCTGTCCATCACCAACTCCTGGAGTTCACTCAAACTCATGTCCGTCGAGACAGTGACACCATCCAACCATCTCATCCTCTGTCGTCCCCTTCTCCTCCCGCCTTCCACCTGTCCCAGCATCAGGGTCTTTTCCGAATGAGTCCGTTCTTCACATCTGGTGGCCAGAGTTCTGGAGCTTGAACTTCAGCATCCGTCTTTCCCGTGAATACTGAGGGTTGACTCATGAAACGGAAGGAGACTCGGAGACGTAGAGGAAAGACCTGTGCTTGTCGAGGGAGGGGGCCTGGAGGGATGGGCTGAGAGCTTGGGATTCGCGTCTACAGGATGGGTAAGCACTGGGTCTACTGGAGAGCACAGAGAGGTAGATTCAATATCCGGCGATAAAGCCCAGTGGAAAGGAGCTTGAGAAAGAATGTACGTATGTGGGAACCGAACCAGTTTGCTGTAAAGCAGAAATTAGCACAACATTGTAAACCAACTCTTCATCAATAAAATAAAGAACAGCCAACTTTCCTGACAGCTCAGCTGGTGAAGAATCCGCCTGCAATGCAGGAGACCCCGGTTTGGTTCCTGGGTCAGGAAGATCCCCTGGAGAAGGGATGGGCTGCCCACTCCAGGATTCTTGGGCTTCCCTTGTGGCTCAGCTGGTAAAGAATCCACCTGCAATGCGGGAGACCTGGCTTTGATCCCTGGGTTGGGAAGATTCCCCTGGATAAAGGAAAGGCTACAAGAACTTCCAGGCAGAAACAAGTTTAAATGTAAAAAGAGGAGGAAATGAAGTAACCTTGAATGCTATCGCATAAAGTGGGTCTTGCTCGAGAAGGAAGAAATCCCGCCTGGAAAGTCTGGTTGAAGGGTAAGATGCTACGTTGTAAATATCTTTGATCCCTGGGTTGGGAAGATTCCCCTGGATAAAGGAAAGGCTACAAGAACTTCCAGGCAGAAACAAGTTTAAATGTAAAAAGAGGAGGAAATGAAGTAACCTTGAATGCTATCGCATAAAGTGGGTCTTGCTCGAGAAGGAAGAAATCCCGCCTGGAAAGTCTGGTTGAAGGGTAAGATGCTACGTTGTAAATAATCAGTAATGACTGACGTGTTAAGTGCTAGGAATTTCATGTTACTTACGAGTCCCTAGTCCCAGAATCAAGCCTTCTGGTAATAAATAAACAAGGCAGAGTTGTGGCTCAGTTGCTGGTTTGACCTAAGCGTGTACTGATCTCTATTGCTAACGAATAAAAGGAAGGAGAAACAGGGTAATACATTCCATATTTTGGGAATGGGTGGTTTGTTTGTTTTTACACTCTTCTGACTGTATCTTGACCTCAGTTACCCTGTAACCTGACCTCATTGTTTCCTTGAAACATGAGAGTATGAAAAAAAAAAAGAAAGAAATATGACAGCTTGCATTATCCTCATTCACTTATAATTGCTCCATTCAAAGGGATTATCCAGAGAAAACATGAAAATATAACTGTGATTATTTCCTGCCAAGGATTCTGTCATTGGCAGGCATAGGAAATGACTATAGCTATATTTTCATATCTGATGTTCTTTTCTTTTTTAATTCATCCGTTAATGTTTTTGCAACTGATTTTCCTTTCTTTTTGAATCCATCTATTCTTTTTGACCATCTATTCTTTTTGAATCCATCTATTCTTTTTGAGTCCATCTCATCTATTCTATTCGTCTTAGGAAATAATTTTCCATGGAGTTACAGTTGGGATTTGTCCCTAACCACGGTGCCCTTTTATATAGAATGTCGATGAAAGACTACCCCAAAGGTCTTGGAGAAGCTACACTTTTAACAAATATCGTACGTGGTTGTTATTTAGTCGCTAAGACGTGTCCGACTCTTTGCGACCTCAAGGACAGTATTGTCAAAGATGTCTATCTCTTTCGGTTCTGAGATTTTTCCATCTTGCAAATACTTAATTTCCAAGTGTTACGTGTGTCTGGCCCATGGATTGCTAGTCGCTCAGTCCTGTCCAACTCTTCACGACGCCATGGACTGTAGCCCACCAGGCCCGTCTGTCCATGGCATTCTCCAGGCCTGAATACTGCAGTGGGTAGCCATTCCCGTCTCCAGGGGAATCTTTCCAACCCAGAGATCCAACCCAGGATCGAACCGCATTGCAGGTGGATTCTTGACCAGCTGAGCCACCAGGGGAAGGAGAAAGTGGGACGTATTGAAACGGTATGACTGACGTATATACACACCAGTTCGTGTAACACAGACAGCTAGTGGGAAGCTGCTGTATAACACAGGGGGTTCAGCTCGGGGCTCTGTGATGATCAGGGGGGTGCATGGGCTGTCTCTTATAC
>SJYX01006138.1:0-11514 GCA_006410675.1 Oreotragus oreotragus | reverse complement strand
GGTATAACACAGGGGGTTCAGCTCGGGGCTCTGTGATGATCAGGGGGGTGCATGGGGGTGGGAGGGAGGCTCAGGAGCGAGGGGATCTATGTGTTCTTACAGCTGTTTCACTTTGCACTACAGCAGAAACCAAGACCAAATTGCAAAGCAATCATCCTCCAATTAAAAAGTAAGTGTAAAAAACCTGTTTATAAAAAACAGGGCGCACGATTGAAGGGGCATAAATGCTTTCTGGCTTGAGATGCAACAGGGTTAGAGCCTTCACCTCTGGTTTTAAAACGGGTGCTTCTCCTGAGACGCGTGGGCTCACTCTCAGCTGTCGGTGTGATGCCCCGCCCGCATGGTGATGCGTGATTTGTGACCTTGGTCTCCAGGAATTTCTCTTCCTCTGTTGTGTGTCACCGCATTCCTGGGATGACACACTGTCTCTTTTGAGATATGTTAATGCCTGTTTCAAGCTTGGTTCTGTTCTGTGAGTCACCCTATCTCCTGAAGTCAAAGATGTCTCTCTCTTTCGGTTCTGAGATTTTTCCATTTGGCAAATCCTTTATTTCCAAGTGTGTGTGTGTGTGTGCTCAACCGTGTCCAACTCTTCACGACCCCATGGACTGTATAGCCCACTAGGCGCCTCTGTCCATGGCATTCTCCAGGCAAGGACACTGGAGTGGGTTGCCGCTTTCTTCTCCAGGGGACCTTCCCAACCCAGGGAATGCACCTGGGTCTCCCGCATTGCAGGCAGATTCTTTACCACTTAAACCACGAGGCAAGAAGCATCTGGCACGTGGAGCCATCTTCAAAAAAAAGCCAGTAAACTCACAGATGCTCAGTCTGATTCCAAATGATGACAATCACCTGTTCAAAGGTTTGCGGAAGACTTTCCTACACAGAAATGAGGTTTTATACATATTTATTGTGAGAATTGGACTATAAAGAAAACTAAGCACTGAAGAATTGATGCTTTTGAACTGTGGTGTTGGAGAAGACTCTTGAGAGTCCCTTGGACTGCAAGGAGATCCAACCTAAAGGAGATCAGTGTTCATTGGAAGGACGGATGCTGAAGCTGAAATTTCAATCCTTTGGCCACCTGATGCGAAGAGCTGACACATTGGCAAAGACCCTGGTGCTGGGAAAGACTGAGGGCAGGAGAAGGGGATGACAGAGGTTGAGATGGTTGGATGGCATCACCACGAACGTGAATTTGAGTAAACTTGGGGAGTTGGTGATGGACAGGGAGGCCTGGTGTGCTGCAGTCCACGGGGTTGCAAAGAGTCGGGCACAGCTGAGTGACTGAACTGATGTATTTACTGGGTCATTTCCTTACAAGCGTATCTTTCAAATCAGGGATGATCTGAACATTAATAATGGGAGTACGGGCTTCCTTGGTGGCTCAACAGCTAGGAAGCCGCCTGCCAGTGCAAGAGACATGGGTTCGATCCTCTGTCCGGGAAGATCCCACAGGCCCTGGAGCAACTAATCCTGGGCCCCACAACTACTGAAGCCCGAACACCCTAGAGTCTCTGCTCCATGACGAGAGAAGCCACTGCGATGAGAAGTCTGCACACAGCCAGAGAGCAGCCCCCACCATCTGCAGGTACACAAAGCCCATTTGCAGCAGCCAAGACCCAGCGCAGCCGCTAGTAAATATGATTCATCTGTTATTATTATTTTAAAACTTATTGTTTTATTTTAAAAGTCTTAGTTAGTTTAATAATTAATTAAAAATAAAAATTAATTAAATTTAAAAACAATGGTGATAGAGCTATGATCGAGATAGAGGAGCAGGGACTTGAAGATCCCAGGAAGACTAATCGATGGCAGAGATGCTGAGGGATGGGCCCGTCTGTCCAGGGAACACAATCAATGACGGAGACGGTGAGCCTTGATCGCTGCGCTCACCTCGGTCCAGGAGAAACAGCCCGTGGACTGAGACGGCGGGTGGGGATCGTCTTCTTCCAAGTTTTATTACAAGCAGAGTTTGAAATGCGGGACTTTCCATTCCACCCTCTGGCCCGGGAATGCTTTGCTGGCCCACAGAGTCAAGATTTCCTGGCAGAGGGTGCTCCTGAGAATATTGTTGAGTAGGGAATAGATCGAATGTGTTTTTTTGTTTTGGAGGTGGGGTGGACTCCTAAGAGACCGTGTGCAATGCAGGAGACCCAGGTTCGATCCCTGGGTGGGGAAGATGCCCTGGAGGAGGGCGTGGCAACCCCCTGCAGTATCCTTGTCTGGAGAGTCCCAGGGAGAGAGGAGCCTGGCGGGGCTACAACCCATGGGGTCGCACAGAGGCGGACGCCACGGAGCACACACTCCTGGCCTGCAAACAAGCGCGTGCCTTGTGCAGCCTGCAGGGTCTCTGACGAAGCTCCGCCCCCGAGACCTGGCATCCCTGGAAGATCGCCGGCTCTGATGACCTTCGATAGGGTTGCCCTGCAGCTTGCTAACGCTGGGTGTGTTTGCATTGCTGCATTTCCCGTCCAGGCTCCTCAAACTCCACACGTGGCGACGGGCCCCCGGCAGGACCCCACCTCTGACGGCAGGACGGCTGCTTTGCAGACTTGAAAGGAAGCACCACCGCCCGAGGCTAATCGGTGCAGCGAGGAAACGCCCCTGAGATCAGAGCCCCAGGGAAGCGAAGGAGGATTTAAGAAGCTGCAGAGGCGGCTCTGGGCGGAGGCCCGGGGCGGGGTGTGCGTGTTGGGTCGCGGGGTGGAGGGCGGTGGATTTTGACGCGCGTTGCCATACGGACTTAAGCAGTGAGGATGCAACGGACAAGCCCCGCTGTTTCCATGGCAACAGGGCGGCAGCAAGCCGCTTCCCTCTTTGTGAAGCCAGGAGGAAAGGAGCTAGCTCAACTCAGAGATGATCTTAGCTCCCAGACCGGACCACCAGAGAGGACCCAGCCCCACGGATCCTTTTACAGAGGCGCTGGTCTAGCAATAGACAACCCCTCCCCCCCTCAAAAAATAAAAACAATAGTGCTTGCAAAAATTGACAGTAGGGCTGATTGAAAGCAGATGGCCCCAAGGATTCTGCTTAGAGAGCTTCACTTTGGTTTTGAGTGATAAGAGCGCCGGGGGTTGAAAATTCCTCCCTTCTGTGTCTTCAGCAAGGGAGTGTGGGGTTCCAAGGTTGCCAGCTGGGTGGTTCCCCTTTCTGGTCTGAATCTCTAGGAGAGTTCCATTTTGGGGGGAGCCTCACGCTCGGCGAGCCTGACCTCGGTTTGTCTCTGGAGCCAGCAGCTCATCTGGTCAATTATTGGGGAGGTTTTGTTGGTGGTTGATGACTCAGCGGCCCATTTCAGAGGAACCTAATGCAACTGGCAGGAAAACTGTGCTTTTTTTTTTTTTCATAAACTTAAGAGTTCTTATTTAAAAAAATTTTTTTTTTTTGCCAGAGTCTGTTCACTTCCTATGAATGAAGCATCACTGTGATTTCAAAAATGAAGGACCGTTCACGACATCCTCACCTGGTGTCTTTCTCCTCCTCCCCGGGAGCCTGAGGCAGTTCTTATGACCACCAGCTGTTCTTGAGACAGGATCCGCCAGTAATCTCATCGTTATGGGAGTAACTCAAGTTTTCCATACTCAGGAAAACAATGCTGTGACTCAACTTTCCCAGCAAAATCACATAAGACCCAAAGACAAACTGTGATCTATTTAAAAAAAAAAAATTTCCTTAAGAGTCACTCTAGATGTCCTAAGGAACTTTTAGTAAAACTACTGAAAAAGTTGAAAGTGATGCATAGAAATTCTCGAAATAGTAGCTTTAAATTTGTTCGATTTAAAATGGTGGTTTAGTTGCTAAATCGTGTCTGACTCTTGGGATCCCATTAGGCTCCTCTGCCCAAGGGATGCTCCAAGCAAAAATACTGTAGTGGGTTGCCATTTCCTTCACGAGGGGATCTTCTTGACCTAGGGAAAGAACCCGGGTCTCCCTGCATTGCAGGCAGATTCTTTATAGTCTGAGCCACCCAGGAAGTTGGAACGTCCATTAATGTATGCAGTTCACGGAGTGGCAAAGAGTTGAACACAGCTTAGCCACTGAACCACAAAATTTGGTTTTCACTAGTTTTGCTTCTAGGCAAAAAGCAAAACAAACTTTTCACCATCAGGGAAAATTTTTTTTTTTAAAGGGAAGGCTGAGAAGAGAAGTTTATGGAATACTTCCAAAATATGGTGTATATAATTAAATATGATTGTTTAGAGGGTATTAGGTCGTGCTTACGGGAAAAAGGATCAGCTTTCTCATAGTTTGTTAAATAGAAAACCCACAAATAAGTAAACACACATGCTGCATGGGAGTTCTGTTTGGCAGAGAGATGTCCATGGGGGTTACTCTTGGCCAAGAGAAGAACCCTTTTGGCTGGAAGGATTTCCCGTTGAAGGGTGTTCAAGGACGGATACGCTGCTGGGCTGCTTTTCGGATTCTTTGCGGGGAAGTAATTCTTCACACTCGGGGCCACGGCTGGGTTACCTCTCAGCAGCCAAGAAATGGTTGTTTCTGCAGAGGAGTTCCTAATAGCACTTGCTTTGGATGGTTTGGGTACCTTACAGGTATATTTGCTACAGTGGGCACAAGTGTTCTTGCATTATCACATGAGGAAGGATAGTGTCCGTGTGTAATTCAGCGGAATGCCTTGGGGCTTTGGGGGAGGGGCACAATCCCTCCCCCATATGCTCTGTCTCAGTTCCTCTCTGAAGTATCTTGTTGTATAGTCGCTCAGGCGTGTCCTACTCTTGTGACCCCGTGGACTGTAGCCCGCCAGGCTCCTCTGTCCATGGGATTCTCCAGGCAAGGATACTGGAGTGGGTTGCCGTGTGCTCCCCAGGGGATCTTCCTGACCCAGGGGTCTAACCTGCATCTTCTGCCTTGGCAGGCAGATTCTTTACCACTGCATGTAGCCTATTCAGTATGCAGCAGCATTATTTAAAAAAAAAAAAAAGCAATGCAGATACCTTCATGGCAAAATATATCTCTACTAAAAAATGCTAACCATCCTCTGAGCCTGTAGCGAGCTGTGGAAAACCTTGAAACTCCCTGACTGCAGATCTTTTTAACGCATATGATCAAAATGAAACAAAAAGCTTGAAATACTGGACAACTGACCAAAACGTGGGCCGGGGACACAGAGTGAGCAGATGCTGCCTGAGAAATGGTGGCAACGGACTTGCCCGACTCAGCGTTGCCGTGAAGTCTCAATTTCTTTAAAACAAACAAAAAAAATAGGTGAAGTCCAAGAAAATGAGATGCGGCTGTAACTTTTCACGGAGGGCTTAGGAAGGGCTTGAACATCGACCTCCGTGGGTTATAAAGTACATGTGAATTTCTCAAGCTTGTAGCACCCCCACAGGCAATTTTTCTTTTTTCATTGATCTGTCAACTTAAAAAAAATGCGCAGTGTGAGAGTTGCAAGTTGAGTTTTATTTCAGCACAAAATGAGGACTACAGTTTGGTAGAGTCAGACATGGTTGAACAACTGAACAACCACAATTTTCAGAGCAGAGACAGACACAAGCGTCCACTTCAAAACAGCCACGTTTATGGACCTAGGCAAACAGTTCCGAAGTGCGTGGTGAGTAGGTGACAAGCTACGTTTATGGCTGAGTCATAATCTTGTAAAAGAGTTGGTGTTGACTTGGCAGGACTTTTAGGCTCTATAAACATGATCTGTTTTACCTCAAAGGTGAATTTCCCCAAGGCTGCAGGAAATTTTGTCCTCCTGGAACCTGTTAGATGAGTGAAGCCATGCTACTCCCTAATTGAGACAGTCTTGGAGATTTCGAAACCGTTAGGATACGACCATTTCTATGAATTCAGAAGGGGCTTCCCGGTTGACTTGAGTATAAAGCATCTGCCTATAATGCACGAGATGAAGGAGACATGGGTTCCATCCTGGGTTGGGAAGATCTCCTGGAGAAGAAAGGACAACCCATTCGAGTATTCTTGCCTGGAGAATCCCATGGACAGAGCAGCCTGGCAGGCTGCAGTCCATGGAGTCGCAAAGAGTCGGACAAGACTCACCAAGTAAGCCATGCACATGAATTCAAAAAATATTGGATGCGGTTAAAAAAAAAATCATGGGACACTCTTTGCCTTCACGAAGGTGGTACACACATGCCTTCACCAGTATGGATCTTTCATATTTATACTGGCCTCTGTGCTTCCCTTGCAACAAAGGCCTCTTGTGAGATTTCAAACTTATAAAAGTATATTATGCCTGAAAGCGTGCCCTTGGGACCGTTCACAGCTGTGTGACTAAAGGAAGAATTTATTGCAGTTTCTGTAATTCCTCCAACCTCGCCGAACACGGTGCTTCCCCGGGAATATGCCAGTTCATAGACGCTGAGCAAGCATTTCTATATGACTGTTTATTTTTCAACCAGAGGAGGAAAGAGCTTACGTGTTGGCACCAAGTCAATGCCCCTGTTTAAATCACCGACTCCACGCTTTGACATTTAACGCCAAAAGGATCATGGAATTTTACGTGAATACGTTTGGAAAGGATTTTTTTTTTTTTTTTTTTTTTAGCGCACCTGAAAAGTTAACAGTGGTTGTCTCTTATACACATCTCATTTGCAGCAGCCAAGACCCAGCGCAGCCGCTAGTAAATATGATTCATCTGTTATTATTATTTTAAAACTTATTGTTTTATTTTAAAAGTCTTAGTTAGTTTAATAATTAATTAAAAATAAAAATTAATTAAATTTAAAAACAATGGTGATAGAGCTATGATCGAGATAGAGGAGCAGGGACTTGAAGATCCCAGGAAGACTAATCGATGGCAGAGATGCTGAGGGATGGGCCCGTCTGTCCAGGGAACACAATCAATGACGGAGACGGTGAGCCTTGATCGCTGCGCTCACCTCGGTCCAGGAGAAACAGCCCGTGGACTGAGACGGCGGGTGGGGATCGTCTTCTTCCAAGTTTTATTACAAGCAGAGTTTGAAATGCGGGACTTTCCATTCCACCCTCTGGCCCGGGAATGCTTTGCTGGCCCACAGAGTCAAGATTTCCTGGCAGAGGGTGCTCCTGAGAATATTGTTGAGTAGGGAATAGATCGAATGTGTTTTTTTGTTTTGGAGGTGGGGTGGACTCCTAAGAGACCGTGTGCAATGCAGGAGACCCAGGTTCGATCCCTGGGTGGGGAAGATGCCCTGGAGGAGGGCGTGGCAACCCCCTGCAGTATCCTTGTCTGGAGAGTCCCAGGGAGAGAGGAGCCTGGCGGGGCTACAACCCATGGGGTCGCACAGAGGCGGACGCCACGGAGCACACACTCCTGGCCTGCAAACAAGCGCGTGCCTTGTGCAGCCTGCAGGGTCTCTGACGAAGCTCCGCCCCCGAGACCTGGCATCCCTGGAAGATCGCCGGCTCTGATGACCTTCGATAGGGTTGCCCTGCAGCTTGCTAACGCTGGGTGTGTTTGCATTGCTGCATTTCCCGTCCAGGCTCCTCAAACTCCACACGTGGCGACGGGCCCCCGGCAGGACCCCACCTCTGACGGCAGGACGGCTGCTTTGCAGACTTGAAAGGAAGCACCACCGCCCGAGGCTAATCGGTGCAGCGAGGAAACGCCCCTGAGATCAGAGCCCCAGGGAAGCGAAGGAGGATTTAAGAAGCTGCAGAGGCGGCTCTGGGCGGAGGCCCGGGGCGGGGTGTGCGTGTTGGGTCGCGGGGTGGAGGGCGGTGGATTTTGACGCGCGTTGCCATACGGACTTAAGCAGTGAGGATGCAACGGACAAGCCCCGCTGTTTCCATGGCAACAGGGCGGCAGCAAGCCGCTTCCCTCTTTGTGAAGCCAGGAGGAAAGGAGCTAGCTCAACTCAGAGATGATCTTAGCTCCCAGACCGGACCACCAGAGAGGACCCAGCCCCACGGATCCTTTTACAGAGGCGCTGGTCTAGCAATAGACAACCCCTCCCCCCCTCAAAAAATAAAAACAATAGTGCTTGCAAAAATTGACAGTAGGGCTGATTGAAAGCAGATGGCCCCAAGGATTCTGCTTAGAGAGCTTCACTTTGGTTTTGAGTGATAAGAGCGCCGGGGGTTGAAAATTCCTCCCTTCTGTGTCTTCAGCAAGGGAGTGTGGGGTTCCAAGGTTGCCAGCTGGGTGGTTCCCCTTTCTGGTCTGAATCTCTAGGAGAGTTCCATTTTGGGGGGAGCCTCACGCTCGGCGAGCCTGACCTCGGTTTGTCTCTGGAGCCAGCAGCTCATCTGGTCAATTATTGGGGAGGTTTTGTTGGTGGTTGATGACTCAGCGGCCCATTTCAGAGGAACCTAATGCAACTGGCAGGAAAACTGTGCTTTTTTTTTTTTTCATAAACTTAAGAGTTCTTATTTAAAAAAATTTTTTTTTTTTGCCAGAGTCTGTTCACTTCCTATGAATGAAGCATCACTGTGATTTCAAAAATGAAGGACCGTTCACGACATCCTCACCTGGTGTCTTTCTCCTCCTCCCCGGGAGCCTGAGGCAGTTCTTATGACCACCAGCTGTTCTTGAGACAGGATCCGCCAGTAATCTCATCGTTATGGGAGTAACTCAAGTTTTCCATACTCAGGAAAACAATGCTGTGACTCAACTTTCCCAGCAAAATCACATAAGACCCAAAGACAAACTGTGATCTATTTAAAAAAAAAAAATTTCCTTAAGAGTCACTCTAGATGTCCTAAGGAACTTTTAGTAAAACTACTGAAAAAGTTGAAAGTGATGCATAGAAATTCTCGAAATAGTAGCTTTAAATTTGTTCGATTTAAAATGGTGGTTTAGTTGCTAAATCGTGTCTGACTCTTGGGATCCCATTAGGCTCCTCTGCCCAAGGGATGCTCCAAGCAAAAATACTGTAGTGGGTTGCCATTTCCTTCACGAGGGGATCTTCTTGACCTAGGGAAAGAACCCGGGTCTCCCTGCATTGCAGGCAGATTCTTTATAGTCTGAGCCACCCAGGAAGTTGGAACGTCCATTAATGTATGCAGTTCACGGAGTGGCAAAGAGTTGAACACAGCTTAGCCACTGAACCACAAAATTTGGTTTTCACTAGTTTTGCTTCTAGGCAAAAAGCAAAACAAACTTTTCACCATCAGGGAAAATTTTTTTTTTTAAAGGGAAGGCTGAGAAGAGAAGTTTATGGAATACTTCCAAAATATGGTGTATATAATTAAATATGATTGTTTAGAGGGTATTAGGTCGTGCTTACGGGAAAAAGGATCAGCTTTCTCATAGTTTGTTAAATAGAAAACCCACAAATAAGTAAACACACATGCTGCATGGGAGTTCTGTTTGGCAGAGAGATGTCCATGGGGGTTACTCTTGGCCAAGAGAAGAACCCTTTTGGCTGGAAGGATTTCCCGTTGAAGGGTGTTCAAGGACGGATACGCTGCTGGGCTGCTTTTCGGATTCTTTGCGGGGAAGTAATTCTTCACACTCGGGGCCACGGCTGGGTTACCTCTCAGCAGCCAAGAAATGGTTGTTTCTGCAGAGGAGTTCCTAATAGCACTTGCTTTGGATGGTTTGGGTACCTTACAGGTATATTTGCTACAGTGGGCACAAGTGTTCTTGCATTATCACATGAGGAAGGATAGTGTCCGTGTGTAATTCAGCGGAATGCCTTGGGGCTTTGGGGGAGGGGCACAATCCCTCCCCCATATGCTCTGTCTCAGTTCCTCTCTGAAGTATCTTGTTGTATAGTCGCTCAGGCGTGTCCTACTCTTGTGACCCCGTGGACTGTAGCCCGCCAGGCTCCTCTGTCCATGGGATTCTCCAGGCAAGGATACTGGAGTGGGTTGCCGTGTGCTCCCCAGGGGATCTTCCTGACCCAGGGGTCTAACCTGCATCTTCTGCCTTGGCAGGCAGATTCTTTACCACTGCATGTAGCCTATTCAGTATGCAGCAGCATTATTTAAAAAAAAAAAAAGCAATGCAGATACCTTCATGGCAAAATATATCTCTACTAAAAAATGCTAACCATCCTCTGAGCCTGTAGCGAGCTGTGGAAAACCTTGAAACTCCCTGACTGCAGATCTTTTTAACGCATATGATCAAAATGAAACAAAAAGCTTGAAATACTGGACAACTGACCAAAACGTGGGCCGGGGACACAGAGTGAGCAGATGCTGCCTGAGAAATGGTGGCAACGGACTTGCCCGACTCAGCGTTGCCGTGAAGTCTCAATTTCTTTAAAACAAACAAAAAAAATAGGTGAAGTCCAAGAAAATGAGATGCGGCTGTAACTTTTCACGGAGGGCTTAGGAAGGGCTTGAACATCGACCTCCGTGGGTTATAAAGTACATGTGAATTTCTCAAGCTTGTAGCACCCCCACAGGCAATTTTTCTTTTTTCATTGATCTGTCAACTTAAAAAAAATGCGCAGTGTGAGAGTTGCAAGTTGAGTTTTATTTCAGCACAAAATGAGGACTACAGTTTGGCAGACAGCGCCTCAGGTAGCTCTGAGAGGCTGCTCCAAAGAGGCGCGGGGTGGGGGGAAGGTCAGGATATATGTTTTGATGAACCGGGAGTTTATGCAGGCAAGCGGGTATTTTTTTTTCTAAAAGGTTGCTAGTCTCTGGGAACAGATGTCAGCATGAATCATTTTTGCACTTGTCTAGATAGAGGAGATCTGAGAATTGGGCTCATAAAATCAGCTCCTGAAAATCTCTCTCTGAAGGCCTGTCCTGCCAGTTTTGAACCCAGAGCACAGACGTCTCCTGTCTGCTGGCCACCCTGAGCTCCTTTCACGGGGTGTTGAATGTCAGCAGCTATAGCAGCACCTGATTGGATCCTTGTCGAGGTGGACGGAAGATGCCCACAGTGAGCGCCAGTGTGTAATTGGCAGATCCAATTTACTTCCAAGTCAACTTCAATCCGTCCTGGCTCGGAGGTTTTACGCAGACGGGATTCACCGCGAACACCCTTCCCATCTTCCGGGCCAAATGCTTATGAACGGTTGAGAAGCTTGGGAGCAAAGGGGTTGCTTGTACTGGAAGCAAACCATTTTGCAGGGTCTGCGTGCAGACCCGTTTTTCTCTCTGTGCGACTTAGCTTCGCACTTGGTGAAATTGGAAATGACTCATCAGGTATGGCCGTGGCTCCAACTTGCCAAGAAAAACAGATGAAAACCTAGACGACTTCTGCAGATACAGGGCTTTGGTGGTTGACTAGGGCAGCAGCCTGTGGACTGAGCCCACGGTCTGGGATGTCAAGAAATGGGCTCTCCTAGGAACACCTAAGCCCACATGCCATGTGGCTGCTCAAGCTACAGCGCAGTGACATGAAACACCCTCTAACTTGCAGAGCTGAATTTGCTGAAGCTGAATCTCCAGTACTGTGGCCACCTGATTTGAAGAGCCGAGTCATTGCAAAAGGCTCTGATGCTGGGAGAGATTGAGGGCGGGAGGAGAAGGGGATGACAGAGGATGAGATGGTTGGATGCCATCACTGACTCAATGGACATGAGTCTGAGTGAATCCCGGGAGTTGGTGACAGACAGGGAGGCCTGGTGTGCTGCAGTCCATGGGGTCACA
>SJYX01006135.1:28369-41064 GCA_006410675.1 Oreotragus oreotragus | reverse complement strand
AAACCTTCTTTATTACACCACTGGATCATTCTTTTAATAGAGGATATAATCTCATTACAAGCTCTAGTAGTCACCCAGATTACAATCTTAATTGCCAGTATGGGTAAAAGTGTAATAATGTACGTTTATCTTTTTTTTTTTTTCCTGTAACAGTATAATTAAAGAAGAAATTTTTTTCTGTAAGCAAGCCTTCTTGGCATCAAGTTATGCTGACTTTCCCCCACATTTAAATGTGGAATTTCTGTGGTATCAATTCTTGGGAAACTGCACAGTATTTTAGGGATTCTCTTACATTTTAGCACAGTCATGAAGCAGATCTCTCTCTCCGCTCCCAAATGCTCTCCTTCCTTCTTTCTCATCAAACATTGCCATGTAAACACTGATAGAAAATGAACTTGGGGAGCAAAAGATCTGTGCTCATGGGTTGGAGTTTCATTGCTTTCTACTTCTGTTGACCTTGAGTCAGCCAGTCAGTGTTCTAAGACTCAGGTTTCTTCATCCATTATATGGGACTGTAAATGCCTTCTACACATGTGGACCCAATGGGAAAAAAACATGTAAGTGTTCTCAAACCGTACACTATTATACCACTTTAAAATGAGTTTTTATCAAGGGCTGGCTATGAGTAATACATTGAGGTCACAGTGTTATCTACTTTTCACTCTTCTAATACAGCCCTAAGAGTTTGAAGGGATCTTAAGAACTCTTCCTCTTATAGTCCCCCCCCTCATGGGTTTTATTTATTTATTTAAAATTAATTTTTATTGGTGCTTTACAATGTTATGTTAATTTCTATTGTACAGCAAAGTGAATGGGCCATACGTATACATATATCACTTCCCTTTCAGACTTCTTTCCCATTCAGGTCTCCACAGTGTATTCAGTAGAGTTCCCTGTGCTATACAGTATGTTCTTATTTGCTATCTGTTTTATGCATAATATCAATAGTGTATGTGTGTCAATCCCAGTATCCCAATTCCTCCCACTCCTCCCTTCCCTCTCTTGGTATCCATATACTTAAAGCCAGTGTCAAGCTGCTATAGCAGAAAGGATGTGAGCATGCAGTATGAAATAGTATGGCAAGAACAGAACCCAACCTTAGAGTCTTGGGCAGGAAGGTGTTAGCAGGCATGAATAAAGTTCAGAAGTGGAACCCACATGAGCTAGTGATGGAAATCAGGTCAAGATGAAGGAATGAACATATGCTCAATACAGAATATGAAGGTGATATCCAGGAGCCGGGAGTAGGTTAGAACCAGGGATCATGAGACAAGAGACACCAGCGATCTGGATGGGAGGAAGATCCTCAAGACTTGGTAAAGTTTTAGAACCTATTTGGGTTATTAAACTTTTGGATATTGAAAGCCCCTATGTGAATCAGAACAAGTTCTCAAGTCATTACTACCTTATGTATACCCCTAGCTCAGGAAAGATCCGGGAGACTCAATTTGAATAACTGCATGAACTTTTAGTTACGTAATTAAGATGACTTCAAATTTCTTTAACTGCTTTTCTTGCTCTTTCCTCTTTCTGACTCTAATAGTGGTACTCAATGCATAGTCAGGATGGAGCACAGCCCCCAGCAAAAGATTAATAACTATAAATTTATATCTCTCACGTGCCATGCACTGAGCTTAGCAAGTAAAATATGAAACTGAAAAGACAAGCATGGCTCCTTTCTCACAGAATTCATGGCTGACTGTGGAGACGGCACTTAGGAGCAATTTTTTAAAGTAATCCTTCACTACTGTTGGTAAACCACTGAGCATGGAATGGGGTGGACACAGAGGAGACAATTTACTGGGATGGGATTGATGGACACTGATGCAGCAGCTGGAGGAAGTGCCTGGTTGGAGACCCCAGCCCTCAGAAGCATGGCAAGTGCAATCAAGTTCAATCCAATCATTGGACCTAAGAAAGATTGCCACTGGGGATGATCATGAGACTTCAGCTTATAAAGAGTGCATGCGTGCATGCTTAGTCACTCAGAGTTGTGTCAGACTCTTGTGACCCTATGAATTATAGCCCACCAGTCTCATCTGTCCATGGAGTTTTCCAGGCAGGAATATTGGAGTAGGTTGCCAATTCCTCTTCCAGGGGATCTTCCCGACCCAGGGATTGAACCTGCAGCTCCTGCACTGCAAGCAGTTTCTTTACCATCTGAGTCACCTAGGAAGCCCCTTATAAAGGGTGAAGCAGAGCAAAGCTACCATGAATGGTCACATCAGTGTGCTCAGCTCCAAAGACCTCAATTCACGGCCTTGCAACCAAGACAAGGCAGCAGATATTAGCCAAGGACCTAAGCAGTCCAGCCGAGAAGGGTTAGCAGAAGTATCCCTCCTCTCAGTTTGGGGATCAATTAGGGCAGCCAAGTTAACCAAGGGGATTTTTCTAGGATAAGGCATGGAGGGGAGAAGAGAGCTCCACGAAGGTTATGCTGGCCTATATGGTGGGCAGTCATGTAGGAGAATCAACAATAACCTAACTAAGATTTCCTGGACATCTACATGTCCTCAGCACTATCTTAAAATACACATATACCTTAAAATAAAACGTATTCAACATGTGTCTTAGAATAGATATTCATTTGCATGTGTGTGTGTTTAGGAACATTCATTTAATCTTCATAGCAAACCTGTAAGACAGGTACTATATTATTGTCATTTGACAGATGAGAAAACTGAGACTCAGAGAGATCAGATAGCTGCCAGAGGTCAGATAGCTAGGAATGGGGCTGGGGCACAAACCAGGCAGTTTAGTTCCAGAGCCCACAAGAACAAGGGCCTAGGGAAGGGAGATAGTTAGTCACCAAGGCCCTAAGCGGCCCAGCTGAGAAGGGTTAGCAGAAATGTCCCTCCTTTCTGTTTGGGGATGAGCTCCGTTTGCTGTGCTTGTGGGTCCTGGGGCATATAGCCATCCTCTCAGGAATAATGTGACAGAAACCTAACTCTGAACCCAACGGTTCATGAAACAGGACTGCTGATACCATGGCTCCTGTCAGTCTAGAAAGCCCTGGAATAACCTACATCTCACCGGATGCTTCTGAGAAGCGGCTGGGGTGGGGGCAGCTGACCGGTCTTGACAGGGGCCTCAGGCAGCATCAACACAAATAACAATTCTGAATTGGAGTTAATGTGCATCTAGCTTTGGTCAACTGTCCCAGAAATCAAATTCCGGTCCAAAACAACTAGCCTATATTAACCTTTTATGTCTCCAAATTGTAGCCTTAATCTCTTTCCATCAGCTCACTTATAATTGCATCAGAGACCCCACAAACCTATCATTATTCCTCTCTGAGGCCCTGAGGCAAATCATTTGTGTGCTCTCTGATTGAGTGCCCTGCTGGTTAAGTGCAGAAAAGGGAAAAACCTTCCTCACCACAATGCTGTGAGAATTCACAGGATGCTTACGTACTGTGCTTTGAAGGTATATTATTCCCTTCAAAGAAAACTTGTCCCTTGATTATCAGGCTGTGTGGTGGGTAGGAAGAAAGGGAAAGCCAAGGTTTGTCACTGATTCTTGCTAATATAAACCTCTCATTTATTTATAAAAATAATAATAATAATTCTTGCACTCTTCTTATCTACCAGACACTGTCCCAGGAGCTAAGGAGACACTGGTGAGCAAATTCCATCTTCAACAGCCCTGAAGCAGCTGATTGGCTACTCAGAGCAGTGTTTCTCTGTCTTGGTTCCACATTGCAATAGTCTTTTTAAAAATCCCATGCCCAGTGACCTCGCCTTAGGCCAATTAAATCAGATCTATTTTCCAATCTTTCTAAATGAGTGTGTTCTCTAGAAAGGCTTGAGAACCACTGGCCTAGAATGAATGAATCATCCTTTCTGTCTGCCCTGGGGAGAGCATTTGTTCGAATACTTGGTTACAATTGTAGCAGACCCTTGGCATCTGCAAGAAAGACCCCCTTGTCATTTTGTCTAAATAAGAGTCAACTGGTCATTTGTAGCTTCTTGAGCCATGAGTTGGAATTCTTGAGTTGGAAGGCTGAGTGTAGAAACGAAGTCAGCACCTAGTGACCCAGCCTGGGCAACTCTTGGGTACCCATGACTCTGTGAAGAAGGGATTCACATCAATCTTCACATTTTCTGTGCATAAGGGATCAATTAATACATAGGGGTGGGGTGGACATGTTTTGCTTTGATTTACCTGGATCCTTTCTTGCAAGGATTCCTCTCTACCATTTGAAGAATTCCTCCTCCTCCCTCTTTATATATTCATGTGGTTTTTGACAGGGTTGCCCTCAGCCTCTTAGCTCCAAAAGATATAACCAGCCCCAGGTCAAGCTAATGTGTGACACAGTATATATACTCTGCCTATGACCTATGCCAGGCCAGTTAATGTCCATCGTAACCTTTCTCTAGAACAATCAGACATCATGCTTATCCCTGATTACTCAGCTGGCATGTGGTAATAGAGTTGCTGGTTCTAGTGGACTTAGCCATCAACTGGGGAGATTCTGGCTGAGAATAAGTTCAAAGCAGGTTCCTAATGATCTGATGTGAACACCTCGATCCAGGTGGGCTTAAACAACTACTCTTGATCTTTTCATTTGAGATGATAATTTTCCATTTTTGGTATAGCTTATCTGAACTCGATTTCATCTCTTATAATCAAAAGAGTGTTCTCTAATGCAGTATAGAAGTGAATGAATTATCTACTCCCATACTCTTCAAGTTGTTGCTGCTTGGTCGCTAATCCATGCCCCACTCTTATGATGCCATGGCCTGTAGCCCGCTAGACTCCTCTGTCCATGGGACAATTCCATGTCCTATTCTTGTCCAGGCAAGAGTTCTTGTCCAGGCAAGAATTCAGTACTGGAGTGGGTTACCATTTCCTTCTCCAGCAGCTCTTCCTGACCTAGGGATCAAACCCATGTCCCCTGCGTTGCAGGCAGATTCTTGACCAGTGAGCCACCTGGGAAGCCCTACTCTTCAAGTAAGAAAACGGAAAGGAAACAAGCAAGGCTTCTCCACTTGCCTTCAAAATTATTGAGGATATGGTGACAACTGAAAGCAGTCATCTGTTTGTTGAAAAAAACTTTTCCCAAGTATGCTCCCCCAGAATATTAAATTTTCCCATGTTCAAACAAGTTTAGGGTAAAATTGTTAAATGGTATGTACAAGGCAAAATTTCTCAAACCTTAGTGTATCCACGAGAACCATAAATCTGTCCCAAGAACTGGAATATACTGCATTTTCCCAATGTATTTGAGTACAGGGCTCTTTTTTGGTCCTGTGTCTCCTGGGACTAGAGCTTTGGAGGCAGGGTCACTCAAGCTGCAACCTAAGGAATGTTCTTCTCTCTTCCTGGAACACTCTCCCCACATCCTCACTCCCAAGCCTGTCCAGTAACTACTCAGCCATCATGCCTCAGCTTAAACATTATTTTTTCCAGAAAGTCTTTAACAGAATCACTACTGTCACCACCCTCCAAATCCCAGGAGATGGTTATTTATACTCATCTGTTCTCTTAAACTTAATCCTTCCTCTTTTACAGCATTTAACATGGAGAGTTAGTATTATTGAACCCTTTCACACTTAGAATGCATGGAGACCATTCTACACTATGGCCCCAGTGTTCCTCAGCTCCTGGTCTCCACCCCCTTCTGTGGCTCCTCTCATAATGAATCATGGTTGGCCCGATAAACTATGGCAGAAGTGAAGATATGTGACTCTCAAGGTTAAGTCATAAAAGGCACTGAGGCTCCTGCCTTAGGTTCTCGAGTTGCTCCTTCCTGCGAAAGTCAGTCACCGTGCTCTGAGGACACTCAGGTAACCTTGTGGAATGGAACCAAAGCCCCTGGCCAACAAGCAGCACCCACTCACCAGTCCTGTGAGAGAGCCAGCGTGGACGGGGGTCCCCTAGTAAAGACGCCAGAAGAATGAAGCTCCAGGCAACATCTGACTACAATCCGGTAGGAGACCACTGAAAGGTCTGTCCAGCCGAGCCTTCTCCAAATTTCTAACCTGCAGAAACCATGAGATTACAAATTCCTGAAAACGGAATTGCTTGCTATTGCACTACACTCTCCCCCACACGCAGGTGGCGCTAGCAGTAAAGACTCTGCCTGCTGGTGCAGGAGACTCAAGAGTTCAGTCCCCGGGCTGGAAAGATCCCCTGGAGTAGGATGTGGCGACCCACTCCAGCATATTTGCCTGGGAAATCCCAAGGACGGTAGAGCCTGGCGGGCTACAGCCCACGGGAGTCAGACACTACTGAGAGACTGAGCGCACACACAGACACTCCACAACACACTTGCATAGGGCGAGCACAAACACAATACAAGGATCTCAATTACAGCACACAAAAGGCACTCAGCATTGTAAATGGATAAGTAGCAACTAATGAACAAAATAAAGTCTCTCCTTCTATATATATATACACATGCTGTGTGCTTAGTCACTCAGTTGTGTCCAACTCTTTGTGCCCCCATGGACTATACAGTCCATGGAATTCTCCAGGCCAGAATACTGGAGAGGATAGCCTTTCCCTTCTCCAGGGGATCTTTCCAACCCAGGAATCAAACCCAGGTCTCTTGCACTGCAGGTGGATTCTTTACCAATTGAGCCACAAGGGAAGCCCAAGAATACTGGAATGGGTAACGTTTTCCTTCTCCAGTGGATCTTCCTGACCCAGGAATCGAACTGGGGTTTCCTGCATTACAGGAGGATTCTTTACCAACTGAGCTATCAGGGAAACCTACATATATATATATATATATATATACACACACATATATATACACACATACACAAATATATGGGCTTCCCAGGTGGTTCAGTGATAAAGAATCTGCTGGCTAAGCAGGAAGCATGGGTTTGATCTCTGGGTCAATAAGACCACCAGAGGAGGAAATGGCCACTCCTGTATTCTTGCCTGGGAAATCCCATGGACAGAGGAGCCTAGTGGGCTACAGTCTGTAGGGTCGCAGAAAAGTTGGACATGACTTAGCAGCTAAACACATACACAAGTGTATACAGATGTAGTGGCTGACAGATAATTTGGATTATGAAGTAAGAGAGGAGAAAACATTCCTTCTAAGTTATTCAATACTTAAATCCTTATAAGACTCTCAAGAAAAAAATTTGAATATCTCACTGTGACAATGGCCCCAAACTAGGAAATCTGAGAGCCCTCACTTTGGCATCAGAGCTGCATGGTTCCAGGCAAGTATCATACCCTCCCTGGGTTCAGCCCCCTGAGACAGAAACAAAGGAGTCAAACAAAAGTATCTTCAAAGGTCTTGTCAGCTCTAATATACTATGATGCCAGCTTGTGGAATTTGGGTACAAACAGAGCCAGAGCCAGGTGGGAGTGAACTCAGCTTGACTTACACAGGGTCCTTTTGTGATAGAAGGACAGAGGTATGGAAAGGAGACTATGTCACCTGCTAAATTCCTGTCTGGGCCTGGATTTCGGGCTTGGACTGGGCAGAGCTGATAGGTCCCCGGTCTGTAGGGAGCAGACAGACACTGTCAGGACAATTGTCAGATCTCTGGAGCGTGCCGGCCTCCCAGGCTTGCGTCGGTGGTGCTGGTGGCCTTGGGTCGAGGAGGTGGTGGCCATGTGGTCATCCACAGATAGACTTCAGTGCCCTAAGTCTTGGGGTCAATCCTCAGAATGGCTCCTGCCAATGGTCTCACACAGTCAGCTCTTAGCAGAAACAACAGCTGCTTTCTAAGAACACAGTGTAGCTTTTAGGCAGTCTGCCTAGAAATTCTTCTGCACCGAATTCCTGGAAGAGGCTGCCCAACTTTCTCCACACCCAAGGCTCAGAGGAGCCCAGCTGACCAGAGAGCCAAGAACTGCACCTGATGAAACGGCGTCTGCGCCGCCCGGCTTGCCTGGGGGTGGGAGGGGAGGCTCTGCAAAGATCTGGCTAATGTCACCCAGGGAAGCAGAGCCCACCGTTTTCCTTCATGTTATATTGGGAGAAGACAGTGGGGACTGGAGTTGGGGGCATAATTTTTGCTGAGTACTTGCCTCATGTCAGGTCCATTACACTTGTTTCCGTTTAGTTCTTCTAAGAGTCCCAAAAGGTATACATATTTTTATTCATTTTGGGATTCACAGAATAGTGGGTTGAGTACCCAGAATGGTCTTGTCCCAGTTCACATCCTCCTTCACCTTTAGGATATCACAATGGCAACCCATTCCAGTACTCTTGCCTGGAAAATCCCATGGACGGAGAGCCTGGAAGGCTGCAGTCCATGGGGTCGCGAAGAGTCGGACACGACTGAGCAACTTCACTTTCACTTTTTACTTTCCTGCATTGGAGAAGGAAATGGCAACCCACTCCAGTGTTCTTGCCAGGAGAATCCCAGGGACAGGGGAGTCGGACATGACTGAAGCAACTTAGCAGCAGCAGCTTCCTAAACAGAGTCACTGAGGATGTGAGTGCAAGTATGTGTGTGTACATATGGCATAGAGGAAAGGGTAGAAAAATTGACATTCTAGAGCAGAGATGGGCAAACCATGGCCTGTGGGCTGATCCAGCAGGCCATTTGATTTCAAGTTTTACTGGAATACTGCCATGCTGAGTAAAGTTACCATCCTAGGGTTTGTCTCACACTGTGACCTGAAAGAGTCAGTGGCATTTTAATTTAAAAGAGCTACCACCCTAATCCATTCCATGGGGTGATTGAACTACTCACGAGGGCAAGAAAAAATGCTGATGAGGCTGAATCAGTGGCCAGTGTCCCAATGCCCAGCCGTCCGCCTTCCCACCGCTAGCCTGCAAGCCCAGAGCACAAAGCCCTCCAGCAGAATTCTTGAGATCAAAGTGCAATGGAAGCGGGAATATCAGAGGTTGAAACCACAGAAGGACTCCAAAGATCAACATCTTTCAGCAGAAATAAAAGCTTTGAGAAGGCGAGCAACTGGCCCGAAGGCACATGGCCACGATGGGGCAAAAGCTGTCATCCACATTCCCAAAGCCCAGTGCAGATCTTACTCCAAGTCTGAGCAGAGATGCTCAGAGGCAAACAAGAAACTTCTCAGTGGCACCTGATCTCTGCCCTAGAAGCACAATATGGGCTTGAGTCACTGTTTCCCAACCTTCAGACATTTCTGAAACACCTTTACAATTTTGACAGGTCTGTGGCCTGCACACACCAGCATTGATTTCATATATTTGAATTACTTTGGTCTTAACTTACTATACAAAAAAAAAAATATATATATATATATATATATATATACCATTGCCATAAATGTAAAATCAGTAATAGTCACACTAAATAGAAAATACTATGTGAATACAGCAAAGCTATTCAATTCTAGGTGGATAACATGACTCGCTCTGTTCCTCAGACCTTTTCATTCCTTCTTTACAAAGAACAGAGCAAATGTTGGAAAGGTTTTGGGAATGACACCAAACTGAGAATCTCTCCAGAAGGATAGAAAGAGAATTTTTAAAAGTATAACTTTCTCACAATCTCATACCATTAGCAGTCGTCTCCCCAGACATTTGGGAAACGCTGAAACCAGACAGTCTGATTTCGTGAGAATTACAAAGCCAGCCAAAGAGTTGGGAAGAGGGAGTAGAAAACAAGAAAGATTCCCTTCCTAAAATGGATTAAATCCCTCTAGCTTCCTTGTTGGAGTCTCATGCATAGCAGACACATGATCAATATTTGTTAACCCCAGTGGAAATGACATCGTGTACTAGATGGACTTTGGTCATCAGGGTCAGAACTAACTTCGGATCCTGATTACCATTTTTTGACTTCATGACTTTGGGCAGGCTATGTATCTTCTCTCAGTCTGTTTTCTCCCTTACTGAAAAAGAATAGGCAGATTTGGGTGGGGGGGGACGATGGGGGAAGGGATATTAAGGTGTTTGGGATGGATGTGTATACACTACCGGGGAAGTGTTAGTCTCTCCATTGTGCCGACTCTTTGCAACACCATGGACCATAGCCCACCAGGCTCCTCTGTCCAGGGGATTTCCCAGGCAAGAATACTGGAGTGGATTGCTATTCCCTTCTCCAGGGGATCTTCCTAAACCAGGGACTGAACCCAGGTCTCCTGCATTGCAGACAGATTCTTCACCATCTGGGCCACCAGAGAAGCCCAATGTATACACTGCTCTACTTAAAATGGATAAGCGACAAGGACCTACTGTATGCCACATGGAACTCTGCTCAACATTATATGGCAGCTTGAATGGGAAGAGGATTTGAGGGGCAACGGATACCTGTGTATGTATGGCTGAGTCCCCAAAACCATCACAACATCGTTTGCTAATTAGCTATACCCAAGACAAAATTTTTTAAAAAATAGGCAGATTTGTAGGAACATGGATGGACCTGGAGATGACCATACTAAGTGAAGGAGGCCAGACAGAGGAAGGCAAGCATCTTCCTTGTCCGGTGTGCTTGATGCTACAGCCCTCTTCTTCCTTCCCTACCACAGAACAGCTGGATTTTGTCTCCTTCACAGTCTCCATTGTTGGGTCAGAGATCAAGCCCCTGCTTCCTGGCTAATGAGAATAATAGGTCTTCATCCCCTTCAGCACATCCTTTCATGTGTCTGCTACGGTCTGAACACCTCACCTGGCTCAGCCTTGTCTGTAGGCTCACAAGACTCATCTTTCTCAACCTCTGCACATAAAGCCAACTCCCCAAACCTTTTATCACTCTCTACTGCTCTCCTTTTAACTGGCTCCAATCCCTCAGCGTCTGCCAGGATGTCCAGGACCAATGGCAGTCTGCCAGAAGGTCCGGAAGCCACACCAACAGCGAGTAGAGTGGTTACCTGGTGCATTGTGCAAACAAGTCTAACTGATTCCAGCAAAGAGAGGGTGCCAACCGTGGTTCAAGGTGAAAAGGGAGAGCATGTGGAAAACCTTGAAAAGTGCAGTGGCAAGAAAGGTAGATGGTGGCTCAGTGCTAAAGAACCCGCCTGCCAATGCAGGTCTGATCCCTGGGTCAGAAAGATCCTCTGGAGAAGGGAATGGCTACCCATTCTAGTATTCTTGCCTGGAGAATCCCACGGACAGAGGAGCCTGGTGGGCTACAGTCCATGGGGTCGCAAAAGAGTAGAATACGATTTAGCGACTAAACAACAACAAAGATAGATAAAGGTAACCTGGTTTGTCCACAGGCATGAACAATGAAGCCAAAAGCACTGAGTGCTCAGTAAGCAGAAGGCATGTCCTGGGTGCAAAGATGAGGAGAGCCGAGATACAAAGAAAAAGAAAACACCTTTCCCTTCTCTGAAGGAACTCACTGTCCAGCTCTCCACTGGCCAGCACGCAAGTTACTTGCCACAGTTGGTTAGCAGAACCTAGAATATGGCTGGTTGAAACTGAGATGTGCTGAAATGTGTGCACTCGAGTTTGAAGACGTAAGATGAAAAAGGTATGTGAAATACTGCAGTAATAACCTTTACATTGATTACCAGTTGAACTGATTCATATTTTTAATATATTGGGTTAAATATATCATTAAAATTAATTTTCTCTGTCTCTTTTTACTGTTTTTTTTAAAATATCAGGCTATTTGAAAATCTAAAATTAAAACAAAAAGAAAATCTGTAATTGCATGTGTAGCCCACACTGTATTTCTGTTGAACAGCACTGGTCGACTCAGTAAGGTCAGCGTGAGGTCGACACACAAAACTAGTCAAATGATAACACATACTTAACCAGACACAATTCTCTATCGTGGGGAGAGGGCCGACAATCCAAGTGGCGAAATGCACAGCATTTACTTATTTACATAATTCACATCGTCTTCACAACTATTTCCTGCCAAGTTTTCTTTAACCCTATCTGATAATTTCCCTTATGTATGGTTAGATTAGTACTCTTGCCTGGAGAATTCCATAGACAGAGGAGCCTGGAGGGCTACAGTCCATAGGGTTGCAAAGAGTCAGACGCAACTGATGCAACTTAGCGTGTATGCACATGGCTAGATCAGAGAAAAAAACTCTTTCTGCACAAGANATGGTTAGATTAGTACTCTTGCCTGGAGAATTCCATAGACAGAGGAGCCTGGAGGGCTACAGTCCATAGGGTTGCAAAGAGTCAGACGCAACTGATGCAACTTAGCGTGTATGCACATGGCTAGATCAGAGAAAAAAACTCTTTCTGCACAAGATAGTATTGTCTTCATTTTCTAGTCATCCACCACCCAGAAGCTACTACATTCCAAGGCACATAAGGAATGCATGTAGAAGTGGATGAAGCCAATGCATATTTATCTAGATCTTATTTCACATGAGCCAGTTTCTATGCAGACAAGTAACCGTACAGTAGAGAAAGACTACTGACTGAAAGTAGACAGAATAGATACCAGGAGTTTATCAAAGAGAGGACCAGAGGTGTTTGCTGCTTATTATGCATCAGGCTCTTAGCTGGGTGCTTAATGTATAACAGCTGACATGAGCTTTAAAATGGACCCTGTAAAAAAGCTAATCTTCTCCTATTTTACAGATGAGAAAACTGAGGCCTCAGCAGTTACACAACTGCCCTAAGAACAGTTAATAAGAGGGCAGCGCTGGGAAGAGATCGAGTCTACCTGGCTTCAAAGCTCAGAAACTTTCCCTTGTGGGGCTCCCAACACAAGGATGTCAGCTTCTGCTTGAGATAATACTGCTGACTATTGCACAAGCAATTTGTCTGAGTATTTGGGGAAAGGTGTATAAGCACCCATATCCTCTCTATAGGAGGA
>SJYX01006135.1:0-23097 GCA_006410675.1 Oreotragus oreotragus | reverse complement strand
AAAAAAAAAAAAAGTTAGTCACTCAGTTGTGTGTCCAACTCTTTGCAACCCCGTGGACTATAGCCCACCAGGCTCCTCTGTCCTTAGGATTTCCCAGGCAAGAATACTGGAGTGGGTTGCCATTCCCTTCCCCAGGGGATTTTCCTTACCCAGAGATCAAATGCTGGTCTCCCGCATTCCAGGCAGATTCTTTACTGTCTGTGCCACCAGGGAAGCCAAGGGTACCAGTTGGTGGGGTTCAAATCCTAGCTTTGCTGCTTGCCATCCAGTTGACTTTGAATCAAGCTCTGCTTACTTCATTTCCTCATCTACAAAATGTGAGCAACAATAATCTCTGTCTCATGTAGTTACCGTAAGATTTAAATCCATGTATATATTGTACTTTCAATAGTGTAAGTGGTAGCTGCTCCCCTGATCGTCATTTTTAGTGGGTTCTCCTAGCTGATAGCTCCAGCATCTTCAACAGAGACAGATAAAACCAGCATCACACTGTTCAAAAACACGCTGTCCCCGGGGATGGATGGAAATGGTGACATGTTCTTCTTATATCTACACTTAGCAAGGAAAGAAGTAGAAAACTTTGGTTGACTATGAGAAAGACTGATGAAAACATAAAGGAATTAGAAACAAAAGAAAGGAATTATTAAGAATGTAAATTTTTTTTAAAGCATGTAAACTTTACATAAGATGGGCTCTTAAACTTTTTAGGTCAGTGTGATCACAATCTTTCTCCATCTCCACACCTCTTTTTTTTTAAAGAATGTAAACTTAACATAAAATGGGCTTTTAAACTTTCTAGGTCAGTGTGATCACAATCTTTCCCCTTCTCCATACCTCTTTTGGTTATTTTTCCCCTATACACCACGTTTTGAAATGATGGATCCTTACTGAGTAATAATCGCAAAGCTAAAAATACTATGTGTTATTTAGAGGTGGAACTGACTGCCCAAGAGAACTCCTGAAAAGACTGAAAGCACTAAGTTATCTTGAGTTGATAGAATTCTCTTGGAAGAATAGTGTGGTATAATGAACTGGACAAAATGCCCAGTGGATTCTTTAAGAATCTGAAGCCGATTAAATCCATCATGAAGAGCAGGCTGAAATAGAATGTCAGGAACCACTGTATCTAGAGCTATTTCTCTTCCCCTGATTTGTCAGAAAGAGCTCAGACACAAACTTCTGAGTAATTGCAGAGCTGGACAACAATTTTCAAATTGATGTTGTTTAGACCCTAATCTGTAGCTATTTCACAAGCAATGTTTGTGTTGAACAGCTATTTTCTTATAAAGTAATTTTATACTACATCTCACTTGTTTTTAACACTGGAGAGAAAGATAAACAGGGGAGTGAACAAAAAGGAAATCGCTCTGTCATGATTGCTCCTTCCCAGTAGGTGTATGCCTCTTCTGTTTGATTAGTGTTCAGGACTTTCATCAGTGAAACGCCTCATCACAGTGTGACCGTAAAACGTCCAGTTTCACCATGTGTGAAATGAGGCTTAAAGCACTGACTCTTCATGTGAAATTTGAGGACCAGGTCTGCATCTTAAATCTATGTTTGTTCTTTCCCTCTCCAAGAGCTGCAACTAAACAAAAAAAGCAATCATGATTGAGATCATGGGATTCAAAACCAACTCTGAGGTCTGGATCTCAGCTTCATCATCTCGTATCTGTCACGCTGGGAAAGTTTCCCTCTCTGAGTTTCTTCATCCCTAAGGTGGTACTCACAAAGTGATGGACATGCTGTCTAACAAATGGTGAGCAGAACATTCGTATCAGCTGTACTCTCATTTTTAGTTGAAGAATGAAGCTCTGAAAAGGTCAGCACGTCTTTCATGGATGTCAGTAGAGACAATGAACCAAAGTATTTGAGGCATTGTGTGCTAGAGCTGGGGGCAATGGTCCAGCAGAAGTCCCTGATACAATTTCTTCTACTTTTGAATGTCACAGGTCACCAGGCTACGTTATTGAAGCCCAGGTGGGCCAACATCTTGGCTTCTCTTGCTTGAACTTCCCCCACTCGGGGGATGTGGAAGAAGAAAGTCACTCCCAGCTCTGTCTGAACTTCCAAATGTGTATGCTGGAAGGAGGGAAAGGTCCCATTTGCTCATTCCTGTCTAATTCCAGCCTCTTTCCTGAGGACCCTCCGTGGCTGAGTACCTGACCACTGATCAGCCAAGCCCACTTTCCAGCTGCAGGAGGTTGGCAAAGAAGGGGCTCACACCAAAGAAGAAACCTGCGGTAGGCTTGGGAGGCTGATTGCATTACCCAATTATGAAAGCGCTAGATACAATGGAAGCTGGCACTGTAGAAGATACAAATGGGTTCGCCAAGTCAACAGTGAAAACAACTCAAAAGCCTCCAGCCTGACCCTGGGGGACCCACATGCTTTGAGTCTATAGTCCAGAGTAATCTCCCCACCTCAAGATCTTTAACCCCATCTGCAAACTCCCCTTTTCCATGTAAGGTTACATATTCACAGATCACAGGGAGTAAGATGCGGACATCTTTGTGGGGGCATTTCTCTGTCCGCTACAGTGATTGATGACAATCCAGGAGACAAATGAGATCATCTAGAGGGGATGTTTGCTTCTGAAAGAGGAGTGAGAGGAGAACAGAGCTTAAGGGAGCATTTGAATGAAGGGTCAGCTGAGGAAGAAGGAGATGTTGAGGAAAGCTGGGAGAAGAGCAGGTGGGTATATTTCCTTCAAAGAGGGAATTTCCAAATTCTTGAGGCACAGAGTCAAGTTCTCAGAATACAGGAGCAGGCAGAGGGCTTCCCACACGGCACTAGTGGTAAAGAATCCACCTGCCATGCAGGAGACACAAGAGACACGGGTCCAATCCCTGGGTAGGGAAGATGCCCTGGAGGCAGGCATGGCAACCCACTCCAGTGTTCTTATCTGGAGCATCCCATGGACAGAGGAGCCTGGTGGGCTACAGTCCATGGGATGCCAAAGAGTCAGATATGACTGAAGTGACTTAACATACACAGGGGTCTGCCATGTCCTCTGGGTGCCCACCAGTGACCTTAGCAGAAGGGAGGTTGGGCAGGGGGTTGTGCAAAATGGAAGCCACACTGCTTGGTCGGGCTCAGCCCAAACCCTCTGCTCAAGAGAAGCCCCCCACCACTGCCTCTTACCTTGGGCCATCCCTCCAGACTGTAAATNTGAGCCAGGAGTCCTCCATCTGGAAAACAGAGGTGAGAACATCCACCAGGTGATGCTATGGATTCCAGTCCATCTTCAGGAAAGATGAAAAGGCCTGCATATCTATGCAACAAGCACTGAGCAAGCATAGCTGTGGGTGCCAGGCTGTGAGTGGTGCACAGAATTAAGGAGATGGCCTTAATGAGAGGCTCAGCAGGAACACGTGCAGCACGGCTGCTAAGCCCTGCCTTGTCTACTCTGCTTGTTGCTGTGCTAATCGCCTTGCATTGTTGTTGGTTTTCAGTCGCTAAGTCCGGTCTCTTTGTGACCTCATGGACTACAGCACACCAGACTCCTATGTCCTCCACTGTCTCCCGGAGTCTGCTCGATTTTGTGTGCATTGAGTCAGTGATGCTATCTAACCATCTCTTCCTCTGCCTTCTCCCTTTGCCTTCAATCTTTCCCAGTATCAGGGTCTTTTTCAGTGGGTCAGCTTGCATGCTTTATCTCATCTAATAGAGGTGTGTGTGTGTTTGTGTGTATGTGTGCACATGTGCGTTCCTGTTCAAGAGAAAGAGAGAGAGAGGACATTCCTGCTGGGTAAATAGGAGGAGCAAAGGTTCCAAGGTAGGAACACGCAGTGCATGTAAAGAGGACTGAATAAGTTCAGAACATTCTTTCACTTATTTGCTTAACAAATATTTACTGACATTGTCTATGTATCAGGCAGAATGAGAAAGGGCAAAGAATCAGATATGGTCCTGGAGGGAGACTGATAGCAAACACTTTGATATCACCATAACTGTGATCAAATTACAAAGTTAATGGGTAAGAGCACAAGATGGTGGATAGGTAAGGGGTTCACCTTGTCTGGGAAGTTAGGGAAAGCTTCATTGAAATGACAGTAAGTATGAAAATAGGGCTTTCCTCTCCTGGCTATGGGGTAAACATTAATTTAGCAATGAGCTCCTGAGGGAGCTAAGTCTTGGAATCTGGCCATGCCAGCACTGGGGTGAAATAAGAAGCAGGAACTAGCCTGCAGCTTCATCTGCAGCCAGAAGATGTGGCATCAATCAAGTGAGACTTGAAGCAGTATTGGGACTGCAAATCTCAGACCAGGGCCAAGAACACAGGCCTCCCAGGAGGGTGCCAGGCTCATGGAAGAAGCACCGTGCGTTTGAGTAGCTCCAGGACCTTTTCCAGACACTTTCACTCTGGATGTTTAACATGAATTATCTCATCTGAGCCTCATGGCAGGTGAGAGGAGGTGGGAGTGACCAGAAGTGTCCTCACCTGACCCTGGAGAGCCCAGACAGGAGAGCTGCCTGGAGGCACCTCACTCCTGGGATTAGACACAGCCCTTTCCACCCTCAACCAAAAGCCCAAGCGCAGACCTTGGTCATCAAGCTGCTACTCAAACCCACGTGCTACTTTTGTTTTCTGTTAATAATAACCACATAAACAACATTTGCTTCCTGTTTCACTTTTATTTTCTAAAGCACTCTCCTTTCCATTTTCTCACTGAAGCATTCTCAACAATTCTGTTATCAAGGCTAAAAAATAACAACACAACCCCACAAGATTCAGACATGTAACTTGCCCAAAGCCACTCAAGTAAAACAAAAGTGAAAAGATAGTGAAAGTCACTCAGTCGTGTCCGACTCTTTGCAATCCCATGGACTGTAACGCATCAGCCTCCACTGTCTGTGAATTCTCCAGGCAAGAACACTGGAGCAGGTTGCCACTTCCTCATCCAGGGGATCTTCCCAACCCAGGGAAAGAACCTGGATCTCCTTCAAGGCAGATTCTTTACCATCTGAGTCATCAGGAAACACCATGGTAAAGCCATGGATAAACCAAATCATGGATTCAGGCTCTTCCAGAGAACCCTTTGCTCTCTCTGATCCATCTTATCCCTCATTCCACAAACACTCGCTGAAAAGCTCCTTTGTGCCAGTCACTGTTCCAGGTACTGGAGATGCAACTCTTTTAAGGAATTCACAGGAACAAACAACCTGACCCATTCCTGAACCGCAAGTGTCGAGGTTATAACCAGGGTGGCAGCTAAGTGCTGAGGGTTGGGGTATCCAAGGAAGCAGCAACAAAGCCTGAGTGATGAGGGCACAGGGAAATGGGGAGGGCCCCTAAGAGAGCAGGCACTGGGGCTGAGACACGATAGAGGAGGTGGGGAGTTGTCCAGGCCAACCCGGCATGGCAAATATTTGAGGCAGAAGGAACTAGGGCACAGTTGTGGGCAGGCTTGACGACGATTCCAGGGAGTGTGGCTAAGAGTGGGGCCAGGCGACTGATGAGCTAAGAAGCTGGAAAGGAGGTAGCCGGACTTGATGCCACAAGCCAAGGAAGCCCTGGAAGTGTTTCCAGGAAGCGGTACCACATTCAGCTTTGTGATTTGAGGAAACAGGCAGTGTGGAATTTGGACTAAGTGGTCAGGAAAGAGCCTGGAAGCTAAAAACTCAGGTAAACGATGAGGGGGCAGTGCAGAAAGGATATTGTATCTAAGAGAAATCTGGGACCCACTGAACAAAGCTCAGTGACCTATCGGCTAAGGTTATGAGGGGGATGTGGACACCAAGCCTTCTGTGAGAGGCTGGACAAGCAGCAGAGTCACCGAGAAGACCCCTTTCCTCAAACACACGCACACCAGCACACAATACATAAATAAAAGACAAATGGAAATACATCCGCATGTCAGCTGTACTTAGTCTTGAACAAGTACTTTCCAGAAATTTCCAAGTGTTCTAAAAGCAACATGTGCTATAATCAGAAAAGGTAACATTGTTTTTTAATTTCTACCCATAATAATAGCTATGTTTTTTAACATCTTCTACATCCTCACATTTTTATGAGCTAAAGACATTATTTTTACAGAGGAAAAGCTGAGACTCAAGGAAGTGAAGTAACCTTCCCAACCACATATGCCTCTTAAGTGGCCAGGTCATGATTTGAGTCCATCATCTGTTTGACTCCAGGAGTTAAGGTCTGACAGAATACCCAGTGCTGCTGTACGAAGAACCTGAAAGTCATTGAAAAAGGTTTAAAGCATCCCAGAGACAACCGGAGATGTCAGAGGAGCAGGTTAAATTTTGAACCTGGAGTTGGAGAGGAAATTCCTCATTGGAAATGTGGATTCGGGAGTGAGCTCCACAACAATGGGAAGAGAAGACAATCCAGGGATAATGTACAAACAGAGAAGACTAAGAAACTGCCCCCAAAGAGAAGGGAAGTAGGCCAGATATGAGGAGCTTGGAGGCCAAGAGGAAGGGGGACTTTGGCGAGCTGAGAGTGTCACATGGAACAGAGTGGTTTTTGGCTGGAGTCTTGTGATGAGCTTGACAGAAAGCACCCTGTAGCATTAAACCAGACTGTACCAGGCCAAGGTGGGAAGGAGAGAAAGTCCATTCAAGAAAGGGATTGATTAGGGCTTCCTTGGTAGCCCGGTGGTGAAGAATCTGCCTGCCAATGCAGGGGACATGGGTTCAATCCCTGGTCTGGGAAGATCTCCCATGACATGAAGCAACTAAGAGGAATACATTTCAAAGTCTCAGAAGTCACTGTCTTTGAATAGTGTGATTTTTGGCTTCTATTACTTATCTGTATATTTTGTTTGCATCTTACATATTGATGCTATATTAGAAACATTTTTTAATGAAGCCATTCTCAAAGGAGCTTAAGCAGCCCTTGGACTTGACCTTTTTTCAGGACAAGTCCAGAGGTGGCATCACCTGGGTGGAAACAGAAACTAAACATCTGCCAGGCACGTACCAAGGGTTGCACACTTGGCACCACCTTGTCTGAGAGATGAGATTCCCACACCGTGGGGTTGAATCAGACCTCACGCCAGGCAGAGGAACTGACATGGGCTGAGAAGGTCATGGAGATGCCACATCGCTGAGGGGTGAGGAGATCCAAGGTGTCACTGAGCATCACGCCTCAGCATTGAGTGCATGGGACTGTGACCAAACGCCCCAGGTCAAAAATCTTGCCTGCCTTTCTTGACATAACAAACTTGATCCTGCTTGAAGGTCCTTTCTACCTTCTGAAACTCCTCCAAGATGTTACCAACTCATACTTTAAACACAGTAAGTGCATCTTAGAACCACAGTAGCCTCTCCCCTGAGATCACTGCCCTAGCCTATAAAGATTTAAATTAGGGTTTTATTCGGGGAAAGGAAAATGTCATCATTTTAATGCAAGTTGAAATTTTTAAACAGCAGGTCTTGAATTTGCTTTCAAGGAAACATAAAACGTGGGTTCGAATCCAACTAACCCTCACTGAGAACAGTGTCTGGCACTGTGCCTGGTTGCTTGCCATAAATGTGCATTTCTGTCTTCCCAGTAGTCACCCTGCCTTCCTCTGAGCCAGACAGCCTTGTCTGAATTCAGCAGCCATGTTCACCCAGAATCTAGTTGACCTTGGTTGCACAGTGTAGCGGGGTGAGGAGTCCGGGGACCAGCCTCCGCTTAGACACTGTAACACGAGGAGAAGAGGCTGAGGAACAGGACCAGGCGTCTCCAAGACCCTTCCAACCCTAAGTGTCTGTGCTTCTTCAAGTCACAGATACAAACCTGTCTCTTGTTACATCATAGACGCCCTTCATCTGTCATCCGACAGCTACACACCCACAAATTACCCCCCAGGAGACACACAAACACACCTTCACACACACACACACCGAACCACACCCCTGCAGCCAGCAGCCCCACCCAGGTTCACCCACCAAGAGAAACCACCAGCGTCAGCAACTGACCCTAGCGCTCCCAAGAGGTTGTTCCTCTCAGTTCTTCCAAGAAGAAGAGACGTATTCCCCTCCCTGAAACTTCCTTCTCATAAGAAGAGGGTTGAAGCCCCCTCTACTCTCTGCCTCCTCCTTATCTGGAATGTAACCTTATTTGTTTAAATTGCCTGTTTACCTACTTATATGTTTCACCAGACTGTGAAACCCATAAGGAAGAGCTGTGTGTCATTTTATTGAGTGTTTTGGCTCTGGTAACTGGCTTGGAGCTGGGGGTAGAGGAGTGCGTGCTGGGTGCTGTCATTACCTCTCCAGAGAGTGTTAGTGGCTGTCAGTCGTGTCCGACTCTTTGCGACCCATGGACTGAAGCCAGTCAGGCCTCTCTGTCCATGGAATTCTCTAGGCAAGAATACTGGAGTGGGTAGCCATACCCTCCTCCAGGGGACCTTCCTGACCCAGGGATTGGACCTGGGTCTCCCATATTGCAAACAGATTCTTTATCATCTGGGCCACTAGGGACACCCCCGTCACCTCTCCGGGCCCACACTTCTTGTGGTTGAAAGATGGCCCTGTGTTCTGAGACTTTTCCCATCATGAGGTGGGGTCTACAGCCTCTTCCCTTCAGTCTGGGCAGGCAGATGTCAATCTTGTTATTCCTGGTCTATCGGCAGGAATCTGGGACTCAGAGATGTGAAGCATCTTGCTCAGGGCCACTCAGCTAACAGGTGGTAGAGACAGGATTTGAGCCAAGTCTGTCTAACTCCAAAGTTCAGGTCCTCTGTAACCATTCGGGCATCTCTCCTCCTAAACAAAGGTGCTGAGAGTGCATGTCCATGTGACATCAAGGGAAGTACAGAAGAAAACAAACACCTTCTACAGCAAGGACTGACAAAGGACAGCCTCTGGGTCAAATCCAGCCCGTGTTTATAGATAACATTTTATTGAGATGCAGTCAAGCTCATTTCTTTAGATACTGTCTGTGGCTATTGTCACACGGCCACAGTTAAGTTGAGTGGTTGCAATAGAGACCATGTGTTCACGAAGTCCAAAGTGTTCACTATCTGATCCTTTACTGAAGGTTTGTGGCTGCCTGTTCTCAAGGACCAGGAAAAAGCATCACTGACATCCAGACTCGAGGGTACTACAGGCCTTGTTCACCAAAGGTCCCCTTGTGCATGATTTGCTTTTAATTTTTATTTATTTGGCTGCACTGGGTCATTGTTGCTTCACACCGGCTTTCTCGGGGGCTGCTCTTTGTTTCGGGGAGGAGACTTCTCACTGCTGTGGCGTCTCCTGTTGCAGAGCGCAGGCTCTAGGGCTCGTGGGCTTCCATAGCTGAGGTGCACAGGCTCAGTGGATGTGGCCCCCCGGCTCTCGCGCGCTGGCTCAGCAGTGCAGCCCATGGGCTTGGTCGCCCTGCGGCACATGGAATCTTCCCAGACCAGGGAACCAACCTGTGGCCCTTGCACTGGCAGGCAGATTCTTATCCACTGCCCCACAGGGAAGGCCAGTGCCTCGTTAGAGCATCTAATGATCACCTTGTCCTAGCTTGCCTGGAACTTCCTTGTTTTTCTCAGGGAACCCCCACCTCCAGCTCTGTCCCGGGCAAACCAGGACAGTTGGCCACGCTCATTCTAGATCATGCAGCACAGACTCCAGGCAAGGACACAACCCTGCCCCAGCCAGAAATGCCCTACACCCTGCTTCCCTACCTCCTGATGGGGAATCAATGCCCTGAGCCCAGGGAGGCATTTCCTCTTCTCCCCAAGTCCTGCCCCAGAGGTGACCCAAGGCAAAGCTAAGTTGTTAATGAACTTAATTCGATTGTGCCAGCCGGGCCATGAGCTCATTGTCCCTGTCAACGCTTTGGCTTCAAGAGCCAAGAAAAATTCCTGGAGGAAGCAATGATGACATGCTGGCTGAGCCCTTTCTTCTCCTTCCCTCCCTACCTGGAGCCTTCAAGTAGCCCAGGACAATAGGAGTCATTGTCACTGATGCAAACTTCTTAAGAAGTTGCATCTGAATAAGCAACAAGGACCTACTGTATAGCACAGGGAGCTATATTCAATATCTTATAAAAGCCTATAATGGAAAATAATCTGAAATATATATATATATATATGTATAACTGGATCACTTAAATTTAACTTAATACTAAAATAAAGTTTGGGGTTTTCCTTGTTTTTTAACTATGGAACTATCTTTTTAAGATTTTTTAAAATTTTAATGTGGACCATTTTAAAAGTCTTTATTGAATTTGTTACAATATTGCTTCTGCTTTATGCTTTGGTCTTGGCCATGAAGCATGTGGAACTGAACCCGCACTCCCTGTATTGCATGGTGAAGTTTTAACCACTGGACTATCAGGGAAATCCCTTAACCATGTGACTTTCAGGTTACTGGGGTGTGTCTGATAGGATCAGAGTAGGTGGCTGTGAGTCTGAGTGATGTATAGATGTGTTGTCTATGCAAATTTGTTTTCAGAAGCACAAATCTTGTAAGCTGAAAGCCTCAGGGACTGCTCACTTTTGAGATTTGCTTCTTAATGTGCAGGGATCAATATAAATGAAGTTTTATGGACAAGCCATTGGTTAGTGTAATTGTCAGGACGTGGCACTAACTAGCTGGGGGCACCTGAGATTGAAGTACCCCTGCCTGTGCTGTTAACAGAGGGAGTCAGGACTGTGTGAATAGGACCAAGAACAGTACCTCTTGCCTCAAGTGCTAAGCAAGGGTAGAACTCTCAAAGGATGGGCTCAGCTTCTGCAGTCCCAGGGACAGAACCCCAAGAAAGGAGAAAAGCCTAGAACTACAGACTGCAGGCCACATCTTGCCTGCCACCTGTTTTGGTACAGCCCAAGTGAAGTGAAGTGAAGTCACTCAGTCGTGTCCAACTCTTTGCGACCCCACGGACTGTAGCCTACCAGGCTCCTCTGTCCATGGGATTTTCCAGGCAATAGTCCTGGAGTGGATTGCCATTTCCTTCTCCAGGGGATCCCCCAAGAGATAAGGATATTTTTTACACTTTTAAGTTCAAAAAAATTCAAGGAAGAATATTTTGTGAAATGTAAAAATTGTAGGAAATTTAAATTTTAGTCCCCATCAGTAAAATGTTATTGGAACACAGCCAAGTCCATTTGTTTTTATTTCATCTGTGTCTGTTTTCCCATTTTACAGATGAAGAAACTGAGGTCCAGGGAAACAAAATAAATAAATTATTCCTAGATAATTTGAGCCCAGAACTACTTGTCAACAGACACACTGTAACTCTGACAAGTCTTCTTGAAAGAGTCAAAGAAGCTGGCTCTCAAGTGAGTAGATGGGTGGGGAATGACCAACAATGAACACAGGCCTGAGATACAATTCAGTTTTAATAGTCATCTAAACTGGAATGCTCAAACAGAAGAAAATCCAACAGACACAGAAAGAGACACTGAAAAATACTCCACACAAGCCCTTCATTTTATAGAAGGAGAAAGAAAACATGAGAGAATTTGCCCTAAAGCATCCAGGCAGTCAGAACAAGATGCAGAAACCACCTTATCATCAACTCCAAGAGGTGGGAATTGGAAAGGTACTGCAGAAACGGAGTCAGATGACAATCTACCAGCAGGCAAGTGCTCTGGTGGGCTGATTTCATTTCCCTGGGCAAGGTAAGAGATAATCTGTGAGTCAGAGGCCAAACTGAAACAGAATCCACTACCCTTATTTTTCCAAATTTCCAGAAGATAAAATAAATTACTATTTGGAATAATACATGTGAAATAAATTGCCTATGGGACACTGATTATTTGAAAAGGAAATGTCATGAGAAGGACCCCACTTCGGAGCCTGCTATTAACACTTAGAAAGTGAGTGCCACTGACCAACTCCTTCCGTGTGTGAACTGTGTCTCATTTTCCAGCTTGGACTGACCAGAGAATCAGAGGCTGGAACAGAAAGAAGAAAGCCGTGTGCAAAGGTCACCAACCCCGAGAGCAGGCATCAGTTGTGCCCTGGGTCCCCTGGTGCAGTCATCGCTCATCCTGATTAGGATCCTGCTGGGCAAGTGATTTCCATTTTAAAAGCTTTAGTTGCTCAGTCATGTCCGAATTCATGTGTGAATTCGATTTGTGTGCGAATCTTCAATGGCCCACCAGGCTCCTTTGTCCAGGGAATTCTTCAGGCAAGAATAGTGGTGTGGGCTGACATTCCCTTCTCCAGGGGATCTTCCCAACCCAAGGGTCAGACTCCTGCATTGCAGGTGAATTCTTTACCATGTGAACCACCAGGGAAGCCCCAGTTTCCATTTTACTGACCGAGGAACTGAGGCTGAGTGGCTGTACCGCCACTAAAGTCATGCAGTGAGAAAGAACCGGCGCCAGAAGCCTCCATACTGGGGGCAGGTTGTTGTTATTCTAAGTCACGTCTGACTCTTAGTGACCCCATAGACCATGCATGGATCCCTGCCTCATGGTGAAGGGGCTTGCATAACTCAGTGAAGCTCTGGGCCATGCTGTGCAGCGCCATCAAGGTGGATGGGTCACGGTGAAGGGTTCTGACAGTGTGTGGCCCACTGGAGAAGGCAATGGCAACCCACTCCAGAACTCCATGGGCATTATGGAAAGGCAAAAAAAAAAAAGACTCCTTTCTCCCCTGTCAGCTGGAGTCTTCACCTGGAGGACATGGCCAAATCTTGCCTCCTTGGCAGGACATCCTCAGGATGTCTTCTGTCGAGAGCTGATGACTGAAACCAGGTTACTGGGGGGAGAGGTTGCAGCCCTGGAGAGTTTATGCTCAACAAAGGCAGATAAAAGCTCTATAATCACCATCAGATGATCCAGATTCCTCATCAAGGTCAAATGCCACCACAAATGTCTTTCTGATACAAGCTCAAGGAGCTGATAGTATAAACCTTAATAAGCAGGGCAGGGCACTTTTCATCTCCCTGCAAGCAAGGACACATCCCAGGATGAAATGGGCCGCGGGGAAGGCTTTGTAACTCAACTCACAACTCCAAAGGTTCCGAAAGATAAGCTCTCGCCCTGTGCAAAGTTACGACAGGAAGCCCCACAGGGCCCTTGCGATAAGCGCTCCAAGCCCATGACCGGGGACTGACATTTGTTTGACAAAGGGGTGGTGTTAACACTGCTTCAACTGTGACTTTGGACCAGAGAATTGTAACAGACATGCGTGCCTCTCTCAGGCTGGTTAACAACGCCCTATCTGGGCTTAGGGCCTGGCTGAGATTGCTCCAGAGAGGGAAATCGATGATGTTAAATCCCTACTTGCTGTGAGTGACAAGTGAGTGGCAGGTGACAGCCCTGGATACCTGTCAGAGCAGTAAGGGGACACCCATTGAACTGACTGCGATTGGGTTCTGGACTGGGGAGTGCCTCCACTTTGAGCTCTAGAACCAGGCTTTCCTATTCTACGTAACAAATGATTCCCTGCTACTCCCAATATCTGGTGTGTGTCTAACCTTCTCAGAAAACATATGGGCGTTCATTTGCCCGGAGAGTTTGTGGAATCCTGTTTTGCCCCCTTTGGGAGAGGAGTTATATTGGACACCAACTGCAGAGAAATGCTGAAGACCCTGGCATTGCAGATCATGGAAATCTTCCCAGCCTATTTCTCGAAGGCTGTCATAGCTGATCTCTTGGATTTGGTTCTGTGCTTCAAGAGCACAAAATTTCTAGGAGTTTGTACACTTACACAGCATGCCCCAGGGCCTTTGCACATGCTATGCTCTCTGTCCAAAACTCTGTCTCCCTACTAGTCCATGCGGGGCGGGGTCCGCGCGGGCCGGGCGGGCCCGGGCTGCGGCGCGCGGGCAGGTGTCCGCGGGTCCTAGCGGCGCGGCGCGCCGGGTGTCCCCGCGGGCCGGGCCGGGGAGCCCGGCGGCCCCGCGCGATGCGCCGCTCGAGCACGGACGAGTCCACGTACCGGCGCAGCCCGTCGCCGCCGGGCAAGGAGCCGGGCTTCGCGCGCGGCGGCCCCTTCTTCGGCCTGCACGCCAGCCCCGGCCCCAAGGCGGCCCAGGCGCGCTACACGTCGCCGAAGGGCAACAAGTACGTGGTCTTCTACCTGGACCTGTCCTTCATCTTCCTCCTAGAGCTGAAGCGCTGCAGCATGGCGCGCGGCTGCCTGCAGGGCGTCAAGTACCTCATGTTCGCCTTCAACCTGCTCTTCTGGGTGAGTGGCGGCGGGCCCGGGTCGCCGCTCCCGCTGGGGGGGGTGCGGCGGGACACTCGGGACACTGGCTGGGGGTGTGCCTGGGGTCGCTGGGGCCGGGGCGGCGCGGCTCCTGGGGGTTCCCGTACTGCTGGGGTCCGCGGAGTCTGCACCCTGGGCGGCCGCCCTGCACCCCAACCGCTCTGTCTCTGGCTGAGGCTGGATGTGTCCCGCACCTGCCACGAGGCGGCGTGGGGACCGCCTTCCCTCTGCCAGGCCGCCAGCTCCCCCTCCGCCGTGCCCTCGCTCTTCGTGGGCACAGCCTCCCCAGCAGACCCGCCTTCCTGGCTCCAAGGACCTTACTTGCAGAGGGGCTGGGGGGCGGTGGGGATGGCAGGGTGAGCCCTCCGCTGGACCGGCACCGGGGCAGGACAGGGGCTGGGGGCCAGCGGGAGGGCTGTCTGGCCCCTCTGCTGCACCTCCAACCTGGCGGGGGCTTGTCTAACTTTGTCTAAGGTGCCTGGGTTTGCTCAGATGAGATGCCTGTGTCCAGGGTCAGAGCTGTTGGTGCTACAGGGGGGCCCCCTCCCTCGAAAAACCCCAACACTGGAGGACGGAGTTGCCGTCCATACCCAGGTGGGGGGGCTGGGCGCGCATGCGGGGGTGTCACACTTGTACCGGGAGCAAACCCGGCCGGGCTTGGGGCCCCCCCAGCTGGGCTGCGGGGCCTGTGGAGAGGTGATGCCAAGGTCACAGCCACTCCATCGCTAATTCCCGACCCCGCTCTCCTTCCATGGTGGGAGCGTGGGGGCGTGGCTGTCCCTCCTGCGGGGGCTCTGGACCCCAGAAGGAGGCCGCCGACTGTAAGCTCGTTTGCCTGAGCTCCACTTACCGCGAAAGGCTCAGAAAGCACTACCTCACTGCACCTCCCGTCTCTCCTGGGCTCTGGCCTAAGAAGGACAGGGTCGCTGGGAAGGCGGGGAGGCTCCTGTCCCAGTTGCCCACCTCCCCAGGGGTCACTTAAAAGGTCGTTCTCTGCAAGGAGCTCCTGGGAGGGGCCAGGCCCGGAGCTGAGAAGCCCCCAGAGGCCAGGAGCAGAGGCGGCTGAGGCTGCACTCTGCCCAGGAGTGGGGGGCATGGCTGTCTCCTCCTCGCGGGGCCCTGGCCAAGAGCGGAGGCACCATCCAGGAGCAGGGGGTGGGCACCGTCCAGGAGCGAGGGGCTGCGGCCAGGAGCAGGGCACCAGCCAGGAGCGGTGGGCACCGGTGTTGTGAGCCGTGAGCAGCTGGCAGGGTCAGTCTGCCCCAGGCAGTGTGACGGGAGAGGGCTGCAGGTGGCCTTATGACTGGTGAGCAGGAAGGGTGGCGGGCGTATGGGGGATGGGTGGTGGCAGGGGGAGGTCCCAGGGGCGCAGGACCTGCTTCTCCCCCACACCCATCCTCAGAGGTGGGGGTATCTGCTTGTTGGGAGGAGGAGAGGGGGCCCTCGAGGGGCCTGTGCCCGAGGGGCAGCCCCCTGAATGGCCTGGCAGAGCTGTCTCTGCCCTCTGAACGTCGAAGGCACCTCCACACCAGCTGCAGGGTGGACACGCTCCAGTGATCCCTGCTGTGGATGCCGTCCTCAGCCCCGGAAAGAACAAGTCAGACACCCCTGGGGACCCTCTCCAGGGCTAGGAAATCCGATCCCTTTATTATCCAATTACACTTCCTGGCCAGGTGCCCTGGCCCAGGGGCTGGCTTGATCCCTCCACACCCCATCTTGGTGCCCGGCAGCCTTGGGGTCTGCAGTCGGAGAGAGGACCCCCACGAAACACAGGCCAGGGGTGGTGAGCGTGGCTGGGGGGCTGGCCAGACCCCCGCCCCGCCAGGCCCTGCGCAGGTGTCAGCCGGGCCCTCGCTGCTGCTGACGGGGCTGCGGGAGGGGGCAGAGCCCCCCTTTCTTGGGATCGGCACCGTTGCCTCTGGGAGTGCTGAGCCCCTGTTGGAGGTATTTTGTGCCCCGGTGTTTCCCACTTGGGAGAAGCTGAGGGGAGGCGGAACGCCGCTTGCAGGCCAAGGTGTGGTGACCTCTAGGGCCCCTCCTGCGCCCGCAGCCCAGCAGGGCACACTTGTCCTTGAGTCGCCCCGGAGCCCCCTTCTCCACTGCAGACCCCATGGGCCCACCCCGCACCCGGCGCTCTCTGCCTGGGCCTAAGCCGGCCTCCCTAGCAGCGCCTCCTGCCCCTCCCGTCTGTCCCCGTGGTCCTGGCTGAGGGTGGGCGGGGGGCTGGCTCTGGAGGCAACCGTGCTCTGCTGGCCGGGTTTTCCCCGGGGGCTCCGAAAGGGCCGGGCTGTGAATCTGCTGGGTCCTGTGCGGCCTACGGGTCAACAGCGTGGCTCAGGAGAGTCGATGGTGTCTCTGGTGCTTGCGAAGGGGTGCCCTGAGATGGAGCCCGGAAGGCCCAGGAGGGCTGCAGGGGGCACGGGGGCGGGCGGTGGGGCCCAGGTGCCGGCCAACCCCCGGTCTGTCCCCCCACCTAGGGCTGCCGGGCCCTCCCGAGGAGGCACAGCCCCACTGGGGACACCGCCGCCCTCCAGGGGCACTGCTACCTTCCAGGTGTGCGGGCGGTGGGCAGCTTAGGGCCAGGGTCACTGAGTCAGGGGTGTCCGCTGGGGAGGAGGGCTGTGTGTGGGGCTCAGAAGGGGGCCGTGGGGCTGAGCAGCCCCTGGGCACTCTCCCTGCCCCTCCCCAGCTCTGGGGGGTGCTCAGGTCTCCCCGGGGCAGTTTCTGCAGCCCTGGGGGTGGTCTTGGTGGTGGGGGTGATCCTGAGTGGAGGCAGGGCTGGTTCTGAAAGGCGAAGATGCTCCCGTGACTGGTGGGGCCTCAGCCTGCAGCCCGGCCGCTCCCGGGCATGGTTAACTTGCTGCTGTCCCCCAGCCCCGTCCAGGCAGGAGGGCTCCCTGCCCTGCCTCCCCTGCATCATGGGCCAGCCCGCCTGTGTGGCTGCGGTGGGAGCCCTGCCTGCTCCTGTCGTCTGCTGCCCAGGCCTCCCTGCTTCCCTGGGCAAATCCCACTCTCTGTGGATCCTTCGTCCCCCCAACCAGCCCAGGGTGCGCTTGGTTTCCTCCTGAGGAGCTGAAGACAGGCCTGGCCTCTGGTCCCGGTCTCCTGGGATGGTGAAAGAGGACCCAAGAGCCAGAAGGCTCTGCAGACCGGGGACCACCTCCACCGGCGCCCCTACCCTCGGGGAAACAGGCAGGCCAAGGGGCCCTGCTGGAGGTCATGGGGCAGGGCCGGGAGTCTGCGGGCCTCAGCCCCCGTGACTGCTCTTGCCTCGGGCCTTCTGGGGGTGCTGGGGGCGGCTGTGTGTCCTGGTTCCGCTTTCTTCCTGCAGTGGGGAGGGGGCGGGGCGGTGGGGGTCCTGCTGCCAGCGACCACGAGCCAGGGTGGGTGGGCAGCGAGTGTGGGAAGCCGGGGTCCTTGGCTGTCCCGGTCAGGTCAGGGGTCAGGATGCCCCAGGACGGCTGTCCCACGTGAGGCCTGTCCCTGGGGCCAGCAGCTGGAAGACAGGGCCTCTGGGGCCCGAGGTGGTCCCCTGTAGCGGCAGCAGTGGGTCTCCCTGTCCCACCCCCACCAGCATGCCAGCCCCCTCCGATCAGGGACTCGGTGGCTTCTCACATGGGTTGGGGGTGGCAGCAGTTGGTCAGGGGGCCTTGGGAGCTCTGTTTGGGGCAGAGAGGTGTGGCTTCAGCCCCTAAGGGGGCCAGGGGGCAGTGGAGAGGCCCCGGGGCCTGTGTGGGGGTGCAGCCCTAGCTCCCCACTGAGGCCCCGCCCGGCTGCTCCCCAGCGCCCCAGAAGGGCAGCCCCCTCCTCTCAGACACCAGTCTGGGGCGGGGGTTGGTGGGCTGGAGCCGGCGCCTCTCCCGGAGCCTGGAGGGACGCCGGGCTTTCTGGAGCGTAAGGAGAACAGTTCCAGGCAGTTGCACAGACGCTTTGTTTGTGGCCGCGCGGCACATGGGCGTCTAGTTCCCGGACTGGACCAGGCCGCGCTCCTCTGCAGGTGCAGAGTCTTTCCCGCTGTGCCACCGGGGCAGCCCCTTCGTCGCACAGAGTTTCTGCTCCCCGCCAGCGTGGTGCCCGAGCCCCGGCATTCGGGCCCCCAGCCCCCGCCCTGGGGACCTGCAGACCTGATTTCTAGCCCATGGGACAGGGTTTTCCACCCGTGAACTTCACAGATGGGCTCCTCCCTTCCCCTGGGGCTGTTCTTGGCTGGGAGGGGGGTGTCAGCCCACCGTGCCCGGCTGCACCCCCGAGACGGTGCCAGCTGCCCGGTGAGGGGCTTCTGATGCACGCTTGGCCCCCGTGGGCACCTGGCCCTTCACCCCGTTCCAAGGATCGGGCCAGCTGCCCGGCCATCTGCCATGCCGAGCCACGTGACTGGAGGGCTGGCGCCCCACCGTGGGCCTCACCAAGGGGCCCCACCTGCCTAGCCCTAGGCCAGTCCTCCAAAATATGGACAAGAGACAGCAGGAGGTGGGGAGTGCGTGCCAGGCTGGGCACGGGGTAGGGTGTGCACTCCAGGTGTGAGACGGAGACAGGAAGGCCCTGGGAACTGCAGGGTTGGGATGGGGGGCCCGGGGTGGGGCTGCCGTGGGGTGGGGGTCTGCTCCTGGGCCCCAGCAGGGCTGGGGAGGGGCAGGGAGGGTTGCAGGCCCCTGCCCGCTGCTGCCCGCGGGCCCGTCCTGGGAGGGGCCTCAGGCCCTTCTGCGCTTGCTCCTCCGTCCGGGTTTCACAGGGCCCGTTTCCCCCGTACTCAGAGGCTGTAATTTTCCTGCCAAAATGTTTTAAAAGCTGCCTACGCAGAAGCAGCTTCACAATTACGGGTAATTTTCTTACCCATGTGCCCGCATCGCGTTTGCACTGTTGTTGGTGGCTGGTATGTGCGGAGGGCTGAGGGACGTGTCTGGGTGTCGCCGTGGGCCAGGTCTGTGTCATGGCGTGTGTGAGGCCGCCCCAGGTGATGCCCTCCTGGGCGGGCCCAAGCCCTGCAGGATGCTCCCCCCAGATGGCCTCCCGTGACCGTCCCTGGGTCCCCACAGGGCCAGGGGCTTGGAGGCGCTCGTCCTGTGGACCAGAGCTGTCCGTGCCGACCTCAAGGGCGGAGCCGGCTGGCTGGCTGTTGGGTTTTAGAGGAAGGTACTCCCCTCTGCTTGGAGGCAGCCCCGCACCCCCAACCAGCGCCGGCCTGGGGCTGAGCCCCTGGAGCAGGAGAGGGTGTGCCCGGTCAGCGGGGATGGGCAGGTGCGGGACCAGGGAGCCTGCCTTGGCTTCTTCGGGAGGGGCAGCCCCTGCCCCTGACCTGGGTCCCCACTCTGCTGCGGCGCTGGGCAGAGGCCAGGGGAGACCGTCCGTGTGTGTGTGGCCCACACGGGCACCTGGAGAGCCCAGGGACCTGGGGTGGCCCTGAGCGCCTGTTTCCGTTGGCTGGTGGGAGGGCTTGTGACCCTCGCCGGTCTTGGCCTCTCCAGGGTCCCCTGATGGTGCCCCCGGGCAGGGGTGGGTGCCCTGCTGCCTCAAGAGGCCTTGCCTGCGGTCAGCACCGTGGACAGCTCTGTCCCTGCGCCTGGCGGGGGCCTTCCACATGGGTCATCCCCATCCTACAGGAGGGGCGCGCACACACTCTCGCACGTCTCCTTACGGGGACAGACACGTGTGCACACGTCTCCTTATGGGGACACACAGACATATACACGTGTCCTTATGGGGACACACACACCCACGTCTCCTTGCAGCCAGCAGACCCTGCCCAGCCTGGACACACACACAGACACACACTTCCTTATGGTCAACAGAGCCTGCCAGCCTTGGGCTTGAGCTCCCATTTCATCCTGGGGCATCCCCAAGGCTTCAGAGTCCCAGCCGGCTGCGGCCCCCCACCCCCCTGGCCGCCCTCGCCCCCCCGGGGCCAGGTGTCTCCCCGGATTCATCACCGCCTGGCCTCCCCTGCCTCTTCCTCCTGTTTGAATCGGTTTTTGTAAAGAGTAATTCTGAAGTTCAGTAAAAGCTGCAGTGTCCGGGGTAGCGGGCCAGGGAGTGGGCTGGTGTGGGCTCAGGGGCAGCCCCTCCGAGGGGACGGCTGGGGCGGAGGACGCATGGGGGGCCCAGCGCGGGCCGGGCGGTCAGTGGGTGCCTGGCGGGCTGCTCACCTGCGCCCCCCTCTGCGCCCCGGCCCAGCTGGGCGGCTGCGGCATCCTGGGCGTGGGCATCTGGCTGGCGGCCACGCAGGGGAACTTCGCCACCCTGTCCTCCTCCTTCCCGTCGCTGTCGGCCGCCAACCTGCTCATCGTCACCGGCGCCTTCGTGATGGCCATCGGCTTCGTGGGCTGCATCGGGGCCATCAAGGAGAACAGATGCCTCCTGCTCACCGTGAGTCCAGTGGGGGAGCAGGCCGGGCAGGGGGGGCGGCCCTGATGGACACAGGTGCACGTGTACACGCGCCTCCGCACACGTGTGCCAGGCAGGGCCCCTCCGACTGGCACTGGGCCTGTTTTCTGCGAGACCACCTGCCCCAGGACCCCCTCCCAGCTCCTGTCCCAGCCCTCTCGGCCCCCAGGACCCTGTGCGGGGCGGGCGGGGCCGTCGGTGGGGCCGGTGGGCGGCGCGGCTGAGGCTGGCGGTCCCGGCCTGCAGTTCTTCGTGGCGCTGCTACTGGTGTTCCTGCTTGAGGCCTGCATCACCATCCTCTTCTTCGCGTACACTGACAAGGTACAGCTGCCCCGTGGCAGGGGGGCGGGAGGGGCTGAGAACCGAGCCCAGGGACCCTGGCTCTGCAGGGACAGACGCCGGGCCAGCCGGGCTCTGGTTGCAACCACAGGTCCTGGCGGCCAGGCCTGGGGGGAAACCGCAGGGCCTTGGAGGCTCCAGAGAGTCTGAGCACCCAGGGGGCCCCGTCTTCAGCCGCGAGTCAGCTCGACGGGGAGGTCTCCCACCCCCTGCTGTTGCTTGGTGACACACGTGAGGGTGTGTGCCTGCTTTATCCTCTGGTTGTGCCCCAGGACTGTTAGCTTTTGTTCGTCTGGTTTAGCACTGGCTACTGGAGCTCTGTGGCTCCCACATTCCTTTCCTGCTCCTCCAACACCTCCCTCTCTGCTGCTAGGAGACACCCCCCCAGGTCCATCTTGGGGGGCCCCTGCCCCAGCCCTGGAATTGGCCATTTCTGCAGGGAGCCTGGTTCCTTTATGGAGAACGAATGGTCTTAGGAACCAAGATCTGGGCCTTGTTGGCTGGCCACGCGGAGCCAGGGGTCCCGGTGGGTGCGTGCAGACGCTGCCCTGGGGGTTCGGTGCCCGCCTGTCTCCATCTGCAAGTTAATTGCCATAAGCTCGTGCTGACACATCTGACTCGGATCCCGTGCTCAGCACCACGAGGCCCAGGGAGGCCTTGGGGCGCCAGAGCTTGGTGGAGCCTTCTGGGCGGGGCGACTGCAGGGAGGCAGAGGGCACCGGGGGCCGGCGCGGGCGCGGGTCCAGCCGAGGCAGGTGGAGCTGGCCGCAGGGTGGCCCTGCCGTTCTGCAGATCGACAGGTACGCCCAGCGGGACCTGAAGAAGGGCCTGCACCTGTACGGCACCCCGGGCAACGTGGGCCTCACCAACGCCTGGAGCATCATCCAGACCGACGTGAGGCGGGGCGTGGCGGGGGCGGGACCCGGGCTGGGCGGGACCCCCTCCGCGCAGAGTCCCAGCCCACCTCTCCCGCAGTTCCGCTGCTGCGGGGTCTCCAACTACACCGACTGGTTCGAGGTCTACAATGCCACGCGCGTCCCCGACTCCTGCTGCCTGGAGTTCAGCGAGAGTTGCGGGCTGCACGCGCCCGGCACCTGGTGGAAAGCGGTGAGCCTGGGCCCTCCGGCCGGGCGCAGCCCGGGCCGCTGGGGGCGAAGGGCCGACCTCCTGCCCCTGTGACACCGCCTCTCCCTCCAGCCGTGTTACGAGACCGTGAAGGCGTGGCTCCAGGAGAACCTGCTGGCCGTGGGCGTCTTCGGGCTGTGCACGGCCCTGGTACAGGTAGGAGAGGCCCCACCCCAGCCCTGAGCCCGAAGAACCGGGCAGCTGAGGAGTCTGGGTCCCCGGCTGAGGTGCAGGGGGCCTCCGGGAGCTTGTCAGGGACGGCTTCCACGGGGAGATAACCTGTGACACCTCAGGGACAGACTCCTGAGCTGAGGGTCTGATCTCATGGACGAAGCACAGCTTGGGCGCCACTGCTGAGGGCTGCGCACCAGCCGTGTTCTCGCACCCCTGCCAGGGGCTGTGGGGGGAGGGGGGTGGTCACCGGACTGCCCAGCGCAGGGCGAAGGGGGGCAGTGCAGACCCGGGTGAGGCCCGGCCGGCCAGCCCCTGCTCCCCAACCTTCATGCAAGACCTGAGTGCCAGCCCCGGGGGTAGCCCAAGCAGTCAGGGCAGCCGCTTCTGGGGTGCAGGCAGAGGTCACAGCCAGTGACTCCCAGGGTTGGAGGGCAGCTGCTGGGGGCCCAGCCTGGAACCTCTAGGCCCTGAGACAGCGGAGCCCAGGGTGGCCAGACCCACTCCAAGGGGAAAGCGGGTCTGGGTCCGGCCCACGGGGTGCCTCTAGGCCTGTGGGGGGCACGCCCTGCCGGATGCTTCCCCGGGGACGGGCGTTCCAGCCCCCAGGGACGCCGCGGGTGCAGTGGCCGCACCAGCCACTGGCTGTGGTCCTGAGCGGCCCTGCCCAGCCCCTGCTGTCCCCGCAGATCTTGGGCCTGACCTTCGCCATGACCATGTACTGCCAGGTGGTTAGCGCAGACACCTACTGTGCATAGCTGCCAGCTGCCCGCCACCCTGCTTCACCGCCAAAGGACGTCGCCCGCCCTGGAGACGGCCATGCCTCCGCCTGCCTCTCCTGCCGGACCTCTCACCAGCCCGGGCCTGGGAGCCCCTGGGACCCCTGGCCTCAGGAGCGCCGTGCCCAAGCGGGTGGGGTGCTGGGGTCCGCGGGGGCTTCTGGCCCTTTTCTTGTCCGGGTGCTCGCCAGGGCAGCCCCGTCTG
>SJYX01006134.1:211146-225150 GCA_006410675.1 Oreotragus oreotragus | reverse complement strand
GGCAGAAAATGAAGAAGAACTAAAGAGCCTCTTGATGAAAGTGAAAGAGGAGAGTGAAAAAGTTGGCTTAAAGCTCAACATTCAGAAAACGAAGATCATGGCATCTGGTCCCATCACTTCATGGCAAATAGATGGGAAAACAGTGGAAATAGTGGCTGACTTTATTTTCTGGGGCTCCAAAATCACTGCAGATGGTGACTGCAGCAATGATATTAAAAGATGCTTACTCCTTGGAAAGTTATGACCAACCTAGACAGCATATTAAAAAGCAAAGACATTACTTTGCCAACAAAGGTCCGTCTAGTCAAGGCTATGGTTTTTCCAGTAGTCATGTATGGATAGGAGAGTTGGACTATAAAGAAAGCTGAGTGCCAAAGAATTGATGCTTTTGAACTGTGGTGTTGGAGAAGACTCTTGAGAGTCCCTTAGATAGCAAAAAGATCCAACCAGTCCATCCTAAAGAAATCAGTCCTGAATATTCATTGGAAGGACTGATATTGAAGCTGAAACTCCAATCCTTTGGCCACCTGATGTTGAAGGTGGGAGGAGAAGGGGACGACAGAGGATGAGATGGCTGGATGGCATCACCAACTCAATGGACATGAGTTTGAGTAAACTCTGGGAGTTGGTGATGGACAGGGAGGTTTGGTGTGCTGCAGTCCATGGGGTCACAAAGAGTTGGACACGACTGAGCAATTGAACTGAACTGAACTCTCTGTCTAAGATGCTAAGACTCAGAAAGAGATCACAAACTGAGAATCTTCCATCACCCTTGAGGACAAAAGCTCTCTAAATTTTCAAGCTCATTCCACTACGGTGATCTAATGACCTACCGCTTACTGTGGATTTCAGAAAATCTGACAGGGAAGAGTAGTTAAATCTATAGAGGATTGCTGAGCATGAGAAAGGAAATAGAAATAACAATCTTGGTTACAGCTGAAGCCCCCAAGCTGGGCTTGAGCCTCTGTGGTGCCTGTCTCATAACATTGCCAGGCATCACCAGGAGGTTTTGTGAGCTCAGTGATGTCTGCAATCACAAGGACCTTAGCATCTAAATGTAAAAGAGAGTTACGGAGATCAGCAGCCCCATACCCGTTTCACCATATTTCCCCTCCCTCCCCGGGAAAACTTTGTTTTTCAGCTATAAAACATATCAAGTGTTTCACCAGTTTATCTATTTAGGCTCAGTTGTTAAGTTTATTTCATGTGATCTCAAGTAACATGGGTGCTCAGGTGTGTCTGTCTCTTTCGCAACCCCATGGACGGTAGCCCACCAGGCTCCTCTGTCCATGGGGTTTTCCAGGCAAGCATACTGGTGTGGGTTACCATGTCCTCCAGGGGATCTTCCTCACCCAGGGATTGAACTCATGCACTGTCAGGCAGATGCTTTACCACTGAATCACCTAGGAAGCCCTAGTTAATTTATCAATTATCAATTTATAATAAATGTAGAATATACTATTCTCACAAGATAAAACTTTCTCAAAAATATTTTCAGCCCATGAAGTAAAAAGTAATGCAATGCTTTTCCCAACTACATAATAAATTATCAGTACTGCCAAATTTTACCTATTTTCCAATATTAGAGATATTAAAAGAGATTTTAGAGGGTCCATTCATTTTATGGGTGAATGGATGCATTAACTAATTTTTTTAAATATTTACTTAATGCCAGGCAAGGTGTTAGGTACTGGGGCTATCCAGATTAATAATTAACCAAAACCCAATAGCCTACCTGGTCAATACAATCAGCATAACTTCATGAGCAGCAATAAGAAAAGTAAGTCTGCTGGAAGTATTCTAAGTGAGGACATTTGAGGAAAATTCCAAAATAGAATTTAGGAGACATTGTTTTTGTCCTATTCTGGCTCAATTACTTTGTTGTCTGTGTGAGCCAGAGAGCACACATTCTCCCACTGTGACAGGAAAGGGGTGACAAGCACTTCAAACCAACTACGTGTTTTTTGGGCAGAACTCATCAATGGTAAGACAAAACATTTACAGTGTATTGTGAACCTAGATCCAAACTGAAGGAAAAAGATTCCTGAAATATAACCTTGAATTCTTGATATCAGTGCTTTGGAGCTTGACAGATGTAAAGATGAGCAATTCAGGAGTTTCTTGGCAGTCCAGTGGTTAGGATTCCACACTTTTATTGCCAAGGGAAGGGTTCAATCTCTGATCGAGGAAGTAAGATCCCACAAGCCACGTGACACCATCTAAAAAAAAAAAAGTTCCCAGGATGAAGAATCACTCAGTACTATATATAAAATAGATAACCAACAAAGATCTACTGTAAAGCACAGAGAACTATGCTCAACATTCTGTAATGACCTATGTGGGAAAAGAATCTGAAAAATAATGAATTTGTGTATAACTGAATCATTTTGTTGTACAGCTGAAACTAACACATATTGTAAATTAACTATGCCTGCGTGCTAAGTCACTTCAATTGTGTCTGACTCTTTGCGATCCTATGGACTGTAGCCCACCAGGCTCCCCTTTCCACAGGATTCTCCAGGCAAGAATACTGGAGTGGTTTGCCATGCCCTCCTCCGGGGGATCTTCCCGACCCAGAGACTGAACCCGTGTCTATGGCATTGCAGTCAGATTCTTTACCACGGAGCCACCAGGGAAGCCCAAGTGTGTATGTGTGCATGCGCGCGCATGTGTCAGTCGCTCAGCTGTGTCCAGCTCTTTCCGACCCGTGGACTGTAGCCCACCAGCCTCTTCTGTCCATGGGATTTCCTAGGCAAGAATACTGGGGTGGGTTGCCATTTCCTTCTCCAGGAGATATTCCTGACCCAGGGATCGAACCTGGGTTTCCTGCATTGCAGACAGACGCTTTTCTATAAATCAACTATTTTCCAATAAAATTGAAAAAAATAATAAAGGTGGGCAGTTCACCTTTACCTCTGCCAAAACATCTATTCCCAACAACTAGAAAGAAAAATGACTAAAACCACAAATGCGGGGAGGGGAGCTGAGTATCAAACTTCCAGATTTCTTGCAGGCTGATGCTAAATCCTGTGAGAAGAGCCACGCATCTCGGCCCTTACCACAGCCAACTGTCCAGGAAAGGAGTCCTAGTCCCCACAGGCAGGTGTAGAGTTTACTGACATGGCAAACCAACTCAACAGCTTGACATCCAGTCCTTTGAAACTGGACAATCTGGGTTCAAGCCAGGTCAGCTGTAGGAAGGCAGGCCTTCATCCGCAGGTAACACAGAGGCCACACAGTGAGGGAGATCCAATCACCATTCGATGAGTCAGGCTGGGTAGGAGGACAGTGGCCAGAGCACTTAATTGCTCACTGTCACGAATTTCTCAGGACTCTAGAACTAGAATGGAGTTGATAAATACAGATATATCATCCTTATTTCTCTAGAGACAGATGCTATTTAAGTTAGGTAGACATAAATGAAATGGCTAATATTTATCTATTTGAAAATGTATTTAAGGGAACGTGTATTTAAGGATCCCCTTTAGTTCTTAATTTGGGTTGTGAATTTTGAGTTAAGAAAATCTGCTCATCACATAGTGTCAGTGGGTACTTGATGTCCACATGACTTACAAGTGGTGATGTCGACCTTGATCTCCAAGTGAAGGTGATACTTTCCAGGGTTCTTCACTATAAATTACTACTTTCTCTTTCCATACTAACTTTGGATGTAATCCCAGTCTACACTCAAGTAGGATGTTTTGTTTACTATTTATTTTGAAAACACTTCAAACTTCCAGAAAAGTTAACAAAAATAGCATGATGAATTCCCATATGTGCTTCATCTAGTTTCTCCCCGAGAAACATGCTTTATCAGTCTCTCTCACTCCCTTTACACATCTACATATCAATACTATTTGTATTGTTATTGTTTCAACTAAACCATTTCAGAGTAAGTTGTAGACAGCTTTGTCCCAAATACTTCCACATGTATATCCCAAGAGTAAGGATTTCTTTCATAGCCACACTACAGTGATCAATTCCTGGAAATTTTACATAAATACAATACTATCATCAAATACTATATAGTTCAGCATTTCTGCTTTTGTCTGTGATGGAGGATCTGGTATTAACCTTCTCACCTTAACTATAAAATTAGACAAAATGTCTAAGGCAAGTGTTTTCAGACATTGGAGAAGCAGCAACACAGGGGAGAGCAGACAGAGAATCAATCCCTGAAGGCGGGGAAACCTGGGGAAATCCACCTGCTTGCAGCATAGCGATCTGGAATCCATGCCGAGAGCAGCGGTCCCTCTGAGCTGAGGAGGAGGAGGTGGGGCCTTGGGCAGCTGAAGCACTGGAATCTGCAAGGCAGGGTCTCAGGCAGGAGCTGTGCAGTTTATATAAATACCATCATGAGTTCACACTGATCCTTCTAACTCTAATCTAGTATCACAAGGCTTTCCCTAGTCTCCCAGTCCATACGTCTGGCACTCTTTTAGAAACCCAGAGCAGACTGATAAGGTAAGTCACCATTCTCATTGCCAAGTCTCTCAGCTGAAGAAGAGCTTGCCAGGGGTGACGAGACAAGAGGAGGGGCCAGGAGCAGCCATCACTTTTGTGAACCCCTGAGGACAAGTGATAGAAAACACAAAAAGTAATGGATTTGGGGGCAGAGGGGGCCCCAAACATAAGTAGAAATTTAGAGGGTACACAGTAGCATGTCTACCTTCTAGAGCGTCAATTAGATGTTACTTAACTGAAATTTCGAGTTATTTAGAGGTAACATATTTTTTATTTACCTCAATAATTATTTCACCACAGCATCTTCATTTCTGAACTCTTCTTTTGATTCATTTCTCTGTTCTCTAAGTGTCGATCTTTCAGTAATTTTGTTGCTGAACAAATGGATTCATGGATTTGGTTTCCCTTGATTCAGTGATTTTCGTCTGAGTTGCGTTTTGTAATGACTTTGGCTGCTGCTGCTGTCACGTCAGTCGTGTCCGACTCTGTGTGGCCCCATAGACGGCAGCCCACCAGGCTCCCCCGTCCCTGGGATTCTCCAGGCAAGAACCCTGGAGTGGCTTGCCATTTCCTTCTCCAATGCATGAAAGTGAAAAGTGAAAAGTGAAAGTGAAGTCGCTCAGTTGTGTCCGATTCTGTGCAACCCCATGGACTGTAGCCTACCAGGCTCCTCCATCCATGGGATTTTTCAGGCAAGAGTACTGGAGTGGGGTGCCATTGCCTTCTCCAATGACCTTGGCAGCTTCTGAAAAAACTGCTGGCTTCTGGTCATCCTCTCGGACCAATTCAATCAAATTCTCTGAGCATATGATCCATGCCACAGAGGTTTTTAAGAAATTCCTCAAGTGGTTCTAATTTGCAAACAAATACTTCCAATTTCAAAAAAAAAATTACATAAAAAGGCTTTCTTAGGAAAAAGAAAAACAAAGGACCAAAGAAAATTGCAAGCAAAGTTCAAAGCAGCAGCCTAGGAGTCACCAGAAAATCTGGTCAAGCACAGATTATGATTCAACAGCTATGAAATGGAAACTGAAATCCTGCATCTCTAATAAGCTTCCCCCAAATGCCAATGCTGCTGGTTCACGTACCACACTTCTGGGTAACAACGTTACTCCTCTGTCCTCTGCAGTGAATATTGCTGTGGAGGAATCTGGAGCTACCTGAACTTTTCTTCATTTTCCCCTTTTGGGTAGCTTGATTCTTATTCCTGGATATTGATAAGATTCTCTTCTTTGAAATTCAGATTTAGGTTATGGGTATTAACAAAGAACAGAATGAAGATTCCCACTTTGATATGACATTTGCTTCTAAATTTTTTTTCTGGTGCCCCAGTGCGTAACAGTTTCAGCTTTTGCTGAAGACGATCCATAGAACAGGCATGATGCCTGACCTGCAGAATGGCTGAGACTCCTGTCTCCTCTTTTGCACATTCATTCTTAAAATAAAATGCCATCACTTGAGGGAACTGGAGTGAGTCTGTTCCTTGCAACCAAAAGAAATCAATTAAAATATTAGAAACCACAGATTTAAAAATACACGATATGAAAATCAAGATTGCATAGAAAGCTGTGTCAAAAAAAAACATGAATGTAAAAAAAGAAAATGTACTTATAGGATGGCTGGCAGTGGGGGACGGATATTTTCTTAACTTCAATGNAAAAGAAATCAATTAAAATATTAGAAACCACAGATTTAAAAATACACGATATGAAAATCAAGATTGCATAGAAAGCTGTGTCAAAAAAAAACATGAATGTAAAAAAAGAAAATGTACTTATAGGATGGCTGGCAGTGGGGGACGGATATTTTCTTAACTTCAATGTGAGTGAGTATGAGTGAAGTCTCTCAGTCGTGTCCGACTCTTTGTGACCCCATGGACTGTAGCCTACCAGGCTCCTCCCTCCGTGGGATTTTCCAGGTAAGAGTACTGGAGTGGGTTGCCATTTCCTTCTCCAGGGGATCTTCCCGACCCAGGAATCAAACCCTGGTCTCCTGCATTCCAGTCAGACACTTTAACCTCTGAGCCACCAGGGAAGTCCTAATTTCAATGTGCTTCTTACAAATAATTATTTGAACTAGACTGATTGACAGATAATAAATAAGAGAAAATGTAGAAAATTACAGAGCCAAAAAGGAAGGGAAGAGAGAATACAGATTAAAATGGAGGGGGGTTCATGTTTGGGAGTTCGTGTAAAAAAATAAATAAATACAAAAAAAAATAAAATAAAATANAAATAATTATTTGAACTAGACTGATTGACAGATAATAAATAAGAGAAAATGTAGAAAATTACAGAGCCAAAAAGGAAGGGAAGAGAGAATACAGATTAAAATGGAGGGGGGTTCATGTTTGGGAGTTCGTGTAAAAAAATAAATAAATACAAAAAAAAATAAAATAAAATAAAATGTGATCCTAAAAGATTCTGGAAGACTTAAAACCAATTAAAAGCTGAAAACTGAGAAATGAGAAACTCTTCAAGGAAAACAAGGTGAAATCTTACACCAGGAGAATTATAAAAACTTACAAAACAGAAGTACAACATAGACTTTAAAATAAGCTGAATAAAGATAAGAACAAGAAAGTAAAATTTGCAAGGATACCAGAAGGTTAAAATAACTATTAAAATTAAAATAAGAATGAAAGTTAGTTATGAAATAATTTTAAACAGATGAAAGTCAAAATTAAAAAAGGTTGATGGTGAACAGGGTAATAAGGAAGTTATAAAATAGAATATGAGAGTAGGATTAAAGATAAATATAATTAATTTATACAGACTTTAAAATACCATCAAAATATATTTTTTAAAGGTTTAAAAGTTGGAAGAAAAGAGAATAGAAAACTGCCTCAAAACATACAAGAAGAAAGCAAGCTTAGTGCTTTTATAGTCTTTCTCCAGGGGACAATCTGGTAACTCAGCAGTGGTGTCCTTAGGTGGAACCCAAGGGGACAGAGAGCAATGTGACACCTTGAACATGGAGGAGGCTTCCCCATTGCTCTCTTCAGCAAGTGCCAGAAGCCAGCCTCACCAGCAGTAATCAGAGAAGACAAATAGGAGGTATTAATACAGCAGACTCACAGCTGGACGGCACCACCCTGACCCAGGAGGAACTCCCTAGCCTGCCAGCCACATTCGGGCCTGGATTATCTCCTCCAAATTTAGCCCACACTCAAGAGTCAGGGGAAACTACTGTCTCTACATCAATACCCACGAAGCATCAGGTGTCAACAGTTGTCTTTCATATCTAGACAATTTTTTAGGAACTGGGCTATAGCCCCCAGATTTTAAAAAGAAAGCGGGGTGTCGGGGGGGGGCCGGTGCATGCATTTTACTCTCCATTATTCTTGCCTGGAGAATTCCATGGACAGAGGAGCCTGGCGCGCTGTGGTCCATGGGGTTGCAAAGAGTCGGACACGACTGAGAGACTAACACTTTCACACTTTATTTGATAAATGTTTATTAGGCATCTTGCCTGTCCCTGACAGTGTACTAGACTCCAGGAACACAATGATGAATGAATAACAGAACTCCTTTAACAGAAACCTGGACTCACCTTGTGGAAAGGAGAGTGGTCGTTTAACAGTCATCAGTGACACAGATCGAAGGGCTGGCTCTGAACAGAAGCGTGACTTTTTCCTCTGTAGTGGCAGGAAGGAAAACGAGGGTGTGGGAGGAGGTAGGTAGGAAGGGTGAGAGCTGGGGAGATGATGCCTTATGATTTGAAGTAGGAGTTTCCCGAGACTGGGAAGATTCACAGAGGACTTGAGGTAAGTGGGACAAAGGTCTGAGACAGAGGGTCATTAAGGAAATATGAGAAGGAGCTAAGGACAAGTCAACAGTCACAGCATCGAGGGCCAAGAGAGGCTGGAGATGGTGCCAATCTGAGCAGGAGCAACGTTTGGTGCCAGGGTGTGGAAGACACACCCAGTTAATTACAACCAATGTGAACAATCCCAGGGTGAGAGGGTAATTTATTGAGACATTATCAATGTTCGTTCTCATTGCATTTTTCCCTTCACCCATTTTCAAGAATAACTTCAGGGCTACTTGTATCAGGGAAGTTTGGGGTTAAATGCTTGAAAAAAACCTTTCATCATGCCTTCCTTCCATCCCATTCCCACCCTCCTTTAAAGCAGAGGTATCAGAGTGAATTCCCCAGGCTAATACTTTTGACAGACATGCTTCATTTATAAGGATAGTGTTTTGAGGTTTTTAAAAATAGTCGCCAACATTCTGGGAGTAGATTTCACATTAAAATCTAGACTTCAGATTCTCCTGGAAAAGTCCAGTGACCTGGAAGTCCTGGGCCACATTTCCACCTGGCAATTAGTTGGAGTAATGTCTGCCTCTCTTACGGGGGTACAACCTCCCATTCACTGTGACCCCTGTCATTCTCTATGGTCTTATTCTCAGCCGACATCACTCATTTAAGTTAACTGCCCGGCTCCTATAACCCTCTCCAGAGTTGGAGATTACCTTAGGAGTAGAGGCAGAAGCAATAAGGCATTGTGGTCACAGGTCTACAGTTCTTTTGATGTGGCAAAGGCCCAAGTGGGAATGGGGACTCAGTGCTCCTAAGGTCTGGATCTCCAGCCTCAGCAAAGACTACGCCTAGACAGTGGCAGTCTTAGACACTGACAAGCATCTCAGACAGTACGAGTATGAAGAGAACCTTTCTTTCTGATCCTGGAGTCCCAAGTCCTTGGGAAATCCTAAGGAGGGTAGAAGCGGGACGGCCCACAGTGACTGAGATCTCTTCCCACCAGCCCTTGGGGAGGTGGCTTGAAGTTAGACTTAATGAGAAAAATAAGGACATCATTTCTTGCACACGCATGCTTGTGCAGTGAGAGTTTAAAAAGCCAAGTGGAGATTTAAAGAAAGGGCTAAGAGAACACAAAGCAAAGGAATGGGTGAGGTTCCCTTTTGATTCAGACAGTTCTGGAAGTTTTGACAGAGGAGATGTAATTTGGGCTGAGTTTCGACGCATGAGTAGGAGACTTCCAAATAAAGTTATTTCACCCAAAGACAAACATTTGAGAGTACAAAGCATATTAAGGAACTTGTGCTAGTTCAGTGCAACTAGGCCAATTGATGCCCATCGTCTGGTTGGGGGCAATAGGAGAAGGGGCAGAGTCAAGGGAAGTGAAACTAGAAGGGAAATTGAAGTTTTCACGACTTCTTCACATAATGGGTTGTCTCTGCTGCTGCCACTAAGTCACTTCAGTTGTGTCCGACTCTGTGCGACCCCATAGAGGGCAGCCCACCAGGCTCCCCCATCCCTGGGACGCTCCAGGCAAGAACACTGGAGTGGGTTGCCATTTCCTTCTTCAATGCATGAAAGTGAAAAGTGAAAGTGAAGTCGCTCAGTTGTATCCGACTCTTAGCGACCCCATGGACTACAGCCTACCAGGCTCCCCCATCCATGGGATTTTCCAGGCAAGAGTACTGGAGTGGGATGCCATTGTCTTCTCTCCCTAACTATTCTTTAGTGTGCTGTTGATATTGAAAGAGTTAACTGAGCTGGCAATGCGGTCAATGCATGGGAAAGAAAGACTGGAAAAAGGCCACTGAGCAGGTTCTTGCAATAATCCAGGTGTGAGACGATAATACTTGGAACTAGGACAACGATTGTGGAAATGGAGAGGAGAGTTTGGATTTCATCAGCCATTTATTGAGTGCTTACTGTATGCCAGGCATTGTGCTAGATGCAGAGCATACACTGACAAATGCTGACTGGCTCTCCCCATGAAGAAGCTCATTGCCTAAGGGACAAAGGTTATCATACCTGGCAAAGCCAATGAAGAATAGAAGCATTTAGGACCTTCAAGTCCTGTGTATTGTAAATTCCATCATGGGTTGAAGTCTGAGGATCCCACTCACTTCCATGCAGGCTCAGTAGCCCTCTGACAGCTGAGATAGAATCTTTGAAACCTACTTCTTCTACAGGTTGCCTCGGGATGGGGAAATGCTCAGTCTAATTTTTAATTTCAAAGCAGGTATTTCAGTTTAGTGAACAATTTCTTTTAACCATAACTTGTAATCATTTGGACTAAGATGGAAATGATATTAACTCTATTGTTAGAGGAAATCTATTAATGCTTAAATACCGTTATCTATAATGTTATTGAGACAATAAAATTCAATCAGCCTCCAAATCATTCCCAAGTTGTTTCCCATTTGCAGGTATCCGGCGTTAACTGCCTTTGACTCCTTACCACTTGCTGGTGGCTCTGTGTCACCCAGGTGCTCAGTAAGTGTTGAGGAAATGAACTTTAACATGCAAGGGTTGCTTTGAGAGGCTGTGTTCTGTTGTCTTTAGTGAGGTAATCAAGCTGAAATGCTTGCCAGAGATGTTCATTCATTCATCCAGCAAATGTCTAGCTAAGATCAATACATGTTTAGTAAAAAAATTTTTTTTAAATAAAAGGCAAATAGGACTTTCCTGGTGGCGCAGTGGACAAGAATCCACTTGCCAACGCAAGGGACTCTAGTAGATCCCTGGTCTGGGCTATTCCACGCTGCCGAAGGACAAAGCCCCTGCACTCCACAACTACTGAAGCCTGTGTGTCCTGGGGCCACCAATCCACAACTACTGAGCCTACGTGCTGCAACACTGAAGCCTGTGCACCGAGAGCCCAGTGATCTAGGAGAAGCCATCACAATAAGGTCATGCAGCACAATGACGCGTAGCCCTGATCACTGCAACTAAAGAAAGCCGGCTCGCAGCATCAACCAACCAGCACAGATTAGAAAAAAAGCAAATAAATATTTGTTTATTGCCAGGTACCATTCTTGGCATTAGACAAGGGGCTGCGAACAAAATAAGGTCCATGTTCATCCCAATGAGACAAGCAATGAATAAATTATATGTCTGTGTGTTCATACAAATCCGTACATACATGATGTCTGGGTGATTCCTGCTATGAAGAAAAAAGAGCAAAAATAAAATGATAAGTGGCATTTTATATATTGCCTACAGGCTGCTCAGGGGGAAACCTCTCTGAAGAAGCTGGCATTTGAGCAAAGACCTATAAAAAGGTGGGGGTGCGGTTGGAGTCAACTATCCCCTTTCTGGGGATTGAGTGTTGCAGGCAGATGGATGAGCAAGTGCACACATTCTGGGAAAAGATCAAGTTTGTCCTGTTGGAAGAGCAGCAGGGAGGCTAGTAGGCTCCAAGAGGTGAGGGAAGAGAGAGGGGAGGGAAACTGATGCCTTTTGCCTGGTATCTTCCTAAGTACCAACTGAAAAAAAATCCAGTGCAGCCAGAGATATGATCTCTAGAGGCCATAAATAATAATTGGTTGGCAAATGCCTGGGAACTTGCAAGGCTTCATTGCAAGTTTCGACCACCATGATGGGTGATTAATACCTCTGTATGAGTCACTGCTATATAGCCAATGCTTGGCATATAGTAAGAGCTTGATAGGTATTTGTTGACTGAATAAATCTACCTTTGCTTTTTCAACTTTCAGAGTATTACTGATAACTAAGCTGTCTCCTACAAACACTTTGGGTGGTACAGAAGTGTTATTCAAACTCAACCTGCAAGACATTGCGCGTACATATCAGTAGGAGGCAAACAACCATGAATTCGTTTTGTGTTTTGCGAATGTCTGTTTGCTCACAGCAGTCTGCCTCCAGGGTGGCACTCAGTGTGCCCTTTACTCTGGAGAGTTTACAACCACTCTAGCACGTCTTAGCAAATACTGGCACCTGACTTGTCCAAATATTATTGGCAACCCCAGAGCTCACTTTCCATCACATGACCCGAACCAAATCTGCAAAGGGGTAGTGAGGCTTCTCTATCTTTGGCACACTGCCGTGTGCACCCGCTTGGCCAAAGGGCCTCACGAACTCCACATTCCTTCAGAGGAATTACTCAGTTTAGATCCTTTATAAACATGCACGTTTCCAGACGTGTTACAAAATCGTTACTGAGATCACTTCAAAAAGCCGAAGTGTGAGACTTGCTCATTTTTCCTAACAGCGTTTCTAAGTAATTTTTGAAAATATAAAACCCATTCCCCCAGCCCCTGAATAATTTCCTCCACTTTTCTACACCCTGCAGAATCCTTTAGGGCCATAGAATCACTCCTTTTACTTTACACCTTGCCTGGAAAGTCCCAATATATTAATCACAAATCAATCTACTGATTAATTAATGAGAATTCAATTTGCAAAACTGAGACCAATGAAAGATGCTCCCCCCAAACCCTGCCCCCCCCCACCACCCTTGCTACCATTTATGTTTTATTGATGACTTTTAAATACAAACCAACTGCCACATATATAGCACTTTTCTTAAACTTGAAGATGATTTGAAAAATCACATGTCTGTGTGTGTGTGTGTGTGTGTATATGTATGGACACATATAAAATTTTGACTTGATCAGTAGACATTTCCTATATCCTTAGATCAATACCACTTTAAGTTTAGTCTTAGCTCAGTCAGTAAAGAATCTGCCTGCAAGGCAGGAGACCCAGGTTCCATCCCTGGGTCAGGAAGATCCCTTGGAGAAGGAAATGTAACCCACTCCAGTGTTTTTCCATGGGAAGTCCCATGGACAGCAGAGCCTGGTGGGCTACAGTCCGTGGAGTCGTAAGAGTTGGACGCGATTTAGCAACTAAACCACCCTCATCTTGCTTTTTGGTGGAAAATGGGAAAACACGAGGGATGATCACCAGAAGGTGCTGATCCTCTCTTTGAAGGCTCTAAAGCCATGGCTTAGGCTAAAGTGATGTTGAAGAGAGGACTAAGTTTATGAGGACGATGACCCTGTTTTCTTACCTGACCATGAACATTACTGTTTTACCTGTTGTCCTAGCACTAAGATTTATAGACTCTTCATTCTCTGGAGCCCTATTCTAGATAATAAATAATGTGGCCACCCCAGGCACAAGGTCAGTGATTATGTTGGTGCCCACCCAAGCCTGTGGCTTCTCTAGGTGAGGGAGGTGTCTTTGCTCTTAAGGTCAGATGTGTTTGAGGATTTACAGGTGAAGCTGGACACATCTAGGGGAAAATGCAGATGTTGAGACTGCATACCCATCATTCTTGCTAAGGAGGGATGTGCATTTTCAAAGGAGCTGTCTGGAGAGGTTAGGATTGTTGGGTTGGAGACATTTGTCTTCATGAAAACCTGCATTTGCATGGGTTTTGCAGAGTGTCATGGGCACAGAAATTTTAAAATAGAGGGTACAGAAATTTTCCATGACAGGCAGCTGTGGTAAAGTGGAAAAGTGCCACATTTGGATGGTAGGATGGTCACCTATGCACTATGCAACTTTAGGGATGTCATGAAGCCTTTTTTTGACTCTTTAAAATGGGAAGAATAATGCCCGTCTCTCAGGATTGTTAAGAGTTTCTCAGGTGGCTCAGTGGTGAAGAATCCACCTGCCAAATCTGAGGCAGGTTTGGACCCTAGGTCAGGAAGATCCCCTGGAGGAGGGCACGGCAACCCACTCCAGTATTTTTGCCTGGAGAATCCTATGGACAGAGGAGCTTTGTGGTTTCGCAGCTCACGGGTACACAAAGAGTCA
>SJYX01006134.1:192383-205595 GCA_006410675.1 Oreotragus oreotragus | reverse complement strand
TATATATGCATATATATATATATATATATATATATAACTGAACCACTTAGTTGCATATGTATATATATGCTTCCCTGGTGGCTCAGAGGTAAAGTATCTGCCTGTAATGCAGGCAATGCAGGACACCCAGGCTTGATCCCTGGGTAGGGAAGATCCCCTGGAGGAGGGCCTGGCAACCCACTCCAGTACTCCTGCCTAGATGATCCCATGGATAGAGAAACCTGGCAGGCTACAGTCCATAGGGTCACACAGAGTCAGACACGACTGACTAAAGAGTATATATATATTTTTTCCTATTGATTTCCTTTATGGTTTATTATAGACATTAAATAAAGTTCCTGGTGTTATTAAATAGGGCCTTGTTGTGTATCTATTCTATATATAAGAGTTTGTATCTGCTAATCCCAAACTCCTAGGCCAACCCTCTCCTGCCCCCTTCTCCCCACTTTAACAACCATAAGTCTTTTCTCTATGTTGTGAGTCTGTTTCTTGGATAAGTTCATTTGTGTTATGTTTCAGATTCCACATATAGTCATATTCTGTGGTATTTATCTTTCTCTTTCTGACTTACTATGATAATTTCTGGGTACATTAATGCTGTTGCAAATGGCTTTATTTCATTGTTTTCATGGCTGAGTAATATTCCATATATTCTTATTAGTTTGTCTATCATATCCTCTTTATTCTTCTATTTTTATGGCTGAGTAATATTCCACATTTACTTTATTCATTTATCTGTCATTGGACATTTGGATTGTTTCCTTGTCTATTGCAAATAGTGCTGCTATGAATATAAGGGTGCATGCATCTTTTTGAATTATAGTTTTATTCATATACGTGTGGAGACAGCATCTTTGAAGACCACATATCTAGATGTTGTTCAGTTAAGTTCACTTCAGTCACTCAGTCGTGTCCGACTGAGTCGTGCAGACCCCATGGACTGCACCACCCCAGGCCTCCCTGTCCATCACCAACCCCCGGAGTTTACTCTAATTCATGTCCACTGAGTCAGTGACAGCATCCAACCATCTCATCCTCTGTCATCCCATTCTCCTCCCACCTTCAATCTTTCCCAGCATCAGAGTCTTTTCAAATGAGTCACTGTTCACATCAGGTGGCCAAAATATTGGAGTCTCAGCTTCAATATTAGTCTTTCCAATGAATATTCAGGACTGATCCCCTTTTGGATGGACTGGTTGGATATCCTTGCAGTCCAAGGGACTATCAAGAGTCTTCTCCAACACCACAGTTCAAAANCTCCAGGTCCCCGCCCCGCCCCCTCTCACGTGCCGCGCAGCGTGCGCCCCGGCATGTGCGGCTGCACGTGACAGCGCCGCGTCCGGCCCTGGCTCCCTCACCCCGCTCGGCTGTACTTTGAACCCGGGCGTGGGAGGGAGGAGGGGGGGAGGGGGCCCGGAGGAAGGAAAGCCGGGCGGGGACGGGAGGGGGAGGCCGGCCTCCGGGAGAATGATATCATCGGCCGATTTATCGCTAGGCAACCTAAGAATGCGTCTCTCTTTCCAATCTTAGAGCTCCTTGAAGATCTGCAGGCTGATGACATTATTCCCCTCTTGCTTTAAATCCCCCACCACGCCGCGCTCCATCGGCGATTTCAGAACTAGAGTTGGTTTTCCAGTTTTTAAATGAGTACGTTTCAAACACGGAGCTCAGAAATAGGCCCTTTATCGCGCCCACTTGTGTCTGCAGAGCTCGCCAGGGTGCGGGAGGCTAGTCGTGTCTCTTCACCAGTTTGGTCTCCTGCGGACCACACAGCTACGTTATAGCTGTGCAGATAAGCCCCGTTAACACGCATATATCCTCGAAAACAAAACTCCCTGTAAACCACCGAAAGAGACGCCAGTGTCTTTAAAATCCCCTGTCAGAGGGAGCTTTATAATTACTCGAAGTAACTCAGGTCTTCAGAAATTTAATCCAAACTGCAGGCCCCCTGTCAAAACTAGCCTTTGAAACACTGCTTGAACCTGTAAAGCTGCATGTGAAAGCGAAGTTTTACAGAGTTACGTGGTGGATGCTCAGCATTTGATAGTGTATATACACGTGCATACCCATATGTAAGAGACTTCAAATTGAAACCGTAAAGTTGTGAAGTGAAGTGAAAGTCGCTCCGTCGTGTCTGACTCTTTGTGACCCCCATTGACTATAAAGTCCATGGAATTCTCCAGGCCAGAATACTGGAGTGGGTAACCTTTTCCTTCTCCAGGGGGTTTTCCCAACGCAGGGATCGATCCCAGGTCTCCCGGCATTGCAGGCGGATTCTTTACCAGCTGAGCCACAAGGGAAGCCTTGTAAAGCTGACCACACCCTAAAAATACCCCATATAAAAACTGTAGCAAATCACCCTCTTTTCTACTTCCTCAATTCTAAAGATTCTCTCTGTCCAGATGCTTGGCTTAACTTGATCCCTCCTTTCATGGAGAAACTTTAGAATCACTAGGTACAGAGGGGTAGAGACAGAGATGGTAAACTCACCAGATTATGTGGGGACTTCCAAACCAAGGAGGAAACCTTTCTGGAGGTCTCCAAAGTGAGTAGACAGCAAAATTGTATGGTTCTTTGTAGGGTATGTTGAAAATTGTTTTTCTAGAATTTCGCCATCCTAATTATCACATGCTCTTATGACATAATTTGAAAAGGCTATCGCCGTGCTAATCTTCCCTTGTTCACCAAAAACATATAGTCTGCTTCTTATGACCTCAAAAGGACTGGCTTACCTCATGTAAAGAGAAGACCTCAGCCTATCACCTCCTAATTACTATACTATAGGGTAATGCTATAAAGGACGGTAGACTTAAAACCGAAGAATCTGGTTCTAGTCTTGGCTCTGCTACTTCCTGAGCTACCGGGCCTCGGATTAGTTGGTTGCTTTGCTCCAGAGGTTTGGAAAAACAGGCTTTAGGATTCTTGTTTCCCTCTAGGGCTCCCTTTTCTCATTTCCCCTTTGGGTACTGAGTGGAGAACATGGATCATCATGCCCCTACCTGTAGGGGAAGAAGTCGCCTTTAGTTTCTTTTTAAGATGGATGGGTGAGGTGAGACAGAGCTGCTTGCCAGGTACTATTTTTCCCCCCTCTACTTCATTAGATATTATCAAGTTATGAATACTATTCTTTGCAGTAGGAAATATCATGACCCTGCCTCAATCCCACCGAATGGCCCAGATCCTCAGAAGGAGATGATGGTGAGAATCAGTATGGCAGTCAAGTTAGAAAGAGACTTGAGAAGTTAGGAAGTACTTACTCAGACCCTCAAGTCAAATATAACAATTAAACTGTCCTGGTCCTTAGCACAGGACCAGACTGTGCCAGGGCCTTCTCTTTGGAGATGGACTTACTCTCCTGTTCCTTCTGTAAAACCTAGCTACTTCTTAAGATCTTCTCTGGTCCACCTAGATGAAGTTAGCAATCTTCACCCCCAAGTATTATAATCACGGCTACAGAGCACTTACTATGTTGCATTGTAATTTATTTTACTGTAGGTCTGTCACCCCTAGTAGACTTTGAGATCCTGAGATCATTAATCTTTAATTTTCCAGCTCTTACCACAGCATCTCACGCACAGTAGGAGAAAAACAAATACCCGGAACCCCATGTCCACTATTTCTTGAATATGTAGGCTCAAGGAAAAAAGAGTCTGTTGCAATCCACACACAAGGAGTCTAGAACCTCTCAAGGCTCTCCAATGGGCATGTCTAAATTCAGAGACAGCATCAGGGCCTACATGTCTTCCCTGTCAGTTCCCGAGTGCTTTAGCTGGACCTGCCAACCAAGATATCCAAAACCCAGAGGCAGAGGAGATGGTACACCAGAATCAGGGTCCAGAGTCATCCATGAATCAAAATGCAGGATCAGTTTTCACTGAAGGCCATTGGTCCCCTATTCCTAACAACCTGAGAGAGAGTATTTATCAAATCAAATAATTGGCTTCTGGCATTGGAATTTATTTTGTAGTAAAATAAAATAAAACCATTTTTATGTAATAAAATGATTAAATATATGAAGTGTTTGAAGGCTTTTGCATAAATGTTTCTGATATAGAATATTGCTGAGAATGTGAAAGTTAAAGGAAGAAAATAAATTGGCAAGATCAACATGTCATTGATTCTACAAGTTCACAGAATTTAAAGAAGTGCCCCTCAGGTACTCTGTTAGAAGGTGTTTATTCTCATTTTAAAAGCGTTTCAAAGGGTGTGGTTTTGGTTAAATGGTTTCCCAGGCTATAGTAATTCAGAAGTAGCAAATTAGATAAGACTTGGAGGCAGAGGCTCTGACAAATCAAGAAGTGAAGCTGGTAGCCTGACCCTGAGTAAAGAGACTGAAAAACCTATAAAAAAGCAGATATAAGGACTCAAAAAGGAATTTAGTGCAGGTATCAGCCTTCCCAGATGATATTCATAGTGCAAAAGTGATATTTATAATGATGACCCTGAATTATTGAGAAAGGTTAACTACAGATAAGGTATTTCTTTCTAAGATACGTGTAACATATTTTACTAAGCTTTTCACTGAAATACTAAAGAAGAAATAAAGAAAAGATAGACAGTGTTGGCACCTGAACATAGAAGCTTCTGTTTTCTCAATCACTGTTTCATGGGGCACATATCATTCCCTGAAGTAACATAAATTGGACATCACTTAGTTCAAGATTTTAAAACATCAACTTTCATAAAGGTTTAGTTTTACATTTGTTCAGTTTTCAATATGGAATCACTGAACAAGTGCAAGAAACCTAATTTTAAGACAAATGTTCAATTCCTTTCCCAGAGCATTTTTTTTTTAAGTACATGCTGCACATTTTTTTTTTTTAGTATAAATCCCATCCTAATCATAGAAAATATGTGATAATTTTCCATGTCAATCCCCTGTTAAATGCTATGAAAAACTGGAACTTACACTGGGCTTAAGCATGCACTGTATGGGGAGTTATGCATCTTCATGGGGGTTTCCCCAGCTGACCCTAGAGGTAAAGAATCCACCTCCCAATGCAGGCAATGCAAAGAGATGTAGGTTCGATCCCTGGGTCAAGATCCTCTGGAAAAGGAAATGGCAACCCACTCCAGTATTCTTGCCGGGAGAATCCCATGGACAGAGGAGCCTGGTGGGCTACAGTCCATGGGATCACAAAGAATTGGACATGACTGAAGTGACTTCCCACACATATGCACTGTATACCCCATTTGCACTTATTTAAAACAGCACGGTTAGAACAATGGGTGGGCCTAAATACTGATCTGAGGGTCTAATAGGTTAAGAATTTTTCTTGAATGAAAAACATCAGATTATGGGATCACAAAGAATTGGACATGACTGAAGTGACTTCCCACACATATGCACTGTATACCCCATTTGCACTTATTTAAAACAGCACGGTTAGAACAATGGGTGGGCCTAAATACTGATCTGAGGGTCTAATAGGTTAAGAATTTTTCTTGAATGAAAAACATCAGATTGCTCTCTGAAGTAAAACACTATTATCACAATAATATAGCCAACGTTTGGCATTATAATGGGCTTAATTTGCTCATGAGGGCTCTGTTCATTTCTATCTAAAGTCAAAAGTCCTGCCTAGTCTGTACAGCCTTGTCTTCTCAGAATTTCTACTGGAGTTCACCTCCCATGAAGAGGTTCAGAATTGACCTGTGACATGGGCAGGAACAGCCTGAGGCTTGACATACTTTTGAACAAACCTCAGGTAATGGGCAATAACAAAAGTTGTGGACTGTATGGTTAGTAACAGAGAAGAAAATGAGAAATAGTTTTCACAATGATAGAAACTAAAATTCCAGCCATACTTTCAAGAGCTATTAAAATATAGTTCCTAGTGCCTTATAAATGTGCTTAGTCCTTTGGGGTAGGAAAGGATTTTATCAGTTCACTATGAACTTTGCTAAGAGCTCTGTGTATGTAAAATTAATTGATATAATACTATACGTGTAAAAACATTATTGATCCAAAATTCATATTTGTCATATATTGAAAAATCACATATACTACAAAGGATCTAGGCTAAACTTCACAGCAATAGGTATAGAATCCTCTTCAGCAAATTATGACGACTTGTCTTTTGGTTCACTAAAATAACATTTTTCAGATGCAGTACAGATATTATTTTGCAACTCTATCCTCAGCAGCTTTATCTTATTACCATGCTAGTATAAAGGCATTTGAACTAAAATCTAATCTCTAAAATCTAAATCCAACCCTAAGGTTTTTATTACACCAAAACTATACCAATGGTAAACCATTTTATTATCCTGACTTACTTTGCATCTCTTTTGGCTATAAAACAGATTATTACAACATGTCATTAACATGTAGCTCCAAGTATTCAAAATGCTATTTTTTCCTTTATTTTGGTTTAGACAGAATATTTTTTTAAAGTTCAATAAGTTAAAATGCTCAAAAATCCTACATAGTTTTGCAATGTTAATATTTGTTTCCTTTGTCCCTGTGGCTTATTTGAATGCTGCCCAATCAAATTTGGTTTATTTGGTTCAAAATGCTGCAGTGGGAAGTAGTCCACTGACTGGGGAATACAACAGATCTGGCCTCTAGTGCTTGCTCTAGGTAGCTGTGTGACCTTGGGCAGATATCTGATCTCTCTGGGCTTCATTTCTATTTAAAATGCAGGGGGCTGGACAGCTGTTCTCTGAGCTTCCTTCCGGCTCCACTTTCTATGACTTGCAGTTTGGTTGCCATAAAGTCAGCAGAGGGAGCACTTTTTCTACATCTTATAAATTTTGACTATTATTTCAATACCTCCAAGAAATCAAGTGGTTTTTGAACATTATTGAAACTAAATACTGACAATCCTTCACACAGTTGGTATCAAATCCAAATCTGATTATAAACTGGAGAAAAGTCTAGAAATAATTATTTCTCTTACTTGAATTCCATAATAAAGTCCCACAAGAGACTTACTTTATAAAGCTTAAGAAGCTAAAATATACCGAGAAATTAGCCACTCCTAAGTGGTACAGTATTTATATGGGACCCAGTGAAAGAGAAACACCAGGCCATATATCAGAGGCTATCTGGTGTCAAAGATGAAAAGGGAAACACACCTCAATCATGAAAGCATTAGAAAACTGGGTGTGACATAAACTAGGTGAGTGATTGATAGGTTTTTCTTTTACACTTTTCATGTAGATAACATTGGGAACAAGCAAGTAGGTACAGCTAGAACCTAGAGGCTTGCAATACATTTGAAATGTGTAATATCAAGCCACAGACAAAGGTGGGTATCTGAGAACCTAAATGACCTTCATCCCTGTATTCTTAGATATCTTACACCTAATCAAGCATCCCTTATGCCTTTTTAATTATTAGACGATCTCATAGCATACATATATTAAAGTTTTTATTCCTTAGTAAGAATTTTAAAATCACAAAATAGCATGGCAATATTTATTTTCGGTAATAGAATTTATGGAGTGCTGAAAATACTAGAATATAAAGATGATTTCTAGTTTATCTTCACATACTCAACTTTTCTAAACCAGTTGGTTTCTTGCAGACAGTATTTATTTTTTTTAATAATTTAAGACAGCATAAGCTTGTACCAAGCATAAGCATTGTAACAAAAGTGCAACTTTTCAGCAAGTCCTCCCCCAAAGATATTTTAACTCAAAATATCATTAGCACTTATTTTCTCCCTACAAAAATAGCATGTCAGACATCATTAATTGGATGTATTAACAACTATGTACATAAGAGCCACCTTGTAGGCTAAGAGTTTAACGTTGTTTAAACACAGCGTTTGAGGCAAACAGTAGCAACAGCAGCAGCAAATGCACCAAACGGACTGAACGACCCAGATATTTTCTTCACTCATAGTCAGACTGTTGTGTCTCACCCCTTACATAACATTCAAGTGAGATTTCTCACAGTGCTACCTTGGCAACACACTAAAAATATCTAGACAAGGTCTTGGTTTAAGCCTTATTAAAAAAGCTTTCTTTGTGATTATCTAGTATCTGGTTTGGTCTCCAGAAAATACATAGACTTGGAGATAGGAAGGCCTCACAGGGCTCCATTCCACATGTTTACAGCATTTCCAAAGGAAACTGTCCATGCCTTCCCCTTCCACATTTGTCAATTAACAGAATATAGGATAAATCAGTTTGGACTTTTTAAAGTTCAGTGCACATTCTGTTTTTTAACAGGAAGATGATACAAACTTAGAAACATGATGGATTAAATAATGACAGGATAAGAACAGAGGCACTCAATTTCACATATATATGTATATATATGAAATTAAGATGAGTTAATTGATTCACGGTCAATTTCTCAATAAAGTGCTACCAAATGTACTGAGAATGACTCTGGCCTTCCTCATCCCTTTCCCTGACTTAGTTCAGACCATGGCCCAACTCCGCACCTCTTTTAAACGAGTGCAAGTACTAAGAGATACCACTCAAACCACTTCAGAATGGATTGCAACGCGAGCGCCTGCACTCTCACCTCTTCCTCTTTGACAAATGCACGCCTTTAAAAAAGCTAAACATTATAAAATACTGGGGTAAGTCGAACTCGAAAAGGTCCTCCTTGTGCCTGTGGAAAGCCTCCTAAAGCAGGCAGGACAGCTCTGAGACGCAGGCAGAGACCAGCTACCTGGGGTTCCACGTTACCTTCTCCTACCCTGGTTCAGAGAGCAGACCGTTCTCACTTCGTCGAGAATTCGGTTCTGTATTTTAAAAGAGAATGGAACGTGGCCTAAAAGAAGGCCAAACTTATTATGGGGAGTTCTTCACAGAAAGAAAAGAATCGGTATCTAGGAGGTTCTTTGACAGCTGGTGGGGGAAAAAGGGATGTAGGTGTGTGAAGGATAGTGGGCGGTGAGGGGTGAGCAAAACAGGAACTCCACATGTACACAAGACACCTGTGTTGTTGTGTTGGTTTTTTTTTTTTTTTAAAGCCTGTCGTGCGTCTCTTACACTTCCTCCCTTAAAAACAGTAAGGGTGTTTTAACTTATTAATATTATTATTCCGCGTGAACCCTGGTCCCCTCTCAAGTGGAGCACGGATTCAGAGGGTTTCCTTTGCTGGCTGCGAGGGATCTTCCTGAGCAGAGCTCTCCGGGTTCCCGGGCTCGCGAGCGCCGGCGAAGGGCAGGTGGGTGCGGCCGTGCGGGTGCGCGGGGTGCAGAGCCCCAGGGGGCGCCACCTCGTGCGGCAGGAGGGTCGCGGCTGCGGCGGCGGCCGCCGCCTTCTCGGGAGGGGGCGACAACACGGAGGACAGGCAGGGGAAGGCGGCGGCGGCGGCGGCGGCCGCGGCGGCGGCGGCGGCGGCGGCCGGAGCGGGGATGCCGGGGTACAGCAATGGGAACGGGGCGGCGGCCGCCGCCGGGTACAGGTACTTCTCCAGGCCGCTCTTGTCCAGGAAGGGCTGCACGTAGGCGGCGGCCGCCGAAGGCGAGAGGAAGTAGAAGGGCAGGCAGAAGGGGGCCGCGGCGGCCGCGGGCTGCGCGAAGGGCGCGCCCCCGCCTCCGCCGAACGCCACCAGCGAGCTGAGCAGGGCGGCGTCGGGTCTCAGCAGCGCGGCCGCGGCGGCCGGGTCGGGCCCCAGGAGCGCGGCCGCCGCTGCCGCCGCGCCGCCCCCCGGGCCGCCGCCGCCCCCCGGGCCGCCGCCGCCGCCGCCGCCGCGGGTATCCAGCCTCATCCTCTTGGGCGCCGGCAAGTCCTCCCCGGGGGGCTCCTGCTTGATGGTGACGCGGCTCGCCCCCGCGCCTTTGCCCTTTTCGCGGTCCGGCCGGGCCTCGGCCTCGCCACCGTAGCCGCTATCGGTGTCCGTGTCATTCTCGGCGGCGGCGAGCTCGGCGCTGGGCTGAGTCCGCTGGATGACCGGCACGCAGTGGGCGAGGGGCTCCAGCTTCTGCCCCGCGCGCTCCAAGCAGGGGGCGGCCCCGGAGCCGGCGGGGGCGGCGGCCGTGGGCGCGCCGGTGCCTTTGCTCAGAGGAACCTGTTGAGTCAACAGCTGCGGGGTGGGCAAGAACTGGGTGGCCACGGCGTGCAAGTGGTTGATCAGCTGGACACACCGCGGCTCCCTGGGCGTCCAGCTCTCAAACCGGGCGAGGTATTGCAAGACTTCTTTGGCGCATGTTTGAAATCCCGAGTGGAACGCATCCAAGTCGGACTGAATGGGCGATTTCAGAGATCGCTCCCCTAGGATGAGGAAGGGGCGGGGGAAGGGAACAGAGGAATGAAGGCAAGAAGAAAAATATCGACGTTGAAACATCTGCTTATCACGTGGGCCCTGCACTGACTAAAGTGATCTCGGTTTTTCCTCTGTATTCGCATGATATTATCCACCGGTTGCCGAGGGGTGGGAGGAGTAGGGGGTGGTGGGGGTGGGGAAGCAGGGGGGCGCTCTAGTCCCAGCTGAGAAACTAAAGTGGAGAGAGCGCAGCCACCACTTTAAATAAAAATTTGATTCCTCCGAATTCTGCTGGAAGCCTCTAGGATGCGTCGGAAGTGGGCACTTTCCAATGAAGGGAAAGTGTAAGCAATTTAACAGATGAAAGTGAGCCCTGGGAAGGAGGTGGAGGTGGGGTAAGAATCCTAACACTGCTCCTCTATGGGTTGCCCTCCTTCATCGGGGGTGGGTTGGCCTCCCTGAACTGACTTACCATTCTGTAAAGCAATTATCTTCTGATGTTGCTGCTCCGTTAAGGCTGTCAAAGCTTTTAAGTGTTTCAAAGTTAATTCCAAGACTACCGCTTTCTCCAGATGCCCCAGAGTCTGCAATGATGCAAAAAAGAAGGGAGCACTTGATTACTTAAAAACATACATTTGGCTTGACTGGTTCTCCATTTGGCACAGCAACTTAAGCAAATACTTGAAACAAGTACTATTCCTATACTTCTTGAGTTTTCCACCATACAGTTTATAAATGATTTCTTGCCTTCAGTTGTGAACACCTACTCTTGAGTTTGCAGGAAACTCTACACTATAGCACAAGTTGTAAGGCATGTGATATTTACATTTATTCTTATATCTCTTGGGAGTGGTACCAGGCTATTAACACGACCCCGGAGAACAGCAAAGAATAAAAATGTGCATCTTACTGTCAACTTTAGATGTTCAGGCAGTAAGTCTTTCAGTTGAGCAATGCATTCATTAATTCGGTCTCTTCTTTTCTTTTCTATTAATCTGTGCGGTAATTTGTAGGTATCCTACAAATATGAGAGTCATGGAAGAGAAAAAACGATAAGCTAAATATTCACTTACTGGATATAACAATACTGCCCCCTCCCCAATACTACGTGAGAAACTATGCCCAAGACACCTCTTTCCTCTGGGCTGTTCTGAAATGCAATTTAAATTCAGGTATGATGTTTAATCTCCCCCTGAGAGTATCCAGCAAACCACTTAAAATTCACAGTAGGGGAAGCTCAAAGGCTCGAATATATCTGCGGGCAGAGCTTCCCTGTGAAATCAGTGGCCCTAATTAACTACCCANAAATGCAATTTAAATTCAGGTATGATGTTTAATCTCCCCCTGAGAGTATCCAGCAAACCACTTAAAATTCACAGTAGGGGAAGCTCAAAGGCTCGAATATATTTGCGGGCAGAGCTTCCCTGTGAAATCAGTGGCCCTAATTAACTACCCAGGCAGGTTATGGGGAACATCGGAAACTACACTTACCTTGCTATCGTCTCGCTTCATGCTCCTTTTGGGCTTACACATATACAAAGAGGGATAATCCAGTCTGCAAAACAGAAATCAGCATCAGGCACCCATTCGGGGAGGGGCTCTGCCCTCGACCGCTCCATACCACTTTCTGGAGAAAAAAAATTCAAACTGAAGCCTAGACAGATTTTCGCAAGGGTGCGTGCACCTTACCCTATAAAATCTCTATGTTCCAGTAACTGTCTCTCTTGCAAATGAGAAATTCCTTCGTCCATGTTCAACCGCTGTCCGTTTCCTCTGTTTCGATTTTTGGGGTTTATAATCTGTGGGACGGTAGCTTTGGGAGATCCTGGGGGATCTGTAGGTCTCCAGTCTCTCTCTTTCTCTCTCTCCCTCTTCAGTGCAGTGTTGAAAGTGTGAAGCAGTTGGTCCCCCCCTCCCGCCGCGCTTGCTCTCTCGCACACACACGCACACACACGCACGCACACTCGCGCCGGCCCCACTGCGCTGGTAGTTTGCTCTCACTCCGGGCAGTGTTTGGCCACAGGGCACGCGCGTCGCCGGCCAGACCAGCACCCAGCTCACGTGCGGAACGTACCATCCGCGGTCCAGCCCGGAGGGGGGCGGGGGAGGAGGGGCCGGGCCGGGAGGGGGCGCAGGGAGCAGCCTGCGAGGGGAGGCGAACGGCGGGAGGGGGCGGGGACACCTGATCAGGGCCACCGGAAAGGAAAAACAACTTCAGCCAAGCTATTCATCTTCCCGAGGGCGGTGCAGTCAGCTGGGGAGTGGGAGGGGGTGCCGGGGTGCGGGGCCGCCGGGGCTTCCTCGCCTCGGAAGTGCGACTCCCTCCAGCCGTCCGTCATGACGGTTCAGGAACGTGAACGTGGCTTTTTGCCTTTCCGCCGACTGTGCTGTTGGTTTGGACCAGAGAAAGGAAAGAGAAAGAGAATTCGCGGTGGGTCAACTTCAGTCCCAGAGAACAATTTGGAAACTTGTTTGCTCACCGCTGGGCGGCCTGGGTGGGGGGGAACCCCTTNATGAACGTGGCTTTTTGCCTTTCCGCCGACTGTGCTGTTGGTTTGGACCAGAGAAAGGAAAGAGAAAGAGAATTCGCGGTGGGTCAACTTCAGTCCCAGAGAACAATTTGGAAACTTGTTTGCTCACCGCTGGGCGGCCTGGGTGGGGGGGAACCCCTTATAGCCCTGATTGGAGGTTGTCCCGAAAAGGGACAATTTGAAATCCGCTCCCTGAAGGATTAAAGATAAATGCAACTGTAGCCACTAGGACAGAATGTCGCAACCCGAGTGTCTTTCGGCCACACGGTGTCCCTGGGCCACCCAAACTTCCCGCAGCCGCCAGAATTGCGGTGCCACTAGTCACAGCCGCAGATGACGACGTTCGGGGCCTCAGGCGCTCCCGGAGGGACGCAGCGGGGAGGGAGGGGAGAGGATGGGGTGGCAAGAGAGGGGCGACGGCGGAGAAGCAATGCAGCAGTATCGTTCGCGGGCTCAACTCTGCCGCCCCTCCGCGTCTCGGGTGGCGCTGCGTGCTTTCCCCGCCCC
>SJYX01006134.1:143304-188807 GCA_006410675.1 Oreotragus oreotragus | reverse complement strand
CACACACACACACACACACAAAAGGGAGGGGCGGGGAATGTTTCAAAGTGAATAATTAAAAAAAAGAGAAATACCAGCACCCCTTATAGGTTTCTGACGGTTTGGAGAAGGAAGAGGGTGTAAATATTTGCTCTAGAGCTAATTTTTCACTTGAAAAGGACGGTTGGAGTATTTAGGGAAAACGTAGTGAAGACTGCGTCTTAGCCTTGAGGGTAGAGCGGACCAGACCCAAGGCAGACAGCTTACCAGGACAAACCTTAGGGAGCTAGTCCCGGGCAGACTCTAAGGCAATAGGAAGAATTGGGAAGGAAGTCTGGCCGATCAGAAGTGTGTTAATTTTGGATGTAAACTTCCCCTAATTCAAAGACAGAGAGGCCTTGCTGCAAATGAAGCCTTCCTGTCACCACTTTCATCTCCCTCTCTTCCCTCTCTCTTGTGTTCCAGCGTTTCTGTTTTCTCTTTCACTCCTTTCTTTTTCTGATAGCTCAGGCTCTAAGTGGAGTCTTTGCTCGTTTTTGGTCTCTTTTGTTATTCTCATTCCTCCATTTCTTCCTTTTTCATGCCCAACTTTTTACTCTTATTTTTTCCCCCTCGCCTTTTATTTTTCTCTTCCTACCTTTACCCTCATTAAATGTCTGCTTTACTCTTTCCCTGTAGCTTTTGCCGTCTTATTTCCTTTTTGTCTTTGTAAATTTCTCACCTCACTCTTTTTGCTTTTTCACTCCCCTTAAACTTAAATCCTACCCCTTTTCTTTCACAGACTTTTGCCTACTGGAACATCAGGCATCATTTAATGCCTCTGAATGTCACTTTGCTGCAAGGACGGTGTAACAGTAGCTACAAATGTATAGCACTTAGAATACTGGGCACCATTCTAAAGGGCTTTTAATGTAGTAACTCATGTAAGGTAGATACTATTATTGTCTCCACTTCTCAGATGAGAAAATAGACACATAGGGAGATAAAATATGTTCATGGCGCCAGAGCTAAGATTTAAGCACAGACATTGGGCTCCAGTGTCTGTGTTCTTCACTGTTACCCCTGGATGTGAACAGTGAGGACAAGATCTAAATGTTAACTAGCTATTTCAGGGATATTTCTTAATTTACATTAAGAGGGAGTGTGCACATTTGTTATTGTGTGTGTGTGTGTGTGTGTGTAGAAGAAAGATGGGAAAGGGAGAGACGTTAGTATTGGAGCCCATGGTAGAGAAAGTAAAAGGTATGAAAAAAAAAANTGAACAGTGAGGACAAGATCTAAATGTTAACTAGCTATTTCAGGGATATTTCTTAATTTACATTAAGAGGGAGTGTGCACATTTGTTATTGTGTGTGTGTGTGTGTGTGTGTAGAAGAAAGATGGGAAAGGGAGAGACGTTAGTATTGGAGCCCATGGTAGAGAAAGTAAAAGGTATGAAAAAAAAAAAGGGTGGCAATCTTTAATCAGTAAGCGATTTCATTGGCATCTAGCCCCAAATGTATTGATTTAAACCTAAATATCTTAATTAATTGTCATAATTTGTTATAATTTCATACAGATGGACAGAGGAAAGTACAGTTGAGAAAAAGGCTAATTGTGACCAGCTTTTTACTTCTGCTGAGCAAATGAAGCTGAACTCTAATGTGATGTCTCAGGTTAGTGATAGGAAAGTTCACCTGTGGTAAGTTAAGAAAAGGAAAAAAACTCACCTAACAGCAGAAGACTAGAATGCCCTCTTTGGGTATGTTTAAAAATAGGTTGAGTCTTATCTTTTTAGAAAGGTTTAATACTGTCCTGCTGAAAGCCAAGAAGCTACAAGATGAGCTCAAAGCCCCTTTGAGCCTATAATTAAAGAGTTTTGTGCTGCTTTGCTTTCAATTAAAGATAGCATCTTTCTCCTTTTAATGGTGGAGGGAGGGGGTGCTGCTGCTATGCTTTTCTTGGTTAAGTAGGGAAATCACTTAAAATCATTTGGGACTCTAATTAAAGAGAACACTTACTGCAGGTCCCACCCCTCTCCTGTCACCCTGGCCTAATTATTCTAAGCCCAACACTCATTATAGTCACTTTGTGACTTTGGAAGGTCTTATGATGTTTGCAAAGTCTTGAATTTCCAACAGAAAGTGAACTCTCCAGAGAGGATTCGAGTTTCCATGGAGAAGAGGTGTCCTGTCTTTTTAGGATTCTACAAGGTTTGCCAGTCTCCTGCAGTGGTGATTATGGTGTTTGGGACAAACTACCCCTGCATCTCTAATGGCCTTTAAGGCCCCAAATCTGCCCAGGGTTGTGGAGCCTCCTGCCTGCTGGAGAGGTGCACCATCAGGTGTGCGGAGGCCTTTCTTAATCACCTCTGTTTTGGGTAGTGGACAAGAATTTGGTCATTCTATATCATTTTACATCAAAAAAACCTTCATGAATCAGTTTAAGAAAATCGAAAATGCTTAGGGTTGATGCTAAAATCAAAGTGGAGGCCACGGCGCCATGGACCAGAGGGAGATGATAGATCAGGGATGTGTGAAGCCCCTGGGAACTCCTCCTCTGGGCATGCACACTGCTCTCAGGGGAGAAAGGTTAGTGTTGTCAGGCACATCACAGGAGGAAGACACACCACCTCATAGGAGCATCTAAGGAGGGAAAACCCCACTGCTATTCACCAGAAGCCAAATAGGACTTCACATCATTGATAATGCTCTTTGCTGAAGGCATCAGGTTTAAGATCCCAGAATAGAAGGCTGGGGTTTCTAGTTGCATCTTCAGTGCATTAGCACAAGTGTCTCTATTTAATTCTTAAAAGAACTTCAGTCTTTCTGTAGGCTACCAATTAATGGGTCTTTGTGTTGTAAACATACACATGAATCACATTTTATATATGCAGCACCACTCAAGAAGTTTATACACTTACTAGACTTTGCTTAGCACCATGGAGCAGGTAATATTAAATATAGGAAATGAATTTTATTACTACTGAAATTATCTGCAGAATTATTGTAATTGTTGAAATAATTATATGAAATTATTTTGTGGCTATCACAAACACTCATGCATGTGGGCCTGAATTTAGCATATGCTCAATGTTCCTGGAGTTCTTACATACAAAAGACAACTAGAGGAGCGCCAAGCCTAAGACCACTGCGGGGGATCCCCCTGGCTCTTCTCTCTTTACGTATCTGCCTGGTTCCTCCCACGCCCAGGGCCTTCTCATACTAATAGAGACTGGAAAAGTAGAGTGAGAAGCAGATGACACATCCATAAGAATGTTCACAAAGTGATCACTGCCCGTTTCTGGGTTCTCAGATCAGCTGAATGGTACAAATAAGAGAAGCTTAAGAGAAGCTGCATGAAGAAGGGACTTTTTAGCTCCTGTGTTTCTTTTGTCACTGTTGATGAAAATCCTTAGAAATTCTTCAAGAGATATATGTTTGTGCTATTGTGTAAAAACACAATAGGAATAAGATATACTAAATAGCCACTTATTTCACCTGCCCATTAAGGGCGTGGTTCTTGACTCAGTCTTCAGAGGGTGACCACCCAATGCAGAGAGCTATCTATAATAGAATCTGGCACTTTTATAAAGGCAACAAAAGACTAGATTTAACCTACACTTTGAATTATTGGTATAAATTTTATTCAATAGTTAAAGCAAGAATTCATATATAATTTGAAAAAATCATATGTTTCTGATATTGTAGGTCTCATGCACAAGGATGGAGAAGGCAATGGCATCCCACTCCAGTACTTTTGCCTGGAAACTCCCATGGACGGAGGAGCCTGGTAGGCTGCAGTCCATGGGGTCGCTGAGTCGGACACGACTGAGCAACTTCACTTTCACTTTTCACTTTCATGTACTGGAGAAGGAAATGGCAACCCACTCCAGTGTTCTTGCCTGGAGAATCCCAGGGATGGCAGAGCCCAATGGGCTGCCGTCTATGGGGTCGCACAGAGTCGGACACGACTGAAGCGACTTAGCAGCAGCAGCAGCATGCACAAGGAAACTAATGGCAACCTAAGCTAGGTGTGAGTATCAGTTAAGAACTACATTTAAGCCAAAATAATAGCAGTTTAAACAAATGAACTTCTTTCCTAATCCCTTAAAAGAAGTGTGGGGGAAAGGAGTCCAGGGGTAATGTGAAGTAGTAATAGTGTCTTCACTGTTCCAGACTTCTGTTCCATTCTACACCATCTTCAGGATTGCCTCATTGTCATAAGACGGATGCTGGAGCTCCTGCAGGGAAGGATAAAAGGGTGTTTACTAGCTGAGTCTCCTTTAAAGAGCTTTTCTTATAAGCTCTACCCATTGATTTCTGCTTTGTGCAATCCTATCCCTAGGGACTAGAAATACAGTTTTCTATTTAAGGCTCCCTCCAAAATGTAGGGAGTTCTTCAGTAAAGAGAGAATAGAGAAGATATTCAGTTGGCACTAGCCATCTCTGTGGTGGTAACAACGAAAGGAAATGGCTTGTTCAGGTTGTTTTCATTTTTTCATCAGTGGGCCTTTTTTTTCCCTCCACCATGCCATATGTGTTGGCAATGTCCCTTTATTGTATAAGGTATTTAAAACCAATTTCAGAAAAATTTCAGTCTTTCCATAAACAATTGCACATACTTAACTAATTCCTTAAGCACATGGTCTTTAACATCTGTATTTCTAAGTTCTATTAATTGCAGAACTCCGCTTTTCTAGGGAGTGAATTTAAAGTGTTTGCTTTACTTCCTTTAGAATGCAAATTGCAGCTGCAGTGTTTTCTGGAAAACAATTGTCTTCCTTTTAATGTAGTTGCATCTGTCCTCTTGCTCTGCCTTCTGCCCCAGGCATTTGAATTGAAGAGACTGAGAGGGACTGAACCAAAACTTCTAGCAGAAATTTGCCTTCTGATAGTTCCCACCTGAAGCGAGCTAGGACTTCACTCTTCCATCTACTTGGAGCCAAGTTGATATAGGATACTTTATATCAGGAGATTAGGAGAAGAGCTTTGTGACTGTGGTTTTGGAGCAGATGAGGGAGGAGAGAAGAGGTGAGTGAGTGTAATAAGATGCGAGCAAGCAGGGCTAATCTCTGAGAATGGAATCGGGAGGTGAATTCTGGAAGAGAATGCTGCTTTGGAACATTTTAGTGGACAGGTATTAAGGCGGGTGTCTTACAAACATTATTTAGATTTCTCCGTTTTTTGAATGAGGCACCACTAACTCTACCTTATAGCTGGACAAACTCAGAGACTTTAGGTAACTTGCAAAGCCAGACAGCAGGGAACCTGGGTCCTGAGGTGTGCTCCTGGTGTAGTCACCAGCAGGAGTCTAGTGCTTTTACAGAAACCTTCCCCCTTCAGCCCTCAGGGGAATCCCCAGTCAAGACTTCACCTCCTTTGGTAAAGCCGATACTTCAGGCTTTGGGAGCCATCCCCAGAGGCTGTTTCGAGGAGTTATTGAGAAATGAAGAAGGCGATGAGAGGGGCCATTCTTGACCCCATTCTAATTGTGGAGTGGTATTCCTGATATGGGTGTTCCTACGTGGGAATTTTGAGTGTTTCCTCACAGATGGACACATGGATAAACATTGTGGTTAGCCCACTGGATGAAGCTGCCCAGCATCTTGAAATCTGCCATTCTATCTTCATCTGCTAAACTGATATGTATTGTGCACTGTGAGGAGCATTAGGGATTCAGTAAGGAACCTTGTCTCAACAGCCTTACAATTTAATGGATCATAATTTCTCAAAGAGGAGCTGTCACTAAGGAGGCTGAGTAGTTATCCTAAAGCCTTCTCATGTTCCAAAGTCTATACTCAGACACCTCCTTTTCAGGGCATTTGAGATACCCTTACAGCTATGCTTCTCTAGAAAGCACTTTAGAAGTCATTCCAGAAGGCGTAGTCAGTGACCTTTGTCTATGGTTAAGCCTTGTCCTCCTGTAAACAGAATATCCCTCAATGGGAAGATGGACAAGGAAAATACTATCTGCCCCGCTCCCACAGCTGCCGAGACAATCATTACCCTCCCGGGATGTACCCTGACTTCTTGATATTGGTGGGAATGCCCCCTTCAACACCACCCTCTCTAAGCATCTACCACTTTCTATGTTCATCTGCTCTGTGTCTTGATTCCGCCATATCCTGTGACCTGATCTTCCCATAGCTTAGTGTTTGAGCTTTCTCTCTTTGATATTTGAGTCTAAGCTTTGCCCTGTGGCTTATGAATCGGTTTGCCTCCTTGCTGTTCCGTATCCTTTGTAGTCTCCAGTACGAAGCTCCTGCTCATCCTTGTCACTCAGCTCTCACCCTAGCCCCAGCTGCTTGGTTGTTGCCCCTTTTTTAGGGGGAGATTTGGACAGATCTTGGCTTAACTGACTTTCTCTGCTCCGCAACAAGTTGGAGCAGTTTTGAAAAAGGTGATAAGCCATTACAATGGCCCTTAGCATCCAGGGTGTAGATTTTCCCATCCTGTAAAAGGGCACGTCTTCCTCACCCCCAGTCGGTTGACCTCCTCTTCTTTGGCTTCAGTCTGGAAAGGAACCTGGGTAGGGCTGCCACTTGGGGCAGCCTGGTGTCCATACCCCTGTGGCTGCGTGGACTGGCTGGCAAATTTAACAAGATTGCTTGACATAAAGTCAAAAACTTGGTGGTGATTTTTGACCCCTTCTTCTCCCCTATTCCCCTTATCCAATTATAACAATGTCCTGCAAATGCCACTTCTTAAATCCACATTAAATCCATCCTAATTTTTTTTCTATCCTCACTGCGTGTACCCGAGATCAAGCCCTAATAATTTTTTACTCCCAATACTGCAAAACCATCTTAACTGACTTTTAACAGTTGAGGTTGAGTGAGGAAAACAGAAACTACATATCTCAAGTAGGAAGGATTTAACCTAGGAGATTGGAAGCATACATAATTTTGGATGTATAAGCTGGGGCAATCAAGGTTAGGAATAATAGCTACCAACCTTAAGGGAATCTTGACAGTTTGAAATTTCAGGAAAGCCCGAATGCCTTCGGGCTCGGCAGTCTGCCTTGCTGAAGAGGCTGACTTGCAGGGGCTTGCCTGGAAGTGAATATGAACCTCCTCTCTGCTGACGTGGCTGGAGAAACATAGTATATCTCTTCCACTTTCCTCCTCTTGCACAAGGGCCTCTCATCAGTATCATCTAAACTGAAACCCTGTGGGCATGGGAGAGTGTAAAACATAATTCCCAAACCACCTGTCATGAGAGCCTGGGAAGAAGGCAGTGGATCTGGGGTAGAGTTGATGGCAGACAGCTCACGCCCATATCCACCATGGAGGACTGCCTTCTGCCCCCACCACACCTAATTCAGTTCTACACAATGACCAGAGCAAGCTTTCTGTTCATGTCAGTCCCTTGATCAAAACCTTTTGTTTCCCATTTCCATCAGGTTAAAATAAAAATAAGAAATTCTTCAGTGGCCTGAGAAACACTCTCTATGACTTGGCCTCTGCCAGCGTCCTCCTTGCATCTCTCATTTCTCTCTCTTTCCAGCCTGCTGGCTTCCCTGTAATCTTTCTTTTTTAAATGTACCCTGACCTTTCAGGTCCTTCACTAATATTGTCCCAACTTCCCTACAGATTGAAGTGCCTTTTCCCCACATCCTGAACTCCCTTCAACTCATGTCCTCCTAGTCATCTTTCAAGGGTCATGTGAACTGAAGCCTTGTTCCAGGAAAAGTCATAACCCAGCCACCTAGCATTTGAAAGAGCCCCATAGGTGCAGGAGGTAGGAAATGTAGCATTGGGTCCTACCCTTCCATCCTCTGCCTGGCACCTCCCCACATGACCTGGCTCTAATGAGCAGAAGCACTGGGTACTTCTGCATGTTTCTTTCTTGGCCTCGCCAGCTATATGAAGATCAGAATCGTAAATGCTTCTAAGATGGCAGGAATCCCAGGAGCCCGGCAGGGTCTCTACTGGAGGCATAGGCAGTTTTGTTGGGACCTAGGGTCTGGGCCTCTGCAATGGCCGTTGGTCACCGTGCCAGGGTGGACATGTTCTGTGCCCAGAATGCAGTCAACTCTGCCAGTATGCTTCCTACCAGTCTTGGTGAATTGGTGTGCTCACTCACAGAACTGTACTTCCTTTTGCAGTGTGCATAGGCAAGGCAGAGCCTTCAGGGGCTGAAACTAGCCCAACTGAATTCCACAGGTCCTCTAGAGACTGTGGGCTGGAGATGTGACATCCAGGGCCTGGCTCTCTGAGGCCAGCAGTGAGGTGGGGGTGCAGTGTTTGGCATGGCAGTCTGTGTTTACAGGTCTGCTGGGCAGAGTGGATCACAGGAGGGGGTCATGGGGCAGTGCCAGCAAGCTCGGTTACCAGGAGTGCAGCGAGAAACAAGCACTGTGCCAGGATGTAGGAGTCAGTCCTCAGACTGTGGAACAGAGTGGGAGGATTGGGAGCCAGTGAAGCCAGCCCATCAGAATGCCAAACTGGTAGGCACAGAGGAGACAAGGAGTGAGGCAACAGTGCACACAAAAGAGCTGGAATGAGATGCAGGAGGCAGGAACCAGGTTGGCATGAGATGCTGCTAATGCGGAGCGTTTTGCAGTGGGGAGAACCACTTCCACCCTCACCCCCAAACCAACTTTGCATTTACTCCTGGCACTCACATTTGCAGAAACACAGAAGTACTATTTCCTAATATATTCAGACAGACAGCATTGATTTTCCTGATCATGAGGTTGCAAAATAAAGGCTACCCATATCAAACCCAGGTCCTTGGTGATCCGGTCCATACAATTCTGAGCCTGTTGTGATTTTAGATAGTAATGCTAATGATTTTTCTGGAACCTATGGTGGTTGTTTTTTTTTTTAATGCTTTAGAGATTCTGCCTCAGACATAGGTAATGAAATAGACACATCGCGTATTTCTCTCCTGTTTCATATGATTTCACATTCCTGTTTATGGTGACAGAACGCTGTGGGCTCTGGCTTTAAGACCAGGAGACTTGCGTTCAAGTGTTGTTTTCCCCTGTCCGGCTGACCTTGGGAAAGTTATTCATGTGTCAGTTTTCTCTAGTGAAACCCAGAGGTACTGGTGCCTACCTCTACCTGGTTTTTGTGCAGGTTGGTGACAATGCACGGGGAACCCCTGCCGCCTGCTGGGTGAGCAGCTGTGCAGTTGCTCAGTCGTGTCCGGTTCTTTGAGGCCCCATGGACTGCAGCACGCCAGGCTGCCCTGCCCTTCACCACCTCCCAGAGTTGGCTCAAACTCGTGCCCATTGAGTCGGTGATGCCACCCAACCGTCTCATCCTCCACCGTCTCCTTCTCATCCTGCCTTCAGTCTTTCCCAGCATCAGGGTCTTTTCCAGTGAGTTGGCTGTTCGAATCAGGTGAGCAAAGAGGTGAGCAGTCAATGACAGCTGTTATTGTCCTCCTTTAGCTTCCAGGTTAACATGATGGGTATCATAGAGTATGGTTTGAGAATAATTGATAGAGTAAGTAACACATTTTAAGTTCAAGAGGTAAACCTATTGCTTTCAGTTATTCTTCCCTTTACTAAAAGGTGAATAACAAGTAAAACAGAAGGCCAGACCCGTCTCTGTGTTTTCCGCTAATGAGGTGTAATTCTGTTTCATGTTCTGGTTGAAAATGGGCACCACTCACCACAACCATATGATTTTGAATCATACTCTCCATCAGAAAGCTCTTCTGAGAGGTCACACAGTTCCACATTTTTGCATGAGTGTTGGGAGACACTGTCAGCCCATGCTTTGTCTTAATTAAAGTCTTCTTCAGGTCTTCAGTGAATGACATGACTGAATTCAGTTTCAAGGTGCTTTTTTTAAAATTATCATTTATTTTGGCTGCACTGGGTCTTGGCTGCACCCAGGCTTTCTCCAGTTGCGGCGCTCAGGCTTCTTGTTACGGTGGCTTGCTTGTTGCGGAGCACTGCCTCTAGGCACACGGGCTAGTTGTGGTACAAAGGCTTGGTTACCCCGAGGCATGTGGGATTTTCCTGGACTGGGGACCAAACTGCAAAGTAGATTCTTAACCACTGGACCACCAGGGAAGCCCCTCACTTTCAAGTTCTGTTACCTGGCTGTAGAATATACACGGACTTACTCTGCTTTATGCCATCTGCCCTAATAATAGCAAGCACTTTTGTAGCAGTTATTTGGTGTCATGCTTTCTTTCAGTGTTTTACAAATGTTAATTTATGTAACTGCTAAGTGGTCCTTTGAGATGGAAACTGTGATGAAGCCATTCCGAAAAGAGGAAAACTGAGGCACAGAAAGCACTAATTTGCCCACGTCACACAACTCGTAAGTGGCAGAGCCAGGGTTCCATAGTCAGTGCCCACAGTCCCCTGTTTTATTTCCTCTCTGCATAATGGCCTCTCCAATATCCAGAGGAAAATGAAACATTTCTATTCACTATCCGTGACTTTTTGTTTAGAGAAGAGAGGTTCATGGTGCCAGAAGGAACTTGGGCTTTGGAACCTGAAACTGAGAACAAAGTTAAACTTTGCCCTGTTTGCCTGAAGGCGAGGTATTGAGCGTCTGCAAACCCCAGCATCCTCACTATTTGTATAGTGAAGATATTATATAGCTGTTGTGAGGGTGACAAATACTTTGGGTGACACATAGAAGGATGCATGCCCAAGAAAGATATCCAGACGTTGTTTACTAAATATCTAAATCTATCCAAATGCCCAATTATTGGTGGTTTCTTTCCTCCTGAATATTAAATTCTTGGCTTCTTTTTAACTTTTCAGCTTAGGAAAATAGGGGAAAACTTGATCACTCAGTTAATAATGAAGCTCATCTATGTGGAAAGCGTTTTCTTCATCAGTGCTGTTCCGCAGAACTTTCTGTAATGATGGAAAGGGGTTCTGTAATCTGTGCTGCCCAGAACGGTGGCCACTAGCCTTGTGTGGTTATTGAGCTTTTGAAATGTGATTAGTTTAATAAGACACTGATTTTCAAATTTTATTTAATTTTAATGAATTAAAATTTAAGTTTAAATAGCCACATGCGCTTAGTGGATAATTGTATTGCTCAATGAAAGTGTAGATGGTTTAATCAGGTCCAAATGACTCACAAGCAGATAATTCTTTTGAAAAAAGTCAAGTCAGTTTCTCAGTCTGTTCTTTTTCTAAGGTATCTAAGACTTCTGTGTGGGAAAGAAAAAATATCAGTTATCGAGCACAAATTCAGGCAAATAAAGAGAAGCTATAGCCCTCAACCTCTGGGTTTTATGATATTTGACAGATCCATTTTAATTTTACTGGAATCCAAATGACATAGCTCATCAATATTTTGATCATGAATTTGCTGTGAATATTTTAGTTGTTTCCCATAAATAGATAGTAATGTAATAATTTTAATACTGCATGTAATACCATATGCCTATTGGATTTGTATGTAAGAAGTAGGATGCTGGTAAATCATTAACTAGTTCTCTGGGGAAAATATGTGCATGATATTTGTGTGTATGTATATAGTTCAGTATACTTTTTACTGTTTTAAAGGATATGTAGCAAAGCACACATTTACACATAAGAATAAAATTACAGTATTTTTTAAACTCCATGTAGTCAATTGATTCTCACTGAATGCTTTTATTGGTTTTTTGCCAAACTCTTTATCCCTTGCCAACCTATGGTTGCAATTAATTTACAAGTGTAATTCCTACATGAATGTTGGTTTATTTTTTTGTTATGAGTTGCTATGTTAATGTTCTGTAATATTATGTTCATAACTAAAGGTGAAAGTGAAGCAATGAAGACATCTATTGGAACCTCACTCACTCATCAACGATATGAGCAACTTCTTTATTAAACCAGATAATTTCCACATTCTGGAAAAATATTGCCTGAATTTATTGTGCTATCCACAATATGATGACTATAGACATGACACATTTAATCTGCATGATTAGCGTTTTCTCTATCACTTTCTTGAGTCTAAGCATTGACAAAATAGTAAACCAAGCCCTAATCTGGAGCGCATGCCAATTTCCACAGCATACACACTCCCACCACCACCAATTTTAAGCTACTGATGCAACATCACTGAACATGGAGTTGGGGAGTTACAACAGACATAATTAATCTCAAGAGCACAGAGAATAGAAAAATGTAGTAAAACAATTAGGAAGTGATAAGTTTTGAGTATTTATTACTTTTGTTGCTAATATGATTTATTTAGTTTCTGTTTGTATAATTTAATTTCTAATAATGTCTAGCCCAGAATTAGCCTTGTATTCATCAGCATTTTATTGAGGGGCTGCTCTTTGCCAAGACTAAGTGCTAGGGCTATAAATATGAACAGAGCCTGCCCGAAACACATGCTTGCCCTCTCTCTACCTACTTTTTCTCCCTTGATGATTTCATCTAGGCTTATGGCTTTAATATCGTCTTTATGTTGATGACTTCCAAATTTATGTTTCCACCTTCATTCCCATGGCAAGCTCCAGACTCATAAATCCAGCTGCCTAATTGATGACTCCCTTTGGATATCTTAAACTAGTTGTCTTAAACTTGATTGTTTCAGTCTGATACATCTTAATGTCCACCTTCTGCCCCAAAGCCACTCTTGTCGATGACACTACAGTACACCAGTTGATTGAACCCCAAATTTAAGACATATCCTTGGTCTTCCACTCTCATTGCTCTCTGCATCCAGTCCAATAGCAAGTTCTGTTCTAAAATATTTCCTGAATGTGGACAATCATCACCATCTTCAGTGCTATCAGCCTGGTCTCATCCCTTGGGACTAGGAAGAGACTCTGATTTGAACCTCCCTCTTGAACCTCCCTCCAACTCCCACCTCATCTCACCCCTCTAGGTTGTCACAGAGTAGCAGCTTGAGTTCCCTGTGTTAAACAGCAACTTCCAGTTAGCTGTCTATTTTACATACGGTACTATATATGTTTCAGGGCTACTCTCTCAATTTGTCCCACCCTCTCCTTTCTCAAGTGCATCCACGTTTGTTCTCTACGTCTGCATCTGCATTTTATTTTCTTCATAGCCTTAATCAGGGTTCGAAATTGTCTTAATATTATGTTTATTGTCTTTGTAACCCCTTACCAGACACATCATTAAAATAGAAACTTCATGAAATCAGAAATCTAATGTACCATGTTCACCCAGTAAGCACTCAGTGAGTATCTGTTGAAAAAAAGGATGAAAACAGGCATTTTGCCCCGGGATGCACACAGTAGGTGGACAAGAAGATAAAGGAAGCTGCATAATAAGTGCTATGAAAGGGGTTCATGGACCAGTGTAAGGACTGCTATGAAAGGGGTTCGTATGGGGTATTCTAGGCATCTATAGGAAAAGTACCTTGGCAGTCTTTCCAGAGGAATGACTACTGGGAAGAATCTTGACACAAAAATAGGAGAGTAAAGCCAGGTTAAAGAGAAAACGAGCAAGTGGATTTTCAGGCAGAGGAGGTTGGTGGGGCAAGGGCACAGTGGTGTGAATTAGAAAGGTATTAAGGGCATTGTAGGTAGTTTGGCTACCTGGGAGCCTAAAGTGAAAAGTAAGAAAATGCCTCATCACAGAAGACTTTGTATGACCTACAGAGAGATTTTTGGAGAAGGCAATGGCACCCCACTCCAGTACTCTTGCCTGGAAAATCCCATGGGCAGAGGAGCCTGGTAGGCTGCAGTCCATGGAGTCGCGAAGAATCGGACACGACTGAGCAACTTCAGTTTCACTTTTCACTTTCATGCATTGGAGAAGGAAATGGCAACCCACTCCAGTGTTCTTGCCTGGAGAATCTGAGGGACGGGGAGCTTGGTGGGCTGCTGTCTATGGGGTCGCACAGAGTTGGACACGACTGAAGCGACTTAGCAGCAGCAGCAACAGAGAGATTTTAAATTTGTCCATGTGGCAGTTAGGGGTCCTTGAAGTGTTATAATCTGTGTCACTTTTGCATTGTAAAAAATTCATTTTGATGATATTCTGGAGAATAGATTGAAGGGGAGGGATGCTGAAGTAGGATATTAATTGGGTGGATATGGCCATTGTCAAGATAAAAGACTCTAGGGAAGTAGCAATGAAGATAGAGAATGACAGGGAGAAGTAGTTTAGAAGTGTATTTTATGGGATTGAAGACCAATTTATTGCATTAAATACGAGAGAAGAAGGAATAGAAATGACTGTCAGGTCTTTGGCCTGGGTGACTGGGCAGAGAGTGATACCACCAATAAGAATAGAGAATACAGGAGCAGAATGTGAGACAGATTTCACTATGACACGTTTGAGATGCCAGGAGGGTGGAGGAGACACCTGAGAAACCCTTGGATAGTTGGATCTGAAGCTTGGGGGAAGGATAGGATGTGAGGTTTCCATTTGAGAGTCAATGGCATACATGATGTATCTGAGAGAATTCCACAGACATAGAGGCTAGAAGAGAAGTGAGTCAAGGGTGGAATGCTGTCAGATAGCAATTTTTATGCATTGGAAGGAGGAAGATTAATCCAAGAATGGGACCAAGGTGGAATAGTCAGAGAGGAAGGAAAAGAATCAGGAATAAACTCTCTTGCCCAGAGCTGCCTGGCTTCTTCATCTGCACCTGTGATTTAGCACCTGTTTCAAATGTTGCCTCTTTCAGGTCATCTCAGATGAAGGCCATCACTTTTTTCGAATTACTACCACTCCTTACCTGTGCCAATTTTATGGTGATTGTTGTATTTTTTTTGTACTTTGGTCTAATTATCTTCCTCCTAGCTTGTAAATTTCTTGAAAGCAGAGACAATAATTTACTTAGTTTTCATGGTTTGCAGTTCTCAGTAGAATATCTCACACATGTCATGTTTATGATGAATATGACCACTGAATGTACCAAATATTTTGGAGACCAACATTTATTCACATTTTAAAAAAACAGTAATCATTTGAATAAATATAGCTCATACCAAACAGCTAAGTCAAATATTTCTTCAAGATGACTGGAGTATATCATGTTGAGACACGTGATCATTATTTATCTCACACATGTCATGTTTATGATGAATATGACCACTGAATGTACCAAATATTTTGGAGACCAACATTTATTCACATTTTAAAAAAACAGTAATCATTTGAATAAATATAGCTCATACCAAACAGCTAAGTCAAATATTTCTTCAAGATGACTGGAGTATATCATGTTGAGACACGTGATCATTATGAGTTCCCATGTAGTCATAATAGAGAATTATTTACTGAATGCTTACTGTCACAGACATTCTACAAGAACCTTATACATATGGTTTCTTTTAATCTTCATGATAACCTATAGGGTTGGTGGTATTATTATTCCAATTTCACAGGTGGAGGATAGGAATCTAAGAGAGGTTGAGTAACTCGCTCAGGACCACACAGTCAATGAAAGGCTAAGATTTAAAGCTGGCAGCCTGTCTCCAGGGCTCCTATTTCTCTAGTGCCTTTCAGGTGACTTTGTAGGTAATCTTGAGCCAAGGCAAGTAGAACACAAGAGGGGATATTCAGAGACTTACAAAAGGATTTTGTAATTAATTGCCCATAAGCAGGTATGCATTTTGAATAGTTAGAAATAAAAATATGATGTATTTGTGTGTGAAACAAATAGCTGCGTTTCTTTGGTGAAACAAAAGACTTGCTGATTGAAACAAATACTAGAATAAGATCAGTTCATTTAGTTAGAGATATAGGATGCAGAATTTTGCCATGGTATACAAAGCACGAAAATCAAATCAAAGGGACTCTAATGGAGTGAAAGACCTAAAGAGAGTTTAGTACCCGAAGTAGATGAACATTAAGAGAGATTGTTACTTCAGCCTTAGTAGCAGTAGCCAGTCCTCCTGGTTCTTTACTATTTAACAGTAAGTTGGAGAATGGTCTTTGTTCCCACTGGCCTGTTGAAATTGTAACCTATAATATATAAATTGTGCTTTCTCAGACTTTGAGCCTCTCAAGCAGAGCTCAGTCTCCCCATTATTCTGTAACAAATACAAAACAAGATCTGTCAATGGGTAGAATACAGCCTGTAGCGATTTTGCAATATGAGGCAGGTACAAGCTATAGGAGGTAGGGGCTCTGCCATTTTTGTTTGCCACTGACCTTCAAGACAGATCCTGAAGGAAGCTAAAATTTGCTGAAAGAATGGTTTTATAGAATGGGATAACTGTCTGCCAGGTGAAATGGATTATATACGAAATCTTTCCATGTCAAAGTCTGTGATTAGATTATTCACAGTCTAAAATCCTATTGAAAAATTAGGAGTTGGTCACCTTTTTTTCTCTGCCAAAGCCATACAAACTATTATTTTCAGTTTACGTTTCCAGATTCTTCAACATAATGATAAATTTGCTAGAATGCAAGTACTTCTATAGCCCCATATAGTATGTTTTCAACTATTATTTCAGTTAATTCAATAACAGCAAATTTAAATGATTGACTCTTTTATTATATGTTGGAGCAAGAAAGAATTCTAATACTGTCAAACCCACCCACTCAAATCCATGGTGTATGAATTGTATATAGTCTATGTTTTTGCCAGTTATTAAGAAAAACTAGAATTGACATGTCTGTCAAACTCCTGTCACATCTGTATTTGTGGAATCAGAATATCTCAGACTTCACTGGTCAGATAACACCATTGTACTCGTTAGGATTCACCCCATGCAAGTGGCTGAAACCAGATTCAAATTAGCCGAAGCTGCAAAGGAGCTAAATGGTGACTGGAAACAACTGAGTAGAGGGCAGGTCGACAGAAGTACAGATGTACTGAATTTTTTGTGCTATCCACAATATGATGACTATAGACATGACACATTTAATCTGCATGATTAGCGTTTTCTCTTTCACTTTCTTGAGTCTAAGCGTTGACAAAATAGTAAACCAAGCCCTAATCTATAGCACATGCTATATATATATAGTTTGGCAAGAAACCAATAAAAGCATTCAGTGCGAATCAATTGACTACATGGAGTTTAGAAAATACTGTAATTTTATTGTTATGTGTAAATGTGTGCTTTGCTACATATCGCTAGGTGTCCTTCTCTCCAGCTCTCATCTGAGTTCTCCTGGCAAATTAGCTTTATCTTCTCAAGCCAGTTTCTTCCTCAGGCTAAACCAGAGGTGGGGGACGGGGGTGGGGCTGCGGCTTTAAGACACGTCTTCACAGATTTGTAGAGAGAGAAGTGTTTTCCACTTTTAGCTCAAGGATTCTGACTGGCTCCTCTTGGGAGTTGATCATCTGTATGTCCTAGAAGGGCTGGGAAGGAGCTCTGATCGATTAGCCTCAGTGACAGGTTTGCCCTTATGGTTGGCAGTGAGGTAGGATCTATATCAAAGGGGTGGGGGCACAGGGCAGGAAAGACAGTGGTGTCCCCTAAACCTGGGACATCAGCATTCATTCTCCATTGGCTGTGGGCTCCCACATGGGACAGCAGGGAATTCTGAAGTCAGAGCCTCTGTCCACTAATACTTGTGGGACTCCTCAGAATGCTTCCTAGTATCCAAGACTCAATCTCAACTTTCATTCCCTATTGCTCCCACAGTCCTAGACGTGTTCCTGACACTCTTCATACAGAAATGGGGTCACAGCCTTGGGTTGGGTACCGGTGGAGCTGACTACCTGTTCCACGAGGATAGAATTGGAATGCTGCCCAGTGGCCTTCCACCAAGAGTCTGCAATTTTCATGCTTGCCTTGAGATCAGTTCAGTTCAGTTCAGTCGCTCAGTCATGTCCGACTCTTTGCGACCCCATGAATCGCCTTGAGGTAGTTGCCTCTAAATAACGTTCCTCTTCCAGAGACATAATCTACTTTGGTGTATGTGCTGGGATGGACAGAGGTATGACTGCATTAGTTACCTGACTCTTAGGGTGAGTTTTGGAGCACCCTCAATCTCATCCTCGTTCTGACCTCTGTTGGGACCATTTCAGGTTAAGAGGTGTAAAGGAACCTTTATGCTGTTGAATTGTATCCCCCAGGAGTGATTCTCTGATATCAGCTGATTTAGTTATCTGTATAATTTCTTAAAATGCAAATTCATCTTAACTTTAGTAGTAATAGGAACCCGACCCCCTCCACACACAACTATTAACCTTTTAAACCATGCAGAGAGCGAGTTAAGGGAAACTTACTGTTTGTAAATTTTTTAAATAACAGTTTTATTGAGGTATAATTCACATACTACAAAATTCACCTATTTAAAGTGTATAATGGGGCTCCCCAGTTAGCGCCAGTGGTAAAGAACCTGCCTGCCAATGCAGGAGACATAAAAGATGTGGGTTCGATCCTTTGATAGGGAAGATCCCCTGGAGGAGGGCATGGCAACCCACTCCAGTGTTCTTGCCTGGAGAATCCCATGGACAGAGGAACCTGGCAAGCTCCAGTCCATGGGGTTGCAAAGATATACCACACTTTATCAGCTGATGGATGTTTAGGCTATTTCTACTTTTAGCTGTTATGAAAAATCTGCTGTAAACACTCATGTACAAGCTTTTGTGTAGATACATGCTTTCAGTTCTCTTGGGTATAGAACTAGGAGTTGAATCGCTGGATCATATGGTAACTGAACTGCCAGATGGGTTTCCAAAGTGCCTGCATCATTCATGCCCACCAGAAGTATGGGAGGATATGAATTTCTCCACATTGTAAGTAATAGATGGCATGACAAGCGTCCAAGTGAGGCATGTGTAGTCATGATCTCCCTTATTTACTGGCAATAAGCGCAAATAGCTTAAAATGTTTAAGATTTGTTTTAGTCAACCTAAGAAGTAGTGTTTAAAATACATATCCACATTGTATCTAAGAGAACTTTTCGGAGTTTAGAATACATCTTAATATTTATATAATGAAGTAAAATCTTCATAAATAGAAATGGCCATGAGATTATAAAATAATTAGTACATTTATTTTGTGATTTGTAATTATATTATGTGAATTTCTGTTAAGGGAGGGACTCAGAGATCTTGCCTGTGGATGAAGACCTGTACATTAACACAGTCCATTTTTCAAGGACCTGTGTGATCCAGCCCTGGCTCCTTTTCCATCCTTCTTCCACACTTGCTTTTACGCACTGAGTCAGGTTATCGCCATCGCTTTGTGTATCTCAACCTTACTTTGAGGAGTGACCTAGCTTCTTCCTCAGAGTCTAATAGGTGGCACGGCCCAAGTTAATACTATTGTGGAGTAAATAAAGTAGAATACTGCCTAGTTTGTATTTTTATTTTGGGTGCTGCTGGTAGGAAACCCTAACTGATCTGAATAAAACCCGGGCAGTTGAATGCTCTAGTTTTGATTTTGTAAGATAAATAAGTGAATACTGTAGGCTTGTGTGATGATAAAATATAGACCAACTTGATGTGCAGCTTTATAGAGTGGATGTAAGTAAAAATTTGAGGGGTTGGAACAAGTCAGAATTCCTCTGCTTCAGGTTTTATGATTTTTGCATCTTGTATTCTATAATATTTTCATTCAATTCCATCTTGTTTCATCATGGCTTTCTAAAACTATGTCTACATCAAGTGAACACCATGAGCTCAAAGGATCGTTAACATGGTGAATTTTTCTTCTTAAAAAAGCTTTCTTTATCTTACGAGATGCTCTCAGTGGTGATCTTAAGCGACATTTCCATTCAGAAATGTCTTAATAAATGAAGACTTTCCAGAATCATAGTGGACAAAATGCTCTGTCTGCCCTATCATTACTGGCTAATCTTAGTGCAATTACCATTCTCATCTGTATTGTTACATACTCAGACCTACTGGGTGACCCATGCAAATTCCTGGATTTTTTTTTTTTTTAATCAGAAAGTCTTTGTCCTCCATCAAGCATTATTCCTGTTTAAGGTCTGCAATTAGAAAAGCATCAGATGATCTTGTATTTTAAAGTAATGGTAGATTTTCCTTCTGAAACACTTCTCTATTGTGAAGAAGCAATTAGTATAAATTGATGAATGTAGGGCTTTCTCCCTTGGTGTATAAAAACTATTTTTAAATTGGCTTAGATATGATACAGTTTATATATTTCACCTCAAAAGTACTGTGTCTATTTGCTTGTGTTGCTGCATTTGTAAGCATCCATGAAAGTTGACTCATTTGTAACTCTCAGGATTGGAAATATTAACACTTTGTACTTTTTATACATTTACCATATGTGGTAATTAGTGACCAAAGTGGTGATTGAGAGGGACTGGAACAATGGGGATTTTATTTTATTTTATTTATTTATTTATTTTTTTTTTTTAAGAAATTCAAGCAAGGCTTTATTGGGGCCTTTGCTGCAGCAAGGGGCAGTAAGAACAAGTCACAGGTTTCCTTGCTTGTTTGCTCCCAGACAGGGAATGAACTTGTTCCTTAGTGGGGTGAAGTTAGAGGTATGGCCAGGGGTCAGGCCGGAGGGGTGGCTTAGGTGTTGTGCCCACCCCTCCGACAATGCTGAGTGCAGGAGGCATGCTCAGTACACTGCTTTTGTTCCCAACACTCTGTTTTTGCTCTGGGCACTTTTTGGTCTTTCTGTATCTTTTGTCCATAATCTGCCCCAACTGCACATGCAGTTATTTTTAGTCCCTTACAGTTCCTTTGTATTTTATGTCAGTCATTCTAGAACCTAAGCATCCTTCTTCAAAAAAAAGTGTGCAAAATAAAATTCTTTTCTTTTTTTTAGCAAAATAAATATTCTCCATTGTTAAAAAAAAAATCTTCAAGTTGATGTTTGGTAGAAACTAACACAATACTGTAAACCAATTAACCTTCAATTAAAAATAAATTACAAAAAAAAAATCTTTTCATTGAGCTTTTACCTCCACCAGCTGGCCCAATCCCTTGCCTTCCTCTCACAACTACATTTTGGGAAGAAATGGCCTGCGTCACTGGTCTCCCCTGTCTTACCTTCAAACACTGTACATGTCAACTCACTTCCATCAGGCTTTGATTCACACACATGCTCTCCTGATTCTCCTTTCTTCCAGGTCTTTCTTTCTCCTCCCTTTTGCTGGACCTTTTTGCTCATCTCTTAGATAGTGGTCATCTCCTCTTAGCCCTCTCCCTATGTATCAATACTATTCTTGGACAGTGGCATTCACTCTGTTGAATCAGCCCATTACCCCAACCTACCTCTGTGCAGAGCTCTAGGTTAATATCTCACAGTCATCTCCTTCTAGATGTCTTTTAATCACATCAAAATTGAAAGTACAAAACTGAAATTTTAAACTCTAATATGACAATATCTCATGAAACATTCCGTCTTCAAACTGCTCCTCCCCTTTTGGGCACCCTCATCTGTGAACAGCATCATCATCTACTGAGACAAGGAAACCAGCCCAGACTTATCCTTGACTCCTCTCCCTCCCGCATTCAAAATGTCACAGTTGTGCAGGTTGAGTTCTCCAGGAAGCAGGCTCTGAGGTGGAGGTTAGTGGGTAGGAAGCTAATGAAAGAGTAAAGCAACTGAACATCACTCATGAGGCATCTGGGCCTGGGTCACAGTATCCACTACAGTAACCAAGCCTGTCCATTTTACCATCTTACAATTTCTCGTATCCATTCTCTCTTCTCAGTTGACCCTGCTAATGAAGGCTCACATTTGTAGAAGGGGAATCAGGCAGGATTAAGCAGGAGGAGGCAGGCTTTAACGCAGTCCCAACAACTGTCTGAGCTGACTCCACTGGGAGCTCTGATACTTAGAAACGACTTTTCAGAGTTACCTGAGATCGACTTAGATGGCAAGGCCTTTATGCTCCATCATCAGTACCATGATTTGCAGAGTCCATTGCAAGATGAAAATGTAAGACTATATTTAAAAATTAAGGTTTCCAAGAGGGTAACAGCAGAACATTAAACCAAGCACTGTGTATGGGGTGCTGTGTGATTGCATACATTGTAGGTACATGAAGCTGGGACTGGCCCTCATCAGTCACTGCATGTAGTCAAGGTCTCTCTGGAGTTGAGATCATCCCTGAAGGGGCTGGCAGCTGAAGGCTGTTTTCCAGTGGCACTGCCAGCAAAGGAAGCAACTGAACATCACTCATGAGGCATCTGGGCCTGGGTCACAGTATCCACTACAGTAACCAAGCCTGTCCATTTTACCATCTTACAATTTCTCGTATCCATTCTCTCTTCTCAGTTGACCCTGCTAATGAAGGCTCACATTTGTAGAAGGGGAATCAGGCAGGATTAAGCAGGAGGAGGCAGGCTTTAACGCAGTCCCAACAACTGTCTGAGCTGACTCCACTGGGAGCTCTGATACTTAGAAACGACTTTTCAGAGTTACCTGAGATCGACTTAGATGGCAAGGCCTTTATGCTCCATCATCAGTACCATGATTTGCAGAGTCCATTGCAAGATGAAAATGTAAGACTATATTTAAAAATTAAGGTTTCCAAGAGGGTAACAGCAGAACATTAAACCAAGCACTGTGTATGGGGTGCTGTGTGATTGCATACATTGTAGGTACATGAAGCTGGGACTGGCCCTCATCAGTCACTGCATGTAGTCAAGGTCTCTCTGGAGTTGAGATCATCCCTGAAGGGGCTGGCAGCTGAAGGCTGTTTTCCAGTGGCACTGCCAGCAAAGGAAGCAACTGAACATCACTCATGAGGCATCTGGGCCTGGGTCACAGTATCCACTACAGTAACCAAGCCTGTCCATTTTACCATCTTACAATTTCTCGTATCCATTCTCTCTTCTCAGTTGACCCTGCTAATGAAGGCTCACATTTGTAGAAGGGGAATCAGGCAGGATTAAGCAGGAGGAGGCAGGCTTTAACGCAGTCCCAACAACTGTCTGAGCTGACTCCACTGGGAGCTCTGATACTTAGAAACGACTTTTCAGAGTTACCTGAGATCGACTTAGATGGCAAGGCCTTTATGCTCCATCATCAGTACCATGATTTGCAGAGTCCATTGCAAGATGAAAATGTAAGACTATATTTAAAAATTAAGGTTTCCAAGAGGGTAACAGCAGAACATTAAACCAAGCACTGTGTATGGGGTGCTGTGTGATTGCATACATTGTAGGTACATGAAGCTGGGACTGGCCCTCATCAGTCACTGCATGTAGTCAAGGTCTCTCTGGAGTTGAGATCATCCCTGAAGGGGCTGGCAGCTGAAGGCTGTTTTCCAGTGGCACTGCCAGCAAAGGAAGCAACTGAACATCACTCATGAGGCATCTGGGCCTGGGTCACAGTATCCACTACAGTAACCAAGCCTGTCCATTTTACCATCTTACAATTTCTCGTATCCATTCTCTCTTCTCAGTTGACCCTGCTAATCAATAGAATTAAAGTTATCATCATCTTGTGTTAACTACTGAAACAGTCCCATGCCTGTTAATTTCTCTTTTAGTCTGGTTTTCATATCCTCCACTACTGGAAATGAGACTAACATACTAAATTCCTAAAATACTAAATGGCTTCCATTGCCCACAATATTAAAATCTAAGCCAACATTTCCCAAACTGTGTTCATAAAACACTTAGTCTTCAGAGTAGAAAAAATATGATGCAAGTTTTCTTCTGAGTTATTTTTTAAATTCTTGTGTAATAAAAATACTAAGCCATTTATATAATTATGTTTATAATTTTATGATAATCATGCCAAAGGATTGGTGAGTTATATCTCAGAACAACAGAGGTAACAGGAAAATTCTCCTAATCAAAGAGTTTTATTCAATCCTGCATACTGACCCCTAAACAACATTTACTAACTACTGCCTTGATATCTCATTGTATTAATAATTTTTTTGTATTTTCTATCTAATTTTAATAATATCAGTGACATTATTCAATGTTTTTATTGTATGCATGGATTTTATAAAATATTTTCCCCTTTGGATTATAGAAGTCTGTCACTACGTTTTAGAACCCACTTTTTTCTTTACTGATAAGCACTTAAATATACTTACAGAAGTAGTACATGCAGAAAGATGTAGGCATCATAATTGTACAGCCTGAAGAATTATCACAAAATGAACATAATCATGTAGCAACCACCAAAATCAAGAAATAAAATGTTGGTAATTCCCTGACTCATCACTTCAACTGCAGTGGCCCAGGCCTGGATTCAACCCCTGGTTGGGGAATTAAAATCCCACAAGCTGTGTGGAGCAACCTCATCATGCTTCACATAATCTTCCTTGTCTCTCCAGTTCCACCAACAAACACTTCATTCTGGTCTTCATGGTCCCTTGGGCGTGGGTTGTCTCTTCACGGCTGCTCCTTACCTTGGACGAGGGGTATCTCCTCAACAATGGGGATTTTTAAAAAAAATCATCAAAGAAAGAACAAATTTTGTCCCTAATGATTTCAGTATTTAATTCATTTCGTTTTAGCATAAAAAAATCGGCCTCAGAGAAGCCAAACATCAGACTTGAAGCCCAGCTTCATCTTTGCCTAGCTCTGATCGTGGGCAAGTAATCTCACCTCTCTTAGCCTCCTTTTCCTCATCTCTCTCTCACTGATAATCACATATAGCTCATAAGTTTTCTTGTGAGAATTAAACAAGCCAGTGCATATACTTATCTGGCACATAATCTGTCTTCAGTACGTGTTGCCTCTTGCTATTGTCAACAACAGCAATGGCAACAATATTACTACTTTGGAAATATGTGTTATCCTATGTGAGACCTGTGTTGTAATCTTTATTAATCAAATAATGTGATACCCTATGACTCAATTACTACACCTCTTACTATGTAGGTAATATATGTAGCTATGCACACATGTATAAACATGTATGCTCACACACACACAAGTCCATACACACTGCACCTGAAGTTTTTTTAAATTTATTTTTAATTAGGGGAAATTGCTTCACAATGTTGTGTTGTTTTCTGCCATATGACAATACAAATCAACCATAACTATGCATATATGACCTCCCTCTTGAGCTTCCCTCTCCTCCCCTCGTCCCACCCCTCTGTGTCAGCACAGAGCGCCAGGCTGGGCTCCCTGTGTTATACAGCAACTTCTCACCAGCCATCTATTTGACACACGATCGCGTATATATGTCGATGCTACTTTCTCTACTCGTCTCACTCTCTCCTTCCCCCATTGTGTCCTCAAGTCTGCACCTGAAGTTTTGAAGGAGAGGTCCTAGAATTTAAACCCTCCTATGTTGGGATACATATATTCTCAAGGTCAATACTATCTCAAGTCTTCTCAAATGCAGGAAGAAACATGGGCACATAACTATGCTATACGGTGCACTGTCTCAAATTTGAAGATAATTCCGGCTGACTGAACACCATCTTAACCTAGGGCATCCATGGTTTATAGCTCCCTCTTGATTGTGTCAGGAGGGCTCAAGGCCAAGCTTGCATTAGCCCGAAGAAAGAAAGCACTCTGCAGAGATCAAAAAGTGGATTTGACTCTGGGGCAGCACCAGGGTGCTGTGATTGTCCTACCCATAGTCTCACACATTCCACTTCATACAAAGCTCTGTGGCAACATCTCACAGATAAATATTCTAACCCTGAACAGTGCATTTTAGCGAAAGTTTTTTTTTTTTTTTTTAATGTCTGTGTGACAGTCACCCCCAAAAAGGCACCCTCACAGTTGAGTCTATTAACCAGTTATAGTTTTACATATTGATGCTATAAAAATGACTTTAAGCTAATGATTTTACCATCCCAGGAATGACTAAGTTGTTTCTTTGTCCTATGCATAGAGTTTAAATGTGCTTCATAAAGAATTGTTTATAAATGTCCTAGGTAAAAAAAAAAAGTCAAGAGAAAAGCTACATATTTTCTTTTTGTGCAAATCCCTGTACATTTTTAATTTGGGGAGTCATCAAAATTGCTATAACCTACTTATCTCTGAAAAAAAAAGTCTTAAGGGAGATTCCTGAGACCCTGAGCTGAGGACATTTTGTAATGAATGAGCATAAGGCCCAGAGCTGTGAATGCAAGTGGATTTTGGAAGGAAGCATGGGCTTTGTTTCCTCAGACCCTTCTTAAAACCTGGAAAGAGAGACATCATTGGGATTTGTGATGTGTTCTGCATGAGGATAGTTTTGCCTCTGAGAAAGTCAGAGCCAGGCCAAAATCACCCCTGGGATTTGAAGTCTGAAGTCTCTTGTTTGGTTCTGTTACTACAGGACTCAAGAATGTTATTCACTGGCCAGTGTGAACAGTGGTTAAGAAATGATTTGCTGTAGCAATCATTTCCACAATTTGTGAAGATGCAGAAATTCATCTTCATTGTGTTTCAGGCTCCAGAAAGACAAATCTTGGTGGGGTTTTCAGGTGGGACTTAGAAATAAAGGGGCTGTTATATATTTTAAAATCTCCAGGACTGTTCTCTCAGAGAATTTTTAAGAGCCTGTTTGCTTTTGAACAGGTCTGTTGAATAAAACAATCATACTGTAATGCCAGCATGAGATCAGCTTTTGTTAGAATACCCAAGTAAAACCATCGAACATTACCAAATTCTTTTGGAGGTGTTAGAAGAGAGCCCAGAGAGAAAGTGAAGGGAAAAAAAATTCAATCTGGGATATTTAGATTTGTATTTACATTATTTTCCTATTTAGATCTTTTCTTGACCATGAAAAATAGTTACATACATTGTGTTAATTTTTCCCTTGCTATTACCCAGCACAACTGCTTCCTAAAATATATATATATATATAAAATATATATAAAATATAAACTTCTCTGAACAGAAGTTTAGAGACTCAATTGAGGATTTTAATCTCCTGGAGAAGGAAATGGCCACCCACTCTGGTATTCTTGCCTGGAGAATCCCATGGACAGAGGAGCCTGCTGGGCTACAGTCCATGGGGTCGCAAAGAGTCGGACACAACTGAGTGACTTCACTATCACTACATATATAATAAAGTTTATATTTTTCATATAAACTTTCATTGTCACATATATTTATTAAATGCCTAGTGTGTATTGGGAGTTGTTCAGAGTTCTCAGGCTACATTGGTGAACAGACAAATCTCCCTGCTCTCATGGACCTTGCAATTTAGCTCATACAGAACATATAACATATCTATGAATGACAAGATCCAGACTTTAGCTTGCTTAAAGGGTCCACATGGCCTAAAGGGGTCTATTACAAATTGCTAGTAGTATGACTGCAAATTCACTAAAATATTATACTCAGACATGAAGAAAATACATATGTTTAAAAATTTTGTCCATATCTGATTTAATCTTCCTTTTGTACCCTGCCTGGAAGAAAATAAAAACAAAACAGCTAGATGTTTTCTCATCCAATGCAACAATGTATTGCTTTTGGGTAACAGTCTCTGAATTAAAAAAAGCGGTGCTGCATCAGGTACTTCTGTATGCTGGAAGACCATTTTCTCAATATTTTGTGCTATTCATAATTCAGTGACTATAGACACAACACACTTGTCTAATTGGCATGGTTTACATTTCCCCCGTCATTTTTGTAAGTCTAGACAATCAACAGAACAATAAGTCAGACCTTGATTATGGCATTTACAGTTTCCATGGTGTAAATACTTTGATCGTGGCTGATTTCAAGCTACCGATGTGACGTCAGTGAATGTAGACAAGAAGTGTCACCATTCATCACTGTGTCCTGTTTCCACCAAATAGACATGTAGCCATAGATGACTTAAAGATCCTAGGAATAGTAAACATGTAGTGCAAATAAGATATTTAGGAAGTGGTGAGTTTTTGAGAGTTCAAAGCATTAAAATTTTAATATAATTATAAATTTATACAATATAATTTTTAGTAGTGGCTGTGTTTAACAACGGGCTTATAGAATTCCTAAAAATTTAAGAACTGACTCTCACAAGTCACTGTGTCAGGTCAAAATCAGAGTAAATCATAAATGATTCCTCTGATTCATTTCTCATTCTCCTTTAGTCCAATAGCAAATCATATTGACTCTCCTTCTGAAACACACCTTGAATCACTTCCTTCCCTTTTGCCGTCATACTTCTCATCACCAGCATGTCTTACCTGTGTGCCTGCAGTGTCCTCCTCTCTGCTCCCTCTGCCTCCACTTTTATCTGCAGTTCATTCTTCATACAGTAGCCAGAGGCATACTATTAGAATGTGTCACATCAGAGCAGTATCACTTCCCATCTTCAACACTCTCATTGTCCTCAGAATAAAACCCAAGCTCTTATTATGCCGAATAACACCCTATCATCTGGCTACAGCCTCCCCTACAACTTCATCTTGCCCATTGGCCTACTCAAGCACCACATGCCAGCCACACTGGCCTTTCCTTTTCTAAAACACAGTTGATCTCGGGGCCTTGGCATTTGTTCCCTCTGCTGGAAATGCTATTTCTTCCTTCACAGAATTCCAGGCCTGATTCCTTCTCATTAGGTTTCTGTGAAATCACTCAGTTCACTTCTGTTCAGTCACTCAGTCGTGTCTGACTCTTTGAGACCCATGAACCACAGCATGCTAGGCCTCCCTGTCCATCACCAACTTCCGGAGTCCACCCAAACCCGTGTCCATTGAGTCACTGATACTATCCAACCGTCTCATTCTCTGTCGTCCCCACCTCCTCCTGCCCTCAATCTTTCCCAGCATCAGGGTCTTTTCAAATGAGTCAGCTCTTCACATCAGGTGGCCAAAGTATTAGAGTTTCACCTTTAACATCAGTCCCTCCAATGAACACCCAGGACTGATCTCCTTTAAGATGGATTGGTTGGATCTCCTTGCAGTCCAAGGGACTCTCAAGAGTCTTCTCCAACACCACAGTTCAAAAGCATCAATTCTTCAGTATTCAGCTTTCTTTATAGTCCAACTCTCACATCCATATATGACTACTGGGAAAACCATAGCGTTGACTAGACAGATCTTTGTTGACAAAGTAATGTCTCTGCTTTTTAATATGCTATCTAAGTTGGTCATAACTTTCCTTCCAAGGAGTAAGCATCTTTTAATTTCATGGCTGCAATCACCATCTGCAGTGATTTTGGAACCCAAAAAATAAATTCAGCCACTGTTTCCACTGTTTCCCCATCTATTTGCCATGTAGTGATGGGACTGGATACCATGATCTTAGTTTTCTGAATGTTGAGTTTTAAGCCAACTTTTTCACCCTCCTCTTTCACTTTCATCAAGAGACTCTTTAATTCTTCATTTTCTGCCATAAGGGTGGTGTCATCTTTGTACCTGAGGTTATTGATCGTTCTCCTGGCAATCTTGATTCCAGCTTGTGCTTCATCCAGTCAGCGTTTCTCATGATGTACTCTGCATATAAGTTAAATAACTAGGGTGACAGCCTTGATTTACTCCTTTTCATATTTGGAACCAGTTTGTTGTTCCATGTCCAGTTCTAACTGTTGCTTCCTGACCTGCATACAGGTCCAACTCTCACATCCATATATGACTACTGGGAAAACCATAGCCTTGACTAGACAGATCTTTGTTGACAAAGTAATGTCTCTGCTTTTTAATATGCTATCTAAGTTGGTCATAACTTTCCTTCCAAGGAGTAAGCATCTTTTAATTTCATGGCTGCAATCACCATCTGCAGTGATTTTGGAACCCAAAAAATAAATTCAGCCACTGTTTCCACTGTTTCCCCATCTATTTGCCATGTAGTGATGGGACTGGATACCATGATCTTAGTTTTCTGAATGTTGAGTTTTAAGCCAACTTTTTCACCCTCCTCTTTCACTTTCATCAAGAGACTCTTTAATTCTTCATTTTCTGCCATAAGGGTGGTGTCATCTTTGTACCTGAGGTTATTGATCGTTCTCCTGGCAGTCTTGATTCCAGCTTGTGCTTCATCCAGCTCAGCGTTTCTCATGATGTACTCTGTATATAAGTTAAATAACTAGGGTGACAGCCTTGATTTACTCCTTTTCATATTTGGAACCAGTTTGTTGTTCCATGTCCAGTTCTAACTGTTGCTTCCTGACCTGCATACAGGTTTCTCAAGAGGCAGGTCAGGTGGTCTAGTATTCCCATCTCTTTCAGAACTTAGCACAGTTTATTGTCATCCACACAGTCAAAGGCTTTGACATAGTCAATAAAGCAGAAATAGATGTTTTTCTGGAACTCTCTTGGTTTTTCGATGATCCGGTGGATGTTGGCAATTTGATCTCTGGTTCCTCTGCCTTTTCTAAAACCAGCTTGAATATTTGGAAGTTCATGGTTCACGTATGTTGGAGCCTAATTTCTATCATAATGGTATTTTGAAATGGGGCCTTTGGGAAATAATTAGCCCCCATGAATGGGGATTAGTGTCCGTATAAGATGAGATAAAAGACAGTTTATGTGGATCTGCATCACCTTTTTCTTCCACAAGTTATCACATTGATCCATTAAATTGAGGACTTTATGTTAGTTGAACCTAGTGAGAAAGAAGTAGCAACTACTCCGGACTTATCAGTAATGATGTTTGCATGCCAGAGCCGGGGAAATCTGACAAAATTTCAGACAAAAATAAATCTGATAAAAATTCAGACGTCTTCTACCTTGGTGAGATTTCCAGGGGTCTGGTGGGGTGGGGCATGTAAGGAGATTTTTTTCTAAGGTGAAGGATAAATTGTTGCACCCAGGCCCTCCTACCACCAAGAAAGAGGCATGGTGCCTATTGAGTCTCTTTGGATTTGGGAGGCAACATAGTCCTCATTTGGGGTGTGTTACTATGGCCCATTTATTGAGTGATCTGAAAGAAAGTGTAAGTCACTCATTCGTGTCCAACTCTTGGCAATCCCATGGACTGTTCAGTCCCTGGAATTCTCCAGGCCAGAATACTGGAGTGGGTAGCCTTTCCCTTCTCCAGGGGATCTTCCCAATTCAGGGACTGAATAGCTGCGAGTTTTGATGGGACCCAGAACAAGAGAAGACTCTGCCACAGGTCCAGGCTGTTGAGCCAGCTGCTCTGCCACTTGGACCATGTGACCCAGGAGATCTAGTTGGTCCTTCAGGTGTCGAGGCAGAGAGGGATGCTGTTGGAGCATTTGGCAGCCTCTGTTGGAGTGGCTCAGATGGTAAAGAATCTGCCCACAATGTGGGAGACCCAGGTTCAACCCCTGGGTTGGGAATACCCCCTGGAGAAGGGCATGGCGGCCCACTCCAGTATTCTTGCCTGGAGAATTCCGTGGATAGGAAAGCCTGGCAGCTATAGTCCATGGGATCACAAAGAGTCATATGTCACTTTCGCTTTCGCATAGGAGAATCATAGCGTGGGCCCTTGCGACTTTAGAACAAAGCCTTTCCACTCTCTGTAGATAATTACTCTCCTTTTGAGAAACAGTTTTTGACCTACTACTGGGTCTTAGTAGAGACTGAACAGTTAACCATGGGCCACCAAGTTACCAGGCAGTCTGAGCTGCCCATCACGAACAGGGTGTTGTCTGATCCACCAAGTCATAAAATCAGACATGCACAGCAGCACTGCATCCTCAGTTGGAAGATTAGTATCTCTGATAAGTCCTAAGCAGGCTCTGGAGACATCAGTAAGTTGCATGAAGAAGTGGCCCAACTGCCCACGGTCCCCACTCTGCTGCACTGGCTTCTCTTTCCTAGACTGTACGTGAGACCTGATGGGGCCTTCCTGAAAGTTCATAGAGGAAGAGAGAAGACTCAGGCCTGGTGTATAGATGGTTTTGCATGTTATGCAGCCAGAACCCAAAGGTGGGTACCCGGGGCACTACAGCTCCTTTCTGGGCCATCCCTGAAGGAGAATGGTGATGGGAAATCTTCTCAGGGAGCAGAACTTTGAGCAGTGCTCCTAGCTGTTCACTTTGCTTGGTGCTTACTGAAGGCAAGGGGAATATGGAGTGGGTAATGGAAGAAGGTAGTAGTTATGAATACCCTGTGACCAGTCGCAGAAATGAGGACTATTTCCTCCTTAATTAGTTATGAATAGGTGTGTGTATCAAATATCTTTGTTTCCCTCTCATTTCCTTATCATATAACATAAGATATATTGGTTTTATATCATAGTCTCTTTAAGTGTTGTTAATTTATATCACAGTATTTCAGTTATGAGAAATCAAAGAGAAGAGTCAACAATACTCAGAACTTCACCTCTTCTTCGGAGGAAGAGATTAGGATGTTATAGCTTGCATGCAGGATAGGTAGATCATGTTAGGTGGAGTTATGACTTCATTGTCTATATTTGGAGATTGCTGTTGCTAAGTTGCTCAGTCGTGTCCGACTCTGTGCGAACCCATAGACAGCAGCCCACCAAGCTCCCCCATTCCTGGGATTCTCCGGGCAAGAACACGGGAGTGGGTTGCCATTTCCTTCTCCAATGCATTGAAAGTGAAAAGTGAAAATGAAGTTGCTCCATCGTGTCTGACTGTTAGCGACCCCATGGACTGCAGCCTACCAGGTTCCTCCATCCATGGGATTTTCCAGGCAAGAGTACTGGAGTGGGGTGCCATTTCCTTCTCCATGGAAGAGATTAAGTATGGCTTAATGTGTATGTGTGTCCTTAGTCACACAGTTGTGTCCAACTCTTTGTGATCCCATGGACTAGATCTAGCCCGCCTGGTTCCTCTGTCCATGGGAGTTCTCCAGGCAAGAATACTGGAGTGGATTGCCATGCCCTCCTCCAGGGGATCTACCCAACCCAGGGATCAAACCCAGATCTCCCACATTGCAGGTGGATTCTTTACCATCTGAGCCACCAGGGAAGCCCATACATGAGTCAGTACTTTATAGTAAATCTCTTTTCATATTTTTGTCTGTCTATCTATCTCCTGTATTGTTCTTGTTTCTTTGGAGAACTCTAACTAATAATAATGTCCTAGGAGAGTCTTCCCTGATGATTTTATCTAAAGTAGCCCCCACTCTCCACGTTACCACTGTCTGTCTTGTTACCTTATTCCCATGAACTCATGCAAATTACTTAGCCTTTTTTACGTCTCAACTTTGCGATATGTTAAATGGGAGGAACTGTAATGTTTTCCTCAGTGGGTGTTAAACTCTGAGTTTTCTAATCTGTAAAATAAGAATAAAAATGGTACCTGTGAGAATTAATTGAGATAGATTGAGTAAGGAAACATTTTAGCTCAGAATGTGGTACCTAGTATGAGTTCAATGACTAGAATCTATAGAGAGCTTTTTGTTTGCATATTATCAGCAAGCAGATTAAAGAGCAGGAGAGTGTCTAGAGCACAGAAGAACTGGAACCAGTAACACAGAGTCATAGCGGATCCTGGGCCTTAGGAAAAAGTGCAGTTTGGGCCTGGAGGTTGGGCACCATGGTGGTAAGTGTGTATAGAGATGGTTGCTCATGACCGTAGAATGACAGAGGAATAAATCAGGAATAAATCAGTTTTCATAGATGGAAAATTTTATTAGGAATGATATCTGGATATTTATCAAAATGTTGGAGAATCTCTGTTCTTCACTTCTGAATATCTGTTTTTTAGAGAAAAAAGAAAAACCATGTTCTAAGACCATTGAAGCAGAACAATTTGGCTGTGGGCTCATTTTAACCGAATGATGGTTCATCATATGAGGCCAGGTCACTGGGTAACTTCTGTTCATTCTTATATTGGGTAGGTCAAATAATAGAGAATCGTGAATTAAAGTTACTAGTTCAGATTGACCAGGGAGAGGTGAATCACCAGATAAGTGGAGAAAAGAAGAAATAATTGTGAACAGGGAAGAGAGGGCCACAGATGTAGGGAATAGGAGCAGGTGTCTGAAATAGAAGGGGATGGTTTGGGGTAGAGAAAAAAATGAGAGATAAACAAGCCTTAACAATGTAAAAATGACCCAGACTTTATCCCTAAATGGCTATAGCATACAGCTTTAAGACCTCAAAGGAAAAATACCTTAACATTTAAGAAAGTATCTCCTGGCCCATCAGTAATAGACTGATGCCCCTTAAATGGCTTTGAAATAGATGTGTAGGCGAGAGAGTGATTTGGCAGAAAGGGGAAGAGTTAATCTATAAGAGGAAATCTGAGGTTAGGAGAACATGAAAACAGATCATTCATGATGAATGTAAAGGAAAGAGCAAGATTTAATAATGAATCAGGGGGACAAAGTTCTTCCCAAGCTAGGGATCGAACCCAGGTCTCCCTCATTGCAGGCAGATTCTTTACCGTCAGAGCCACCAGGGAAACTGGACAAAGATCAGTGCTAACAATAGGAACCGTGTACTTATGACTCATGAAGCCCACCATGGCAAGCTTTTCACATGTACCGCCACATTGAGTGACAGCCACCCATAAGATGAGTCCTTGGTTAGCCCCACTTAATGGGGTAACTTCGTAACTTTGTGGAGATGGGTCTCAGAGGCAGGAGATCTGAGTTTCACATCTAGTCTCTCTGAGACAATGACTCGGGTGCTTAACTGTTCTGCCTAGCTGAGAGAAGATGGTGAAGCTCCGGAAAGGACTGGGAAGGGGGAATACAAAGAACTTTGATGTTAAAGAATTTTAAAATGAAAGTAAGACACAGCAAAGAGGAAAATGTTTCTAAAGGAGTAAAGGAATTCATATTTATTGATCATCTTGCAAACTCAGGAGCACATATATACTGTCCCTTCATCACCCAAGAACTCTTGAAATAGACGTGATTTCCGTTCACACAGATGAGGAGATTCAAGGGCAGAAGCCACCGTTAATCACTGAGTTCGTAAATACCAGAGCCAGGATTAGAACCGCTGTCGACTGCATTAGAAAGCCCACACTATTTCCATTTGAACAGCTGCCTTGGGAAAGGAAGTACTGAGGCTGGGTGTGAGAGAGCAGAAATGGCATCTCCTTCGAATGGTGGGGCAAACATGCAAATAAAGCATGACTAGAAAGACAAAAAAAGGAAATGAGAAAGGGAGGACCACAAGGTGATAATTAGGCTCACACCACCTGTTTTTTCCTTTGGCCAAAAAGGTCTCTCTTCAAGGCTCTGAGTGACAAACAAAGCAACGGAGTGGCTCAGAAAGGCCAGCAGGGTCATCGCATGAGATGTTCAGAGATGCTAAACATGTGATTTCAAGAAACCCCAAACTGTGACAAGAAAGAGATCCCAGACAACTGACATACTGCTGCTGACTGCAACAGATATGTCACAGAAAACAATCATTTAAAAAAGGGATAAACAGAGGAGCTCAGGAAGATGCATTCTCTAGAGGTGCTTGACAGGAAGTGTGGTTACTGTATAGATAGGATCAGGAGCCACATAGCTGTGGAGGAAAAACAACCCTGCAAAGCGGATGGGTTAGGTTTAATTATCACCAGTTTGCATAGAAGGAAACTGTGGTCCATAGCGTTTGAGGACTTGCTCGTGGTGCCTAAGTTTTAGACTCTAGGTGTCAGACCCTAAATCAAGTGTGGTTAGTACATGAACCAGTTGTCATGTAAAGCAATATGTTTCTAGTGGTGAATTTTGAGATTCAGATTATGCGGGAAATATTTTTGAGCTGAGCTCTTTACTTTGTGCCATAGAGGTAGCAGTTTTTAAAAACTTACCTAGTTTTTAATAAAAGCAACCTTGGTTTCTAGATGAAAATGACATTCAGTTCAGTCTTGTTCATGCTGTGTTTGGTTGCGGTAGTATTTTCCAGGTGCGGGTACATATTGGAACCTTAACCCTGTACGGGCTAATAATTAACAAAGGTGGACGCTGACTTCACAAAGTGATTGGGGATTTGACAGCAGATCCTTTTGTTTGCAGCCATCCAGGATACAGTTATCCTCTGGAAAGCAATTCTTTGATGGCCAGCTAAAGGTCATTCACAGATGTAAACTGACAGCTGGGAAATGCACACCACAGCCACCCCCAACCCCCACCCCTCACCCTGACCCTGAAGTCTTTGTTTCACTCTTAAACTTGTCTGAGTACAATGGACTGAATTAACTCTGACCCATTCAGAACAGAATCAACTTATTTCAGCCCACAAAACTTTATGTTGGATATATTCACAATTACCAATTCATGCTGACACTCTTGAACTGTTCAGATAACCAAATTTGTTCTTTAAGGAAGTCAAAATGCCCAGCTCTCTTTTCCCAATTTCTGAACTAGGATGAGTAGAAGACACTAGAAATTATGGTCCAAGTGATTTTAAAGTTTTCCATTGAATGTCTGTAGACACTCTGTGGTTATATTCTGCATCCCTGCTTCATTCCATTTGGATAAAATAAATATTCCCTGGTATCGGGAAGACTAAGTGGCTCATTAACAGCATGGCAACCCCAAAGTAGAGGACAAGAATCAATGCCTTGACCACTCTCCAGGCTCTTCCTGAAGAATCAGCTATTTCCTGAGTCCAGATGGGTGATGTGCTGGATCACTTTTCCTTTTGACATGGTTTGTTCAGGATTCAAAATATTTTTACAAGAAAAAGCACACACATCTCATTATCCACCTTCTGAGCTGTGATAAAGGGGTTCTTAATCTTTTTTTTCTTTGCTCAAAATCTCAAATCCAAGGCAGTTAGAATTAGAGAAGTTTTATTTTAGATGGTGGAAAACTTGTTTGTTTTAACGTAACAGAAGACAGAAGTGGGATATTAATCAGTGTAGCTTGATGAGAGAAGATCTCTAGAATCTTAACAGCTAACCCGGTACCATTCAGTCTCGTCCCCACCTCGCCGTATCTCCTTCCCTCCCTCACGTTTGTCCTTTCTCTTCTTCTTTCTTTTTCGCCCTTTCTCTCCTTTCCTTCCTGTCTCTCTCCTCCCCACCTCCTCTCTTCCTTTCCTTCCTCTCACTCTGTCTTTCTTCCCTCCTTTTGTTTTTAATTATTCTGTATTTGTGGGGCTTCCCAGGTGGTGCTCATAGTAAAGAATCTGTCTGCCAGGGCAGGAGATGCAAGAGATGTGATTTTGATCCCTGGGTCAGGAAGATCCCTTGGAGGAAGAAAGGACAACCCACTCCAGTATTCTTGCCTGGAGAATCCCATGGACAGAGGAGCCTGGTGGGCTATGGTCTATGGGGTCGCAAAGAGTTGGACACAACTGAGACACAACTGAGTGACTGAGCTTCTGTATTTGAACATCCTTACCTACTTCCTGTTCTAGACCTCCTCCCCGTATAGGAGCCTACCCTGCCTGGGTTGTCTAAAGAGACACATAACCTTTCTGGCCGCATCTAACATCCCTGGGCAACACACTGGCCAGGATGGAGACCGCTTAATGGCTTAAAGCGCCTTTAAGCTCTGAATGACAGCTTCTTACACCTGCACCACAGACTGGCAGGAAGTCCCTCTGACAATGCTCATTGACTCTAACGGGTGCTAGCAATTCTTTCTGTAACCAGAAGAGGCAGATAAGGTCCTTGCCGAGAGAAGTTGGATGGGAGGTTGCTAAACACATAGAGCTGAGGAGCCCAGAAGGAAGGGCTGCTCCCAAAGAAGACCACTAGGATCTCATTTAGTTTTTATGTCTGGGACACTCTGATTTGCCCACTGTCACATAGTGGCCCTTGAAAGCCAGGTGCTGTGAGTCCTAGTTGAATGCTGTTGAAAGATTGTTCTCATACCACGGACATGACATTGACTGCCCTGTCCTCCCAATATAGTGTATACATGGACACTCGTTTTATATTTCTAATTTCCCCCTGCCCCTTCATGTTTTTTTTAAAATATACTTTCAAGTTTATTCTTTATTTTTATTTCCAATTTGAAGTCAATTTACTTTGTTTGCAGACCCAACTAATCACTGCCATCTAAACATAGATGACATCATTGTGTTCGGTGGTATGAGAAATTACTCTGCTATTCTACAGTTACTGTCAGAGCAAGCCCATCTTTACATCAAATGCTGTCAGTCATTTTAGAATTCATGCAAGCAGCAACATTCAACATAAACATACCGTGGTTTGTCTCCTTGATAAGAGAAAGGGATGTGTGGTTTTTTCTGTACAAGTAGAGCTTGTCAATGGCACCCCACTCCAGTACTCTTGCCTGGAGAATCCCATGGATGGAGGAGCCTGGGGGGCTGCAGTCCATGGGGTCGCTGAGAGTTCGACACGACTGAGCGACTTCCCTTTCACTTTTCACTTTCATGCATTGGAGAAGGAAATGGCAACCCACTCCAGTGTTCTTGCCTGGAGAATCCCAGGGACGGGGGAGCCTGGCGGGCTGCCGTCTATGGGGTCGCACAGAGTTGGACACGACTGAAGCGGCTTAGCAGCAGCAGCAGCAGCAGCAGCAGAGCTTGTCAGTGGCAGCTCTCTCACCGTTTTTCTTCCTTCTTTATAACCTGCTTGGTTCTTCTTCACTTACTGCCTCTACTCTTGCCACCTGGTCAGAGTCACTGCCATCTCTCGTCTTTATATTTGGGGTGTGCTGGCCTCCATTGCTGTGAAGGCTGGTTGTGGAGCTGGGGGACTACTCTCCAGTTGTGGTGCCTGGGCCTCCCAATCAGTGGCTTCTTGTGAGCACAGGCTCTAGGGCGCACAGGCTTCTGTAGCTGCCTCGCCTGGGCTCAGTAGGGGCGGCTCCCAGGCTCAAGAGCACAGGCTCGGTAGCTGTGGCACACAGGCTTAGGCGCTCCGCATGCGGGGTCCTCCTGGATCAGGGATTGAACCCCGCGTCTCCTGCACGAGCAGGTGGACTCTCCACCACTGAGCCACCAGGGAAGCCCCCACCCATCTATAGTCTTTTGGCAAGTGCCTCGGAAAGATAGCTCTGCTTCTGCCCTTCCCATCTTCAGCCTATTTCCAACACAGCAGTCTGAGACAGCATTTTAAAATAAAGTCATATCCCATCACTCTTCTGCTTAAATCCTTGCTGTGGCTCTTGTGTCACTCGCAGTAAAATTCAGAGTATTTTAGCAAGGCCTACAAGCCCTTCATGATCTGTTTTCACCCTTCTTGACTTCAGTCTCCCCCTTCTCTTCCCTCAGTCCCAGCCACGTGGCTTCCACGCTGTTCCTGGAACCTATCAAGTGCTCTGGGCCTTAGAACCCTCGCATTAGCTCTTCCATCATCCTGGAGCAGTCTTCCCCAGTGACAGCCGTCAGGCTCACTCCCTGTCTTCTGTAAGACTTTGATCAAATCTTTGTTCTCAGTGAAGCCTGCCCTGACCACTCTAAATCTGCAGCTCAGTGTGCATCCCTGTGCTCCTAATCCTGTACCCAAGCAGATATGGGGCCTTCCTGGAACAGACTGCGCCCCCAAATCCTCTGCTTTAGCTCTTCTCTGAAGTACCTAGATAACAGTATCTGATGCACATTTCCTGTGTTTTTCTACAAATGCTAAAACCACCACCAAATGGAAGAAATTAACTACTTGATGCCATTGTGTACATAGCCCCCAGACTGACTGGCACCTAGGGATTAATCATGTTAACCCCTGTGACACTACCTTGTTACCTCACCGTCAGCCAGTTAGAGAACTGTGCATGAGCTGATCACATGCCCTGGGACTCCCTCTCCCTCACCTAGCTTTTAAAAATACTTTGATGAAATCCATCAGGGAGTTTGAGAGTTTTGAGCACTAGCTATCTGGACTCCGGGCTTACCTGATGGTTCAGTGGTAAATAATCTGCCTGCAATGCAGGACACCCGAGTTTGACCCCTGGATTCGGAAGATGCCCTGGAGAAGGGAATGGCTACCCGCTCCAGTATTCTTGCCTGGAGAATTCCATGGACAGAGAAGCCTGGTGGGCTACAGTCCCTAGGGTTGCAAAGCATCAGACATGACTGAGCAACTGTCACCGTCACCTTTGTCTGGACTTCTTGCTTGGTGCCCTATAATAAACGCCGCACTTTTTCTTACCACAGCCTGGAGTCGGTAGACTGGCTTTATTGTGCACGGGCAAGCAAACCAAAGTTTGGTTCTGCAACAGCTGCCCTTAACCTGCTCTATTTTTTCTTTTCTTTCTTGCCTTAAAATACTTTATGACTTACTTACATTTTATGTTTATTTATGGGGCTTCCCTGGTAGCTCAGACAGTAAAGAATCTGCCTACAATGTGGGAGACCCAGGTTCGATCCCTGGGTTGGGAAGATCCCCTGGGGAAGGTAATGGCAACCCACTCCACTATTCTTACCTGGAGAATTCCATGGACAGAGGAGTCTGGTGGGCTACAGTCCCATGGGGTTGCAAAGAGTCAGACATGTCTGAGTGACTAACACTTTCACTTATGTTTATTACTTCTTTTTACTGTCCCTCTAATATCATGTAAACTCCACAAAGACAAGGATTTGTATTTTGTTCAAGTACCTAGAACAAAATTTGGCATGTAGTAGGCAAATCCTCGGAGAAGGCAATGGCAACCCACTCCAGCACTCTTGCCTGGAAAATCCCATGGACGGAGGAGCCTGGTAGGCTACAGTCCATGGGGTCGCAAAGAGTCGGACACGACTAAGCGACTTCACTTTCAATTTTTACTTTCATGCATTGGGGAAGGAAATGGCAACCCACTCCAGTGTTCTTGCCTGGAGAATCCCAGGGATGGGGGAGCCTGGTGGGCTGCCGTCTATGGGGTCATACAGATTCAGATACGACTGAAGCGACTTAGCAGCAGCAGCAGCAGCAACCCAGTACATACTGCTGAATGAGTGAGTGAACAAGCAAATCTTTGTGGTACATGTCGGTCTGTTTGAACCTTTGTCCTTCTTTTGTGTGACGTATCACTGGCCAGGCCTCTTAGTCATCACCTCGTTTGCCTTTTGGGTACCTGTTGCTCTCTCATTTGATCCTCTTGCATGCAGTGGTATCAAATCACTTCCACATCTACCCATGTAATTGTGCTTCTGTCATTCATCTAGGTCTGTAAGACTGCAAGAGAGCCTCTCAGCTAGTCCTACTTTTAGGCAAATGAAAACCCAATGAGTTTGCTGTTACCGGTTGGCTGTTGCAGCTGAGTTCCTCCTGCTGTTAAACTTATGGCTCTCTTGCTTTAACTGAAGCCTTGAATTTCTCCTTTATTCTCTTTAAACCTGGATAACTAGTCACCAGACATATCTTCCCATGAAGCCCTCCATGTAGCTGAAGAAAAGAAATCTAACCCTCAGCATTCTAGTCTATAGACCAATATCATTACTTTTTCTCCAGGAGACATAATTTTTTTTTCTGAAAAGATGCCACTTTAAAAAATATATTTCACACAAATTTACTGACTGCATCAGTTGACTAAAGTTCAGACTTTAGTGGGGAGCAAGAATGGCCTTTATGAGGAAACCACGTAAACTTGACTTAACAGAGTTTTGCTCGGTTTAAATGCTAAAATATTCATGGTAGGAAAAATCTCATTAAGGTACAACTTCAAAATGACCTGTATGTTTCAATGTATGTGTGTGTGTGTGTGGGGGGCCAGGGTAGAGTGACAGAGAGAGTGCCAACCAACAGAACAAAAAGCGTGAGGCCTGGGACTTCGGAATGTAGAATACAAATATGGCCATAGCATCACAGCATGAAGAAACTGAAAGCAGTGTTTTCTTTCTCTCTTTCTCTTTCCTTCTTTTTTTTAAAATTGAGGTATAATATTATAAATACAACATTATGTTAGTTTCAGTGTACAACATAACAATTGGTATACATTATGAAGTGATCATAAGTCTAGTTTCCTCCTGTCACCATCAAAGTTACAAAATATATAATGCAATATTATTAACTATAGTCAGCATACTGTACATTATATCCTGACTTACTTTTTCTTAATGACTGAAAGTTTATATCTCTTGACACCCTTCCCCAATTTTGCCCACCATCCAGACTTTCTTCTGACAGTTACCAGTCTTTTCTCCATGTCTGTGAGTTTTATTTTGATTGTTTTGTGTTTTTAGATTTCACATATAAGTGAAATCACACAGTATTTGTCCTTCATTGTCTGACAGTGTAATGCCCTCAAGGTCCGTCCATGTTGTTGGAAATGGCAAGATTTCATTCTTTTTTAGGACTGAGTAATATTTAATTGTATATTTTATTACTGAGTTGTATGAATTCTTTATATATTTTGTATATTCATCCCTTATCACATATATGATTTGCAGTATTCTCTATGTGTGTGTTTATATATAAAGTCCATTTGGTCTAATGTATTATTTCAGGCCAATTTTTCCTTATGGACTTTCTGTTTGGATTGGCTATCTATTGATGTAAGTGGAGTATTGAAGTCCCCTACTTTGTCTGGGAAATCCCATAGACAGAGGGGCCTGACAGGCTACAGGCCATGGGGTCCCAAAAGAGTCAGACATGGCTTAGTGACTAAACAACAAGAACATATACTACTATTATATTTTTATAAATCTTTTTTTTAAGGTCTGTTAATATTTCCTTTACATGTTTAGGTGATTTTATGTTGCGTGCATGAATATTTACAAATGTTATATCCATCTTGTTGGAATGAACTTTTATCATTTATATAGTATTCATCTTTGTCTTTTATTACAATTTTTGTTTTAAAGTCTATTTTGTCAGATGTAAGTGTACCTACTTCAGCTTTTTTTGGTTTCCTTTTGCATGAAACATGTCTTTCCATTTCTTCACTTTCCACATGTGTGTTTTCTTACATTTGAAGCGAATCTCTTTAGACAGCATATTTTTCTCCATTTAGCTATTCTATGTCCTTTGAGTTGATCCTAAATGATGCTGTGAGAATGCTGCACTCAGTATGCCAGCAAATTTGGAAAACTCAGCAGTGGCCACAGGACTGGAAAAGGTCAGTTTTCATTCCAGTCCCAAAGAAAGGCCATGCCAAAGAATGCTCAAACTACCAAACAATTGCACTCATCTCACACACTAGCAAAGTAATGCTCAAAATTCTCCAAGCCAGGCTTCAATAGTGTGTGAACCGTGAATTTCCAGATGTTCAGGCTGGTTTTAGAAAAGGCAGAGGAACCAGAAATCAAATTGCCAACATTCACTGTATCATCAAAACAGCAAGAGAATTCCAGAAAAACATCTACTTTTGTTTTATTGACTATACCAGAGCCTTTGAGTGTGTGGATCACAACAAACTGTGGAAAATTCTGAAAGAAGTGGGAATACCAGACCACCTGACTTGCCTCCTGGGAAATCTGTATGCAGGTCAAGAAGCAACAGTTAGAACTGGACATGGAACAACAGACTGGTTCCAAATAGGAAAAGGAGTACATCAAGGCTGTATATTGTCACCTTGCTTATTTAACTTATGTGCAGAGTACATCATGTGAAATGCTGGTCTTGGTGAAGCACAAGCTGGAATCAAGATTTCCAGGAGAAATATCAATAACCTCAGATATGCAAATGACACCACCCTTGTGATAGAAAGTGAAGAAGAACTAACGAGCCTCTTGATGAAAGTCAAAGAGGAGAGTGAAAAAGTTGGCTTAAAACTCAACATTCAGAAGACTAAGATCATGGCATCTGGTCCCATCACTTCATGGCAAATAGTTGGGGAAACAATGGAAATAGGGAGAGATTTTATTTTTTGGGGCTCCAAAATCACTGCAAATGGTGACTGCAGCCATGAGATTAAAAGATGCTTGCTCCTTGGAAGAAAAGCTATGACCAACCTAGACAGCATATTAAAAAGCAGAGATGTTACTTTACCAACAAAGGTCCTTCCAATCAAAGGTATTGTTGTTCCAGTAGTCATGTATGGATATGAGAGTTGGACCATAAAGAAAGCTGAGCACTGTAAATCAATCAATGTGATACACCACATTAACAAATTGAAAGATAAAAAACATATGATTATCTCAATAAATGCAGAGAAAGCCTTTGACAAAATTTAACATCCATTTATGATTTTTAAAAAATCCAGAAATCAGGCATAGAAGGAACATACTTCAACATAATAAAAGCCATGTATGATAAACCCACAGCAAAACATTATCCTCAGTGGTGAAGAACTGAAAGCATTTCCCCTAAAGTCAGGAACAAGACAAGGATGCCCACTCTCACCACTGCTATTCAGCATTATTTGGAAGTTTTAGCCACAGCAATCAGATAAGAAAAAGGAATAAAAGGAATCCAGATTGGAAAGAAGTAAAACTCTCACTGTTGGCAGATGACATGATCCTCTAGAAAACCTTTAGAAAACCCTAAAGACTCTGCCAGAAAATTACTAGAGCTAATCAATGAATATAGTAAAGTTGCAAGATATAAAATTAACACACACAAATCTGTTTCATTCCTATACACTAACAATGAGAAAACAGAAAGAGAAATTAAGGAAACAGTTCCATTCACCATTACAACGAAAAGAATAAAATACTTAGGAATGAAGCTACTTGAAGAAACAAAAGACCTATATATCGAAAACTATAAAACACTGATGAAAGAAATCAAAGATGACACAAAGAGATGGAGAAATATACCATGTTCATGGATCGGAAGAATCAATATAGTGAAAATGAGTATTCTACCCAAAACAATCTATAGATTCAATGTAATCCCTATCAAGCTACCAACGGTATTTTTCAGAGAACTAGAACAAATAATTTCACAATTTGTATGGAAATACAAGAAACCTTGAATAGCCAAAGCAATCTTGACAAAGAAGAATGGAACTGGAGGAATCAACCTGCCTGACTTCAGACTATACTACAAAGCTACAGTCATCAAGACAGTATGGGACTGGCACAAAGACAGAAATATAGATTAATGGAACAAAATAGAAAGTCCAGAGATAAATCCACGCACCTATGGACACCTTATCTTTGACAAGGAGGCAAGAATATCCAATGGGGAAAAGACAATCTGTTAATAAGTGGTGGTGGGAAAACTGGTCAACCATTTGTAAAAGAAAGAAACTGGAACACTTTCTTACACCATACACAAAAATAAACCCAAAATGGATTAAAGATCTAAATGTAAGACCAGAAACTATAAAACTCCTAGAGGAAAACATAGGCAAAACACTCTCTGACGTGAATCATAGCAGTATCCTCTTTGACTCACCTCCCAGAGTAATGGAAATAAAAGCAAAAATAAACAAATCGGACCTAATTAAGCTTAAAAGCTTTTGCAGAACGAAGGAAACTATAAGCAAGGTGAAAAGACAGCCTTCAGAATGGGAGAAAATAATAGCAAATGAAGCAACTGACAAATAATTAATCTCAAAAGTATACAAGCAACTCCTGCAGCTCAATTCCAGAAAAATAAGCAATCCAATAAAAAAAAAAAAATGGGCCAAAGAACTAAACAGACATTTCTCCAAAGACGACATACAGATGGGTAACAAACACGTGAAAAGATGCTCAACATCACTCATTATCAGAGAAATGCAAATCAATACCACAATGAGGTACCATCTCACACTGGTCAGAATGGCTGCTATCAAAAAGTCTACAAACAATAAATGCTGGAGAGGGTGTGGAGAAAAGGGAACCCTCTTATACTGTCGGTGGGAACGCAAACTAGTACAGCCACTATGGAGAACAGTGTGGAGATTCCTTAAAAAACTGGAAATAGAACTGTCATATGACCAGCAATCCCTCTGCTGAGCATTCACACCAAGAAAACCAGAATTGAAAGAGACACGTGTACCCCAGTGTTCATCGCAGCACTGTTTATAATAGCCAGGACATGGAAGCAACCTAGATGTCCATCGGCAGATGAATGGATAAGAAAGCTGTGGTACATATACACAATGGAATATTACTCAGCTATTAAAAGAATGCATTTGAATGAGTTCTAATGAGGTGGATGAAACTGGAGCTTATTATACAGAGCAAAGTAAGTAAGAAAGAAAAACACCAATACAGTATATTAACACATATATATAGAATTTAGAAAGATGGTAATGAT
>SJYX01006134.1:117685-138209 GCA_006410675.1 Oreotragus oreotragus | reverse complement strand
AAAAAGGCAATCAGTACCTTTTCTGTGACAAGTTGTAATCAGTTGTTACGATAATACGAAACGACTCTGAAGCCCTCAGCCAGGGCAAGAGAAATAGGTGAATGTGGAACATAAGAATAAGTGAGAAAATTTTTCTGTTCTTAGTGCTAAAGCTTGAATATAAGTGGAAGGGCTTCCCTGGTGGCTCAGACAATAAAGAATCTGCCTGCAATGCAGGAGACCTGGGTTTGAACCCTGGGTGGGAAAGAGCCCCTGGAGAAGGGAAAGCAACCCACTCCAGTATTCTTGCCTGGAGAATTCCATGGACAGAGGACCCTGGAGGGCTATACAGCCCATGGGGTCACAAAAAGTCAAACACAACTGAGTGACTAACACTTACTTACTTATAAGTGGGAACCGCTGTTATTCCAATAAAGATTTATATTTCTTTAGGCACAGATATGTTATATATCATATGGCATATATTAAAACATTAAACATCAATAGCATTGTGCCTAACATAGAGCGAAAAATATAATGAACTCCAGTGTGCTAAGTACTAAGGTCACCAGGGTGAACAAAAACAGTTCCTGCTTTCAAGAAGCTTAGTTGACAAGGGAAATTCTGTCCATACTGTGTATCTTTTGAGCAATTGTTTTAATGAAGAGTTGTTTTAAAAGAAATAAAAAGCAGTAGTAGATTGCCTGCATGAATATATTATAGCTACTCATAATTCTCAGGTCTGTATAAAACCCAGTAAACAGATCACTCAACTGATTGAATTGATTGAAAAAAGAATTGATCACCTTCTAGAATAATATTTTTCAAAGCCTTGTCCAGGGACAAGCCTGCATATAAATCATGTTTCAAACTTGTTTAAAATAACAGATTCTTGAAATTCCTTCTCAGGAACCTACTATATCATATTTGCAGTGTTGGGTGCTGGAGTCTTTGTTTTAAAGAATCTCTAGGTAGTTCTCCAGCACTGTTTCAGAGTCATGCTGTTTGGGTTTAACACAGAATGATTTTTACACATCTAAACCTATGACAGGATGACAAGCATCAAACTATCCTAAATTTATATTAGCTTATCTCCTACTGACACTATATTACTGATTTGTCAATATGAGCTTCATTGTCAAATATGACCCCAAGTTTTTTTTCTATCATATGGACACCTAACCAGTTCTTTCCCTATATTGCATTTGTATTCTTGGTTCACTTTTATTTCCTAGATGGTATATCTTTTTATATTTGTTCCTATTAGATTTCACGCTATTAAATGTCCCTATTAAGTTTCTTCATTTTGATCTTTAAAAATCTAATCGAGGCTACCTTTGAATTTGTCTCTTTCTCTGTAGTATTTTTCAACAGTTCAATATAAGTTAGAATTAGTGACATATTTACAAGCCCACATTTGATTTCTTCTTTTATTTGTAAAGATGCAGATAGGCAAACCCCCTCCTAACTCTTCTCTTCAAACTGATTTTTGTGGCGGATCATTTTACCCACTAGTGGTCCTCAACCATGAGTAACTTTGGCCTTAACTTTCATGTCATTCCTATAAAGATAAATGACTGTTTTCTTTGTACATAGTTTATTGCCTGGTTTATACAAACATCCCATACAAAAATTCTTAGAGGGTGGTGGGCGTGGGGTGGGGGTAGCAGTGGTTTTAGGAAGAAGAGTTCTGGAATGAGTATATTTATTTGAAAGGTTATTAACTTCTAGCTGGAATAAGAATAAAGGTTTATACCAGCTTTATATTTTAAAATTAAGAAATAACTGAGAAAAGCTCTAGAAGATAAGTCACCACAAATCTTGAGCCCCAAAGAGCATCTATAGAAAGCTGGGAGAAGCAAGGATTTCCTCTTTGTAAAGAGTTCCCTGTCTTTCTTGGTCTGACCCATCCTTTGGCCTTCGGGAAATCTTATAAATCTGCCCCTTCTAGATTTTGAGAATAGGGGCTGTCAAGCTGATACTTTAATGCACCATGTTTTAACTACTGCTGCTTTGTTATATGCATCCTAATTGAATATTTTCAATTTTGTACTTATGGCCTGAAGCAATCTAATCAACCAGGATACAATTTTAATAAATTGAAAAGAAAATTTTTCAGGTACAGGAATGAATGGGACTAATAGCCGTTTTGCCTCACATAGTATAATGTAAGCAGTAGATGGTTAATAAATATTAATTTATGACCATGACAGTTAGCCCTGGAGGCAGGGTACATGGCTTTCCTTTTCTCTGAGTCACCATGCAATCAGAGAAAAGCTACTTTTATACTTCAGTTTCACAACCCACAAAAGGAAATAGTTCTTATTCATCATTATCAATACAGGATAGAAAAAGAAATGCAAAGGAATTAAGTTAATAATTGCCTTTGTGTTTTAAGGTGGCAGCTGGCCAGGTGTTCTCAGACTCAACTGAAGAATTAGAATGAAATGTGTTGGAACTGTGAAGATTAAGATTAAATTATGAAATTCCGAAATGCTCCTGCTGGACACCTTTTAACTGGGCTTTCTTGCTTCAGATGGCCACTGCAGAAGGTTGGATCGGATGATCTCATACAATCTCATCACTCTTAAGTCAGTTTCAGGAAACTGTTATGTTTTAGAGGTAAAAAACTGCAATGGGAGCTCTTTTGCACAGTCTCTTAATAATTATGTAATCTAGGATAAAAACATTGATTATTTAAATACCTAAACCTAGAAAATTAGTGACCAAGAAATATGGTTGAAGGAAACTGACAAAATTACCAGCAAGGCCCTGGTTGATTGTGTATTCTTTGATTCAGGAATCCTTAGACTCTAGAGCAAACTATAGGCCATCTAGTCATAGGCCTCGGCGAAGGCAATGGCACCCCACCCCAGTACTCTTGCCTGCAAAATCCCAGGGACAAAGTAGCCTGGTGGGCTGCAGTCCATGGGGTCACTAACAGTCGGACAGACTGAGCGACTTCACTTTCACTTTTCTCTGTCATGCATTGGAGAAGGAAATGGCAACCCACTCCAGTGTTCTTGCCTGGAGAATCCCAGGGATGGGGGAGCCCGGTGGGCTGCCGTCTATGGGGTCACACAGAGTCGGACACGACTGAAGTGACTTAGCAGCAGCAGCAGCAGTAGTCATAGGCCTGCCACCTATTTTAGTACAGCTTGTAAACTAAGAATGGTTTTCATCTGATTGGAGCAAAATTTTAAAAGACTAATATTTAATGACCCATTAAAAGCTAAATAAATTTCATTGCACATGTATAAAATTTTCTCTGAACACAGATATGCTTATTCATTTACATATTATTTGTGACTGCTTTTGCATTATATTAGCAGAGCTGAGTGGCTGAGACAGAGACCATATGGCCTGCAAAGCCAGACAGGTTTATATCTGGCCCTTTACAGGAACAGTTTGCCTATTCCTGATCTAGAGAATCTATCCAGAAGAATAGAATACACTTGTCATCATAGTGTTACGTAGAAAAATTGGGAAAAATTGTAAAGGTTCCCCAAGTATATAAAAATTATTAAGTAAACTGTGTCACATCCACTCAATGGACTATTTCAAAACCATGAAAAAAAGAAGACAGTGACAATTGAACAATCAATTCAGTTCAGTTCAGTCACTCAGTCATGTCCGATTCTTTGCGACCCCATGGACTGCAGCACACCAGGCCTCCCTGTCCATCACCAACTCCCAGAGTTTACTCAAACTTATGTCCATTGTCAGTGATGCCATCCAACTATCTCATCCTCTGTTGTCCCCTTCTCCTCCCGCCTTCAATCTTTCCCAGCATCAGGTGCTTTTCCAGTAAGTCAGTTCTTCTTATCAGGTGGCCAAAGTATTGGAGTTTCAGCTTCAACATCATTAACAATATTGAAATATAAAATGGTTATGTTAAGTAAAGTGGAAAAAAATCAGAGCTTTTCATCATTCAATTAATTTAGTTATCCCACACCCCAAACTGGTGCTCCGTGACAACCTAGAGAGGTGGGATGGGGAGGGAGGTAGGAGAAGGGGTTCAAGAGGAACAGCATATTAGTATACCTATGGCCGGGTCATGTTGATGTATGGCAGAAACTATCACAGTATTGTGAAGTAATTATCCTCCAATTAAATAATTAATTTAGTTATCCAACAAACATTTATTGGAGTCTAGAATATTATTGATATACACATGAGAGGAAAAAAAGCCTGGAAACATTTATACATAGTAACTGGGGAAAAGTTTTGGATTTTGTTGATTTTTTTTCTCACCTCTTTTTACCTTTTTTGTATGATGTTTATGTCACTTACATATTAAAAACCTTGTGGAAAAACATTGGAAAAAGCATCAGAATGCATAAAAGGACAATGAGCAGCTCTCTATTAGACTGAAACTGCCTGGTGGGGTTTGCAGAGGACCCTTGGCTTGGGTGTCTGTGGCTTGTTCCGCTCCAGGAACTTAGTCTTTATCTCCTCAGTTAGCATATTTCCCTCTATAAAACGAAAAAACAGGCTTTCTTTTTAAAAATCTTCTCTGCTTTCTACCTAAATCAACCCAAGGAGCCAACAGGCATGAAAGACTTTCCCCCCATTCAGAAAAGATTATTTACCAATAGGTGTACCATGTGAGGAAACTTCGAGTTTTTCTCTGAAGAGATTTAATGGTATTCTGTGTTCCTGGGAACACATACGTGCATGCCAGTTTTTGCAAAAGATGTAAAAGAAGCACGTTTGATCCCTGGGTCAGCAAGATCCCCTGGAGGAGGGCAAGGGTACCCATTCCAGTATTCTCTCTTGAAGAATCCCATGGACAGAGGAGCCTGGTGGGTACAGTTCATGCTGCTGCTAAGTCACTTCAGTCGTGTCCGACTCTGTGTGACCCCACAGACGGCAGCCCACCAGGCTCCCCCATCCCTGGGATTCTCCAGGCAAGAATACTGGAGTGGGTTGCCATTTCCTTCTCCAGTGCATGAAAGAGAAAAATGAAAGTGAAGTCGCTCAGTCTGTCCGACTGTTAGCGACCCCATGGACTGCAGCCCACCAGGCTACTCCGTCCATTGGATTTTCCAGGCAAGAGTACTGGGGTGGGGTGCCATTGCCTTCCCCGAGGGTACAGTTCATAGGGTCTCAAAAAGTCGGACATGGCTGAAGCCATCTAGCACGCACATTCTTCACAGTGATCTAAGGACTCACACAGGAGCAAGGCCAAGTGGGAGTTTTTCTGAAATAGAAGTGGTTCTGGAGCTTAGATACCAAACACCCAGCTCCTTCCTCTCCTTCCCCAGTGAGGAAATGGCCATTAATTGCAGTCCTTAAGATAATAGTCTCATCATTCCTTAATATTGCTGGTTCAATATTTTGAGACAGTAAGAATGAAAATAAATAGTAAAGAAAACATTCATAGGATTACATTTCTGACTGACACAAAACACTGAAAGAAGGGGCACTAAGAAATTATTCTGCGCATAAGACATCCACAGGAAGATGAAGAAAAGAAGTCCAAAAAATGCCAGAATGATGCAGAGGAGGGAGGATCTATCTGACCCAGTATCCCGAGGCAGTTGTGGACACCCGGTGGGCGTAGGTGGCAAGCATGGATGGTCCTCCCCGTGAATGAAATCATACTGACCTTGCAGTCGATCCTCTCTCTTTACCGCTGGATACAGTTCTTGTGCTGGTCAGAGTCATCTCTGGGGGCTTTGGAAAGTGGAATGAAATCTAATCTAACCTCAGCAACATTGAGGTTAAAAAGTATCAGAAGATGGTGTGCTGTAGTTGACAGGAGGAGAGTGGTGTGGAGAGGGTGGGCATCAAACTGCCATGGCTGTGATTCAGACATGAGGACATGGTGACAGTAGCAAAGAGGAACACAAGGAAACATGAGACACATTCAAAGGCAAGATCTGTATGGCTTAGTGATGGATGAGATATAGAGCTCTATATAGACGTTTCCTTGAGGACAGCGTTTGTGCCCTAGACAAGCCACGGTGGCTGACAGGGTACCTGCCATTCACATGAGGTTTGAATGAAATGGGCTGAAGATGATTGTCAGGCTGGGAGAGATGTGGTACCATTAACAAGATTAAAAGATAAAGAAAGAGAGCTAGATTTACTTAAGGGTTTTTTTAATCTATTTATTTTTAAAGTCATTTTTGGCGGTGCTGGGTCTTTGTTGCTGCCTGGGCTGTCCTCTAGTGGCTCCTCTCTAGGTGTGGTGCACAGGCTTCTCTCGCGGTGGCTTGCCTTGCACAGCATGGGCTGTAGAGCATGAGGGCTTCAGGAGTTGGGGCTCCCAGGCTCTAGAGCCCAGGTTCAATAGTTGTGGTGAATGGGCTTAGTTGCTTCTCTACGTGTGGGATCTTCCCAGACCAGGGATTGAACCTGCGCCTCTTGCACTGGCAGGTGGATTCTTTACAACTGAGCCACCAAGGAAGCCCTAAACTTTTTTAAAAGAAAAATTCTGAACATCTGTTCAGTTCAGTTCAGTTCAGTCGCTCAGTCGTGTCCAACTCTTTGCGACCCCATGAATCACAGCATGCCAGGCCTCCCTATTCATCACCATCTCCGGAGTTCACTCAGACTCACGTCCATCGAGTCCGTGATGCCATCCAGCCATCTCATCCTCAGTCGTCCCCTTCTCCTCCTGCCCCCAATCCCTCCCAGCATCAGAGTCTTTTCCAATGAGTCAACTCTTCTCATGAGGTGGCCAAAGTACTGGAGTTTCAGCTTTAGCATCATTCCTTCCAAAGAAATCCCAGGGTTGATCTCCTTCAGAATGGACTGGTTGGATCTCCTTGCAGTCCAAGGGCTCTCAAGAGTCTTCTCCCACACCACAGTTCAAAAGCATCGATTCTTCGGCGCTCAGCTTTCTTCACAGTCCAACTTTCACATCCATACATGACCACAGGAAAAACCATAGCCTTGACTAGGCGGACCTTAGTCGGCAAAGTAATGTCTCTGCTTTTGAATATACTATCCAGGTTGGTCATAACTTTTCTTCCAAGGAGTAAGCGTCTTTTAATTTCATGGCTGCAGTCACCATCTGCAGTGATTTTGGAGCCCAAAAAAATAAAGTCTGACACTGTTTCCACTGTTTCCCCATCTATTTCCCATGAAGTGATGGGACCGGATGCCATGATCTTCGTTTTCTGAATGTTGAGCTTTAAGCCAACTTTTTCGCTCTCCTCCTTCACTTTCATCAAGAGGCTTTTTAGCTCCTCCTCACTTTCTGCCATAAGGGTGGTGTCATCAGCATATCTGAGGTTATTGATATTTCTCCCAGCAATCTTGATTCCAGCTTGTGTTTCTTCCAGTCCAGCGTTTCTCATGATGTACTCTGCATAGAAGTTAAATAAGCAGGGAGACAATATACAGCCTTGACGGACTCCTTTTCCTATTTGGACCAGTCTGTTGTTCCATGTGCAGTTCTAACTGTTGCTTCCTGACCTGCATACAGATTTCTCAAGAGGCAGGTTAGGTGGTCTGGTATTCCCATCTATTTCAGAATTTTCCACAGTTTATTGTGATCCACGCAGTCAAAGGCTTTGGCATAGTCCATAAAGCAGAAATAGATGTTTTTCTGGAACTCTCTTGCTTTTTCCACGATCCAGCAGATGTTGGCAATTTCATCTCTGGTTCCTCTGCCTGTTCTAAAACCAGCTTGAACATCAGAGAGTTCATGGTTCACATATTGCTGAAGCCTGGCTTGGAGAATTTTGAGCATTACTTTACTAGCATGTGAGATGAGGGCAATTGTGCGATAGTTTGAGCATTCTTTGGCATTGCCTTTCTTTGGAATTGGAATGAAAACTGACCTTTTCCAGTCCTGTGGCCACTGCTGAGTTTTCCAAATTTGCTGGCATATTGAGTGCAGCACTTTCACAGCATCATAGTTTTGGAAAAACAATTCAATATAATGGTGGATTATCCAACATCAAATATCTTGTTGGCTGATTGGAATTATGGAATTCTAGGGGAACTTTTGAAAACTATTTCTATAGTCAGCAAGCATTTCTTTAGTTTTGAAACTCCCAAAGAATTGATTCTGCTTTCTAATACCAATTTTGGCTCTTTTTTTCCAGCCTTTCAAAAGTAGTTGGAAGGGTTTCAGTTAATGTGCAAATTAATGTTGTCCAGTAATATTGCCTGAGGATGAGATGGTTAGATGGCATCACTGACTCGATGAACATGAGTTTGAGCAAGCTTGGGGAGTTTGTGATGGACAGGGAAACCTGGTGTGCTGCGGTCCATGGAGTCGGACATGACTGAGCAACTGAATTGAATTGAACTGAATAATATTGCTTGGATTCTGAGTAATGACAATCACTCATGTTGGGGGATGTTTTTGAAATATATTTATAAGGTTTTCACATATATTTTTCTCTTTTTTTCCAGAGCATCCATTTGCCTTGAGAGAATTTAGGAATGTTATAGAAAGAATGAATACAAAGGGCTTTTGTGAGGTTAGTATTTATCCTCAGACATTAAAATACGATTTTCAAAATGATGATAGTCATTTAGCTAGATTTCTCCCAGAAAGAAGGATTTTTCTATATTTCTTTAACTATAAAGACTAAGCCATGATAATTTAAATCATAGATTTTCTTCCATAATTCAGAGAGGAGAGCTCTTACCCCTTAAGAGAGTTAAGCTATGAAGGTGGCTAACTGAGGAGGAAAAAGGATATGACACAGAGGAAGCAGAAAAATTGAATCCTGTGCCTTCTGGTCCAAGGGAAGGAAGACAAGAATTTTAAGGAGATCAGATAATCAATCCCTCACTCCTACCTCCCATGTGAAACTGAAAGCTCAGTTAGTAAGGTTTTTAGAAACATCCAGATATTTGGAAGCTGAGGACATTTGGACCGATGTCTTACTTTTCTGAGGCTAGTGTTGTAGGAGAAGTTATGGCTCCTAGAAAAAGCTCCAGCCTTTGGCTTTATACACATCCAAGATGGCATGAAGAAGATGGCATCAGGGTAGAGGACAACACGGTTCAAGAGGTGAGCAACTGGTTCCTCCTGCGCACACATGTGCCCTTAAAGGGGACCCTCCCGGAAAGGCGCCAGGAGTGCAGAAAGAGGCTGACGACCAGCAGAGGCTTACGTATGGAGAGAGGGGACTGGAGACTTGAAGACTTAGAGGCAAGTGACCCGAACCACAGATTCTAGTGTTGGAGACTAGGCTTTCAGTTTCAAAAAGCTAGACAGTAAACAAGGTTCTACCATATTGCACAGAGAACTATATTCAGCATCCTATAATGGAGAAGAGTGTGTGTGTGTGTGTGTGTGTATAACAATCATTTTGCTGTACGTAAGAAATTAACACAACGTTCTAAGTCAACTATTTGTTGTTGTTTAGACACTAAGTTGTGTCTGAGTCTTTGCAACTCCATGGACTGCAGCATGCCAGGCTCCTCTGTCCTCCACTATCTCCCAGAGTTTGCTCAAATTCATCAGAGTAGGTGATGCTATCTAATCATCTCATTCTCTGCCATCCCCTCTCCTCCTGCCCTCAGTCTTTCCCAGCATCAGTTCAGTTCAGTCGCTCGGTCATGTCCAACTCTTTGTGATCCCGTGGACTGCAGCATGCCAGGCCTCCCTGTCCATCACCAACTCCATTGAGTTGGTGATGCCATCTAACCATCTCATCCTGTCATTCCATTCTCCTCCCGCCTTCAATCTTTCCCAGCATCAGGGTCTTTTCCAATGAGTTGGTTCTTCGTATCAGGTGACCAAAGTATTGGCGCTTCAGCTTCAGCATCAGTCCTTCCAATGAATATTCAGGACTGATCTCCTTTAGGATGGACTGGTTGGATCTCCTTGCTGTCCAAGGGACTCTCAAAAGTCTTCTCCGGCACCACAGTTCAAAAGCATCAGTTCTTCTGTACTCAGCTTTCTTTATGACCCAACTCTTCTCATCAGTACAGGACTACTGAAAAAAATCATAACTTTGACTATACGGACCTTTCTCAGAAAAGTGATGTCTCTGTTTTTAATATGCTGTCTAGGTTTGTCATAGCTTTTCTTCCGCTTCAATAAGAAAAAAAAAAAAAAGACTGAGTTTTTAAATCTAATCAGAAAAAAGCTAGACAGATTTTTGTCATATCTCAGAGGTCACCAGTCCAAGGAGTGACACACCCCACATCTCCTCAAGCTTCTCCTATGAGGACGCAGAGCCTCAGCCCCTGTCCTACACCCAGAAGCTTTCAAAGAGAGGAACAGAGGAAGGAGGCAGCTTCTAAATGGCTAAGCATTTATCTGAAGTCATCTAAGCAGAAACTGTTATCTGAAGAGATAGTGCAAATGACCAGATAGGATTACCATGTGTAGAGTAAAGAAACTATGTATCCTCTGACCACCCTCCCACTTTCCAATCCTCCAACAATGTGCAGACTTAAATCTGAAAAGTTGTAATGTAATAAATTGTATTTTGGGGAACATCTAAATGTATACCATGTAAGTGAATATTCAGCACTACTACATATTATTAAAATTAGGAATTAAATGAGGAATGACAGCAATAATTTATTTTCAGTGTAACTCAGTAAGTATAGGATAAAGCTGAACTAAGAAACTTGTCTTCAAAATGTGCAGAATTATTTCCAGTTGCTCTGAGTAAGAACTGTTCTAAGCCATTATCAGACCATCTTCCTCCAATGACATTAAAACCGACTTCGAATATAGAGCTAATTTAAGAGTCTTTATGTATTTACTGAGCTCCAAACAAGTGGATTGATTATCACTTTTGAAATCCTTTCAAAGTAACAAAGCACTGTGAAAAATCTATATACCCGTTTCTGAATTGTATGCTTCACCTCTTCTCTAATCATCTATTGTCATTACTCTAATTTTTCTCTGTGATCCGTGATTTGCTAATTCCAAGTATGTTAGAGGAAAGTTGCTTCGGTTCAGAATCTGATATTTTATATTTTGAAATTCATTGAATAAATAGTTATTGAGCAAGTCCCTCTTCCGAGTGAGATATTCCCTCCTGTTTCGGTCTCACTTATTAGTCTAAGGGCGGAGAGGGCGAGACATAGCTTTGTCCATTCGGTTACAAAAGTAATAGTAAATGTGAAAGTGCTCATCATTTGTCAAGCATTAACAAAACTACAATGAGGTATCACCTCGCGTGGGCCCGAATGGCCATAATCACAGAATCTCCAAACAATAACTGCTGGAGTGGGTGTGGAGAAAAGGGAACCCTCTTGCACTGTTGGTGGGAATGTAAATTGATACAGCCACTGTGGAGAACAGTATGGAGATTCCTTAAAAACCTAAAAATTGAACTACCACATGACCAGGCAATCCCACTACTGGGCATATATCATGAGAAAAACGTAATTCAAAAGATACATGCGCCTCAATGTTCATTGCAGCACTATTCACAATAGCCAGGACAAGGAAGCAACATAAATGTCCATCAACAGAGGAGTGGATAAAGAAGACGTGGAACGTATATACTGGGGAATAATGTCTCAGACATAAAAGGAATGAAATTGGTTCATCTGTAGAGACATGGATGGAGATTGTCATGCAGAGTGAAATAAGTCAGAAAGAGAAAAACAAATATCGTATATTAACACATATATGTGGAATCTGAAAAAATTGGTACAGATAATCTTATTTACAAAGCAGAAATAGGGATACAGACATAGAACAAGTGTATGGATACCAAGAGGGGAAAGCCAGCGGTATGAAATAAGAGATTGGGATTGATATATATACACTATTGGAAATCCAAAAAAGTAGGGATTTATAACTGTATAATACATGTATATATATATATACATATATATGTATAATATGTATAACTGTATAATACATATATATATAACTGATTCACTTTGCTGTACAGTAGAAATTAGCATTGTGAAGCAACTATATTCTAATAGTAATAAAAAATAATTATATAAATTATCACATTTCACCATCACAGTAACTTTACAAGTCTGGATTACTTTTATCCTTATTTTATAGATGAGGAAACTGAGATGTAGTATCTTGCTCTAGGCCTTTGACTGTGGTGACCACAACAAACTGTGGAAAATTCTTAAAGGATAGGAATACCAGACCATCTTACCTGCCTCTTAAGAAATCTGTATGCAGGTCAAGAAGCAACCATTAGAACTGGACATGGAACAACGGACTGGTTCCAAATTGGGAAAGGAGTATGTCAAGGCTGTATATTGTCACCCCACTTATTTAACTTCTATGCAGAGTAGTATATCATGTGAAATGCTGGACCGGAGGAAGCACAAACTGGAATCAAGATTGCCAGGAGAAATATCAATAACCTCAGATATGCAGATGATATTTCACCCATATGGCAGAAAGCGAAGAGGAACTAAAGAGCCTCTTGAAAGTAAAAGAGGAGAGTGAAAAAGCTAGCTTAAAACTCAACATTCAAAAAATTAAGATCATGGCATCTGGTCCCATCACTTCATGGCAAATAGTTGGGGAAACAATGGAAACAGTTATAGACTTTATTTTCTGGGCTCCAAAATCACTGCAGATGGTGACTGCAGCCATGAAATCAAAAGACGCTTGCTCCTTGGAAGAAAAGCTATGATCAACCTAGACTGCATATTAAAAAACAGAGACATTACTTTGCTGACAAATGTCTGTCTAGTCAAAGCTATGGTTTTTCCAGGAGTCGTGTATGGATGTGAGAGATGGATCATAAAGAAAAGTGAACAACAAAGAATTGATGCTTTTGAACTGTGGTGTTGGGGAAGACTCCTGAGAGTCCCTTGGACTGCAAGGAGATCCAACCAGCCCATCCTAAAGGAAATCAATCCTAAATATTCATTGGAAGGACTGATGCTGAAGCTCCAATTCTTTGGCCATCTGTTGCAAAGAACTGACTCATTTGAAAAGACCCTGATGCTGGGAAAGATTGAGGGCAGGAGGAGAAGGGGATGACAGAGGATGAGATGGTTGGATGGCATCGTGGACTCTATGGACGTGAATCTGAGCAAGCTCCGGGAGTTGGTGATGGACAGGGAGGCCTGAAGTGCAGCGGTTCATGGGGTCAGAAAGAGTCAGACACGACTGAGCGACTGAACTGAACTGATCTTGCTCAAAAGTCAGACTGCTAGTAAGTGGCAGAGGTGCAAACAAAACCCATTCATTTTTAACTTGCTAGCTTTTCTTAACAATGCCTCTCTACTCTGGCTTGGTTGCTCCATTTCTATACTGGAGCGCTGTGTGTGTGTACTCAGTAGTGTCCAGCTCTTTGTGGCCCCCTGGATTGTAGCCCACCAGGCTTCTCTGCCCATGGAATTTCCTAGGCAAGCATACTGTAGTGGGTTGCCGTTTCCTAGTCCAGGTCTTCCTGACCCAGGGATTCAACCCACGTCTCTTTCGTTGGCAGGTGGATTCTTTACCACTAGCGCCACCTGGGAAGCCCACTGGAGCACTGGAGCTCATTCTCTTGTGATATTGTGGTACATTGTGTTGAGCTTTTATTTGATGGATCCCACAGTGATTATTTCCTAGTATATATCCCTCTATTAGGCACTAGGTTGGGGCTGAACCATAGATGAGTTCACAGCTTAGTAGAGCACATGGATTTGTCAACAGCTATTATACAAACATCAGGACTGACTTGAGGTTCAAGGAATGAACTGTGGGGATGACATTGAAGGTTACTGAATTCTTCCTGGGGAGAAAGGTTCCTGAAAAAGTGGAATCTAAAGTAGAGTCTGGAGTCCCCTGGAGGTTCCTGAAGCCCTTTCAGGGGAGTTATAAGGTCAAAACTATTTTTTAAATTATACTAAGATATTATTTGCCTTTCTTATGTGTACAGTGAAGGCTTCCGAGAGCTTACTTGATGTGTGCTCTCACAGTACAACGAGTGCAGAGCAATTACGAGAACCCAGGTGTCTTCCATCAACCCAGAGATTTACAAATATTTAAAACAATGTCCCTGTTTTCACTCTTTTCTTGCTTTGGGAATTATACTTATTAAAATATTTATGTTAGTACATGAATTTTTATTTTGTTTTTAAATGCATTTATGAATAAATATTTTTAAAGATCTCAGTTTGAACTGTTGATACGGTAAACATTCATAGGTGTGATCCACTTAAATAAAATGTCTTTGGGCTTCTTAATAATTTTTAAGAGTATAAAAGAATCGGAAATCAAACTTTTGAGGACCGCTGGTACAGAAGAAAGAATACTGAAGCTGGCATCAGAGGGCTCCAGCTCAGGCATTACCTGTGCCAGCTCTCTCCTCTGTGCATGGGGGAACCATCTAAAGGCACCAAATCTTGGTTCTCCCCAATACCAGAAAGCAGCACCTTTTTGTCCCCTAGGTGTAGATTACATAAGATACTGCCCCAGAGTGTAGATCAAGTGAAACTGCCCCAAGTCACAAGAGTCATTCATAGTATTGGATGGGCAATAGATGTTGCTTCGGAGAAGGCAATGGCACTCCACTCCAGTACTCTTGCCTGGAAAATCCCATGGGCGGAGGAGCCTGGTGGGCTACAGTCCATGGGGCTGCAGAATCGGACATGACTGAGCGACTTCACTTTCGCTTTTCACTTTGATGCATTGGAGAAGGAAATGGCAACCCACTCCAGTGCTCTTGCCTGGAGAATCCCAGGGACAGGGGAGCCTGGTGGGCTGCCATCTATGGGGTCGCACAGAGTCGGACACAACTGAAGTGACTTAGCAGCAGCAGCAGCATACTGACCTGTAAGTCCAAACCATTTTATTACATTACAGTTTAAGACAATCTCTTGTCTCTACCCTAAGGAAGAAGAAGATTCAAAGCTGATAGCATTTTTATCCTGTATCAAGTTATTTTTCCTATATTGTATCTATGGGTTGATTGAAATATCACTGAACAGCTGAAGATCTGGAGAAAATTTCCAGCCTGAATGTCAAATGTGTTTTCAGCATATACTCAAAAATATCCTGATTTTTGATTATTGATTACATTAATATATTCACTAAATACAAGGAATCTCCTTCCTTTACAGAGATCTTTCTCATTTTCTCTGTGAATCATCTGACCTCTTGTTTCAATCCACTGTTTTGATGACTTCAGATTCTTATTTTATGGATGCAATATCTTCATTGATAGCCCAAGAAGACTCATTAAAAAATGTTAGCTAGTCCTCTTCTGGATTCCCAATTCTCCATATTCCTTTTGAGGGTCATTCATTTTGATCGTTCTGTTATGGGGAGGCAGGATAGAATGACTGGCAGGCTTCTAGTGTTTTCCAACTTCCAGAATTTGGGATGTGTAGGCTGGGGCATAACTTGCTGGCTAGAAATCTCAGCTATTTCATTTAGAAAGAGTGTGGAGGTAAATGTCAGGGTGGTCTGGAAGGGTGCTGTTCAACATTGAAAAGTGAAAGTGGAGATGGGGATAATAGGTGCCACTGTTCTCTAAAGAGCGTTTTAATTAAATCCTAAGTTTTCAGGCCCACCTCTGACCTTTGCCCTCTATTCCTGCAGATCCGGAACCCAAAGCCTCCCTAGGGCTCTCCTCAGGACCCTGTCTCTGCACCCCTTCTTTTAGGGGATAATAGGGATGCTTCTCCTGTCAACGTGCTCCCTTCCTCTTCCCAATGTCCAGATGTTTTCTGATTTCCTTTAAATGCTAATGACGCCTTCCCTTTCCTTTCTCTGCACTCTTGCAAGCTTATGCCTTTCTTCTTGCCTCCCCTCCCCTTTCTTCTTCTGTCTCATCTTTCTCCTCCTCTTCCTCCTTCTTTTCCTTCTTTATGGCCATTTAAATAGGGTCTTGGTAAAGAGGATAGGCAGATACATATGCTCAATCATTATCTTATATCAGAAGCCCATGGTATTTTTCTTAAAAAGCTATTTTAATGATTGATGGGCCAGTCATTATATCTTCAAATTTTATGTTTCAAGAAATTTGGGGGCTAAATCCCAGTACATTACAATATATTGCCCTGATCATTTTTCTTATTTTTTTTGTTATTCTGTTGACTGTGGCCCATGCATGTGGATGATTAAGCTTAAGTAATGTCTTTGAGGATGAATGAAGAAATGGAGATTTATCTAATATCATAAAACTGATAGACAAGGAAAAATACATTTGCAGCCATTTCAAAAACTCAGATGAAATATGTAGTACATGTGATTTCTATATTAAATTCATAAATTTCTTTTAGTGGAACATCCTAAGACATGGAAAGCAGAGCTCTCATGGTTAAAAGTATCCTAGGGGGGAAGTGGCTAGTATTTCATTGGTCACCAAGAAAACAAATATACCTTGTTTACAGCCTAGTAAAGATGCAGGAGGAGAAGGGGATGACAGAGGATGAGATGGCTGGATGGCATCACGGACTCGATGGACGTGAGTTTGAGTGAACTCCGGGAGTTGGTGATGGACAGGGAAGCCTGGCGTGCTGCAGTTCATGGGGTCACAAAGAGTCGGACACTACTGAGTGACTGAACTGAACTGACTGAAAGATGAAGTAAAAATAAGTTAGGAAACTTCCTCATCATAGCCACAAAAAATGTTAGACATTTGAAGGTCAAATACACTTGCAGGACATCATCACTAACTTATTTACATACCTGATCTTTAAATACTGTCTTGGTTAAATATTGATTTTTCTTCAGGCTCAACTTAGACCACTAATACTGATCACATCTGAGTTTTTTCACTTTTAACAGCTTTATTGAAGTTTAATTGATGTGTAATAAATTGCACATATTTTAAAAGTACAATTTAATAAATTTTGACACATGCACCCAATAAAATTATGACCACAATCAAGATAATGAACAAATCCATCACCCTCCAAAAGTTTTGTAATCTATCCCCCCTTGTCCTCCGCATCTCTCTTACCATCGCCAGGAAACCACTGATTAGCTTTCTGTCACTAAAGATACGTTTGGATTTTCTAGGCTTTCATAGTGCTATATGTACTTTTTCTGTCTTGCTTTTTTCTCTTGGAATAATCATTTTTAATTCTTCAATGTGGTTGTTTCCACTTTAGGGCTACTGCAAATATGGTTGGAATGAACATTTGTGTACACATCTTTGTGTGGACATAAGCTTTCATTTTTCTTAGGCTGGTTCACATGTCTACTTAACTTTTAAAGAAACTATCAAACTTTCTTGCTTTTTTCTCTTGGAATAATCATTTTTAATTCTTCAATGTGGTTGTTTCCACTTTAGGGCTACTGCAAATATGGTTGGAATGAACATTTGTGTACACATCTTTGTGTGGACATAAGCTTTCATTTTTCTTAGGCTGGTTCACATGTCTACTTAACTTTTAAAGAAACTATCAAACTCTTTTCCGTAGTGCTTGTACTATTTTGCATGCCTACCAGTGGTGAATGAAAATTCCAGTTTTCCCACATTCCTGTCAACACTTGGAATGTGCAGTCTTTTAAATTTAGCCATTCTAATGAGTATGTCGGAGAAGGCAATGGCACCCCACTCTAGTACTCTTGCCTAGAAAATCCCATGGACGGAGGAGTCTGGTAGGCTGCAGTCCATGTGGTCGCTAAGAGTCAGATACAACTGAGCGACTTCACTTTCACTTTTCACTTTCATGCACTGGAGAAGGAAATGGCCACCCACTCCAGTGTTCTTGCCTGGAGAATCCCAGGGACGGGGGAGCCTGGTGGGCTGCCGTCTATGGGGTTGCACAGAGTTGGACATGACTGAAGCGACTTAGCAGCAGCAGTAGCAGCAAGCATAAAGTCCAATTTTCTTAGTGTGACTTTGCCAAGCTGTTCATGTTGAACTTTATTCTTAAGGAAATAAGAATAGAAGAACAGAAGGAGATAGAATAAAAAGAAGTTCAAAATATAAGATTAGCAAATCTCAGTGACCGAATAGATAGAAGGTCGTGGCAAGAATCCAATGAGGTGATTTAAGTAAAAGGGCTTTCTGAAACACAAAACATTGTTTTAATGCCGTTATCATATTAGTATTATTCCTTTCTGTCTCTCAGTACATCACTGGCATTACTGAATACGAGAATTTCACTGTTGAGTGGCTTGCTATTCCAGCCTAGACTTGTGAAACCCTGGCATAGGGGGTTTGTTGCTATGGCTCTGAACTCAGATAAGAACTGTACCACTGGGGACCTTTGTTTGCATGCACAGGCCTTAGAGGTGCTCAGTGTTGAGCAGGCAAGCTGCCTCATGGCTACTCAGTCAGGATCATCCCAGGGGAGGGACTGTGGAGGTAACGGAAGCCCCCCAGGGATCAGCACCACCTGTTGCTTCACCTCCCATAAAGAACACCTTTCTACTTCTTAGGCTCACCTGGAAGGACCAGCTGGGTTCCTTGGGGACCAGAAGTCTTGAAGTAATTGAGTTCTAATCATAAATCCTTTGGTTACTAGCAACAGAAATCCTAGAAACTGGAAACCAGAAAAATCAGGAACTGGAGTTAGTATCTCTCAGTCTTAAGTAATACATGGTCTCTCTCATCTGTTTCTGACTATATGCTCACTCTTCTGCGTCAACCAGCTCCTTACTTTAGTAAGCACACAAGACCCAGCATGGCTTCATCCAGTTCCTATCTACCATGTATCAGGACTGGCTGTCTCTGACATCCACTAATAACAGGACTAGCTGCTCAGTTCCCAGTTCAAGACTGTCCAGAGAGGATTCTGACTAGTCCATATTGTCATCTGAATAAGGCCCCAGGTCTCAGATCACCATTGGCCTATGGATCAAATCTCTTGTGTCAGCTATTTAACAGTTTCTTAACTACTTGAGGCCATGAAGTGCAAGGCCACATTCTTTGATGTGTGTGGCTCAGACATACGAGACCTTCTAGAACTAACACCCAAGAATGATGTCCCTTTCATTATAGGGGACTGGGATGCAAAAGTAGGAAGTCAAGAAATACCTGGAGTAACAGGCAAATTTGGCCTTGGAGTACAGAATGAAGCGGGGCAAAGTCTAATAGAATTTTGCCAAAAGAACACACTGGTCATAGCAAACACCCTCTTCCAAAAACACGAGACGACTCTACACATGGACATCACAGATGGTCAATTCAAAAATTAGATTGATTATATTCTTTGCAGCCAAAGATGGAGAAGCTCTATGCAGTCAGCAAAAACAAGACTGGGAGCTGACTGTGGCTCAGATCATGAACTCCTCATTGCAAAATTCAGACTTAAATTGAAGAAAGTAGGGAATACCACTAGACCATTCAGGTATGACCTAAATAAAATCCCTTACGATTATACAGTAGAAGTGAGAAATAGATTCAAGGGGTTAGATCTAATAGACAGAATGCCTGAAGAACTATGGACAGAGGTTCATGACACTGTACAGGAGGCAGGGATCAAGACCATCCCTAAATAAAAGAAATGCAAAAAAGCAAAATGGTTGATGAGGCCTTAGAAATAGCTGTGAATAGAAGAGAAGCAAAAGGCAAAGGAGAAAACCAAAGATATACCCATTTGAATGCAGAGTTCCAAAGAATAGCAAGGAGAGATTAAAAAAAAAAACCTTCCTCAGAGATGAATGCAAAGAAATAGAGGGAAACAACAGAATGGGAAAGACTAGAGATCTCTTTAAGAAAATTATAGAGATAACAAAGGAACATTTCATGCAAAGATGGGCACAATAAAGGACAGAAATGGTACGGACCTAAGAGAAGCAGAAGATATTAAGAAGAGGTGGCAAGAATACACAGAAGAACTGTACAAAAAAGATTTTTATGACCCAGATAATCACGATGGTCTGATCACCAACCTAGAGCCAAAATCCTGGAATGTGAAGTCAAGTGGGCCTTAGGAGGCATCACTATGAACAAAGCTAGTGGAGGTGATGAAATTCCAGTTGAACTATTTCAAATCCTAAAAGATGATGCTGTGAAAGTGCTGCACTTGATATGCCAGCAAATTTGGAAAACTCAGCAGTGGCCACAGGACTGGAAAAGGTCAGTTTTCACTCCAATCCCAAAGAAAGGCAATGCCAAAGAATGCTCAAACTACCGCACAATTGCACTCATCTCACATGCTAGTAAAGTAATGCTTAAAATTCTCCAATCCGGGCTTCAACAATACGTGAACTGTGAAATTCCAGATGTTCAAGCTGGATTTAGAAAAGGCAGAGGAACCAGAGATCAAATTGCCAATATCTGTTAGATCATCAAAAAAGCAAGAGTTCCAGAAAACCATCTACTTCTACTTTACTGACTATGCCAAAGCCTTTGACTGTGTGGACCCAACAAACTCTGGAAAATTCTGAAACAGATGGGAATATTAGACCACCGGACCTGCCTCTTGAGGACCTCCCTCTGTATGCAGGTCAGGAAGCAATAGTTAGAACTGGACATGGAACAACAGACTGGTTCCAAATAAGAAAAGGAGTACGTCAAGGCTGTATTTGTCACCCTGCTTATTTAACTTATATGCAGAGTATATCATGAGAAACACTGGGCTGGATGAATCACAAGATGAAATCAAGATTGCTGGGGGAAATATAAATAACCTCAGATATGCAGATAGCATCACCTTTATGGCAGAAAGCGAAGAAGAACTAAAGAGCCTCTTGATGAAAGTGAAAGAGTAGATTGAAAAAGTTGGC
>SJYX01006134.1:80316-109486 GCA_006410675.1 Oreotragus oreotragus | reverse complement strand
CTTTTGGACTCAGAGGGAGAGGGAGAGGGAGAGGGTGGGATGATTTGGGAGAATAGCATTGAAATATGTATACTATCATGTAAGAAACGAATCGCCAGTCTATGTTCGATGCAGGATGCAGTATGTTTGGGGCTGGTGTATGGAGATGATCTGGAGGGATGATGAGGGGTGGGTGGTGGGAGGGGGGGTTCATGTTTGGGAGTTCATGTACACCCATGATGGACTCATGTCAATGTATGCCAAAACCAATACAGTAGTGTAAAGTAAAATAAAGTTAAAAAAAAAAAAGAAATCAAAGATGGAATTTTAAGAAACCAGAATTTATAGGGAGAGATCAGTTTGTTTCCTTCGAAGTAGTCACTTTGGAAGGTGTGCCACTCACATGGTGTTACTGTTTCTCTAAGTAGTTTTGTTAATTAAGGTTATTGAATTGCTTTTAAGCTCTGTGTGGCACATTATTTTAAATACTCCCGTTGGACACTAACAGTATTTTGGAAGGAGGGATTAATCGTTTGGGATAATCAACACTTGTTGGAGATGAGTAAAGCAGGTGGCTGGTTGAGGGGAATGGAACACTGAGAATGTGCCCTTCTGATTTTGAGACACAACACTGCCATCACCTAGGAGTGAGTCCGTGGGCAAATGGCACAGCTGACCTGAGGCCCTCAGTGAAAATGCGGAAGCAGAATCATTCATCCATTCACTCACTCACTCACTTACTCACTTCAGCATTCACTATGCGGAGCAGATAACAGGAGGGGAGGGATAAGGTGATTACCTGACTTTACATTTCTGTCCCAAGTTAGCAATCAATCTTTAATAGAATAAAATTAGCAGGCTAGGTTTACACAAGCCTTAAGTAATAAGGATGATTATTGGTTGGCTCTTCAATCATCTTTTTACTAAATTTCCCAAAGAAAAGTTCCAAATGTTTGAGCAATTAGAGCTTTACTAAGTAAAAGTTTACTTCCTTTTCATTGACAAAGTTGGAGGACCTGGGTCATTTCAGATGCATTAGTTGGTGCCTGGATTGATTGATGAATTTCATTTGGGATAATGGCCTACAACCCCAGCTATCCATCAAGATTATCTATGGAATCTCTGAAAAGTACAGATGCTGTATGTCAACCCACTTCCTGAATTAGAATCTCTAGAGGAAGGTCTTGGTCACAAACACTTAAAAAGAATATTATGAGTGATTCTGATACACAGTCAAGGATAAGAACCACTGGCTTACTATAATCTCTCATACTTTCAGAAATTTTTGCTTTTATCTTAGTATATTTTACCTTTCTTTTCTTTTAAAAATATAACCTTACCATAATCTCATTATTGAAACTAAATTCAATTAATATATGAAGATTCAATCCTGAGAGAATTTCTTTATCTACCAAGTGTAATATCTTTTTAACTGAGCATCTGTTATGTACCTAATTCTCCATTATTTAGGTGACTCTAAAATAAATGTAAGACTCAATCTCTACTGAAGTGAGTTTCTTTTGAAAACTAAGGGTATAGGGGGGTGTTTGGTTTGGTTTGTGTTTTGTTTTGGTGACATGATAATATAATGTGCCCATTCATGAACAATAGGAAAATAGGAAGAAGAGGAAAATATCATGCATGTCCCACTGCCCCCAAGCAACCGCTTTGAGCATCTTGATGAATTTTTTTCTAGGTTTAAGTGCTAGTTTCATTCTTATTAAACCTTAAACAGCTTCCCTCAATAAGCATGTCACATGCTTTCTCAGCTCTCTCTAAACAAGATGCACAAGAAGATTATTTTGATTTAAAATATGGATTGTTTAGGCTTTTAGGAACAGAAAAAAAAAAAAAAGCATAATATTGAAAACCATGCCCCTTCCCAAAACCTGCATGATGTATTACATGTTTAGTATAGATGGCTTAGGGATAAAAAATATGACTAAGTGAAAAATAGATGCTGAAGAAAGTTGCAAATGATTGACAGGCATGGGGTTCATGAACTCCAGCAAGACCTTGGTTCTTCAGTACTCAGGAGAGCTGAGAGAGGGCTGTCCTCCGAGAGCCCAGGCATATGATTGAGGGGCTTTCCAGGTGGCACTAGTGGTAAATAGCCTGTTTGCCAAAGCAGGAGACATAAGAGACCTGGGTTCAATCCCTGGGTCAGGAAGATCCCCGGAGAAGGGAATGGCCACCCACTCCAGTATTCTTGCCTGGAGAATCCCACAGACAGAGAGGAGCCTGATGCAAAGAGTCAGGCACAACTGAAATGACTTAGCATGCATGCACACATTGAATCAATCAGCTCCCCCCACTGTGTCCTGGTCTGATTATATCTTCGCTTTCCTGAAGTAGAGGACCACCAAGCTGAAACTTGGAAGGTTTGTCTTCAAGGACCAGGCATAAGGAAGGAGCTGTTCACTGGGTGCCATGATGCGGTAAGTTTGAACCAGCAAGCCCAACATCTCACATCCAAGCATCAACCCTGGATAAAAATCCACAAGGTTGAATGATCCCTCTGCTCTGCCACACGTTTCCCAGGTACACGGGCTGTGTGCCTTAGATTGTGATGCGCTCTAGTAGAGCCACTGTGCCCTTATGCCTTGCTATGCCTTACACACACGTCTGTCCGTGCACGTGTAACACTTTTTTGCACTTCTCTGTTGTGTTTGTCTCCCTCCATTGAATGTGAGCTCCCTGAGAGCAGGAACCTGCTGCTTTTTACCATCAGTGCCTGATGGCTCACTTGGCCATATTAAGCAGTCAATAAATGTTTACTGAATGAACTCTTGAGAAAGAAGTACCAAGAAGAAATAAAATTATAAAGTTACAGTTGATCTTTGAAAATGGAATGTTTCTTATTACTGTAGGTGATGGCTAGAGTGTTGAGTTAGCTTGGAGTGTGTTCTGGGCAGGTTTTCAGAGTGATACTTAATCACAAGCATGCATACTCGGTTGTGTCTGACTCTTTGCGACCCCATGGACTGTTTCCCACCAGGCTTCTCTGTCCATGGGATTTTCCAGGCAAGAATATTGGAGTGGTTTGCCATTTCCTCCTCCAGGGGATCTTCCTGACCCAGGGATTGGGTGCAACCCAAATGGACTAACTACCTAGACTCCACCTAAAATATAACTAAATCAGACATTCAAATCAAAAACATGTCTTTAGTATTCTATAGGTGATTCCCACCAACATCTCTGGCTTAAAAGCAGTGCATACAAGTATCTATTAACCTAGTACTTAATTTTGTGACTTAGGCTAATAAAAGAACAACAAAAATTCCAAGTGTAATTAGCTAGTTGAGCATAATACTCATACAAATACACCTAAGATGAAAGTGGTATCAATTATAACATAGCATTTGGCATTTCCGCATCTGCCACATTGCAAACATATTGTAAATAGACACTTAATAAAATATCTACCCTGCCCTACAAAGGCTTCACATCTTCTGATATAATTTGTATCTTCTGATATAATTTGACAGAGAAAACCCCACCCCGATATTTTAACATTCCTGTCTTTGGAAATATACTTACTGCTCACTTGTTACTCCTGTATGTTTTTATTAGGTGACTGCAGATCTGGTGTTGCTGAGGCAAGGATGCTCACTGCAGAACAGATTCACCTGGGTGGGTGCATTATTCAGGGTACCTTCAGTTTTGAGGGATAAAAATAATTAAGCAAAATGAATATTTGTTGTCTTGTTTACTTATTTAACCATTCAGCAAATACTGATTGAGTCCTTTGTGCAGGTCAAGAGTGATGGTGCAGTGTGAACAAGACCACCTACTGCCTTGGGATGTCAGAACATCAACGAGCTGTTTTAGGTACAGTTGTTTTCTGAGGCTCAAATGTCAACAAACCTCTCTACTCTTTACCTCCTCCATAAACCCCCCAATCTTTTTGGCTCTTCTAGCCTCTGTTCCTCTTTGCTCGTTGGCCTTATTCTCACCTATCATAGGAATAACCCCTCCAGGTTATGGGAAAGAAACCCTACAATTGGCAGCCTTCCTTCTGAAAGAAGAAAGGACCACACCGCATCCCAGCATCCTTATCTCATGCCAGTGGGAGAATTCTGATTCATCCTGCACTGAATTAGTCCTTCATGTGCCTGGCCTTTAGATACAGGGCAGGGGGCAGGGGTACTACAATTGGCCAGACCATGTCCAAAGGCCCACTCTTGTGATCACGGGGTGGGCAGCAGTTGGCATGTGTAAGGAGTCATTCCCCAACATAAAGACAGGTATTAGGCCAAAATCATTGACAAATACTATACCATGTATGCTCTTTTAGGGAATATAACACTTGAGAAATGTGAACTTTCTTTCTGTCAAGATTTCACTAATCTAGCTTAATGTGAGATGATCAAAACTTTGTTTTTGAAGTATCAGCAATATCAGTAATTCTGTGAAATAATCTGAATTCATTTGGAGAAATCAAGTGAGAATTTTCTGTTTATTTTGATGTTACCTTCACAAGGGACATAGCAAAAGATTATAAATAAAATGGCAATCCTTTTCTGATTGGCTGAGGTGGACGACAGACAGTATTTCAGTTTGGTCAGTTCCCTGAAAGGCTTCCCAGGTGGCTCAGTGGTAAAGAATCCACCTGCCAATACAGGAGACGAGGGTTTGATCCCTGAGTTGGGAAGATCCGACTGGAGGATGAAATGGCAACCCACTGCAGTATTCTTGCCTGGAGAATCTCATGGACAGAGGAGCCTGGAGAGCTTCAGTCCATGGGGTCACAAAAGAGTTGGATGGGACTTAGCAACTGAGCACATACACTTCCCTGAAGCAGGGGGTGGGGTCAAAGCTCAGATGAGGGGGCACTCTAAAGAAACAGAACACTAGAAGAAAGGGGGATGCCTCAGCTTTCTCTAGAGGTCATTCTGGAAAAGGGACTGAGTAGAGAGTGTGGTGATGAGGAAAAATAAAACTACATTGTGAGGCAAATCTCTAATTCAGAAGTTGAAATTTCAGAGTTATCAGATACTGAGTATAAGAGAACAATGGGGAGAGTTAAACATTCTGTGGGGAGTGTGGCAGGAGAAACAAGGACAGACTTACCAAGGAGCAAAGGAAGATAATGCAGAGGAAGGAAAAGTGAATTAGAAGAGAGAGCGGGGCTCGGATAATAGCTAACACCTGCTGATTAGTTACCCATGTCAGGAAACGTCCTCTGTGTTTGCATGAACTATTGTATTTACACTACATAGTATAAATGAGGTAAGTACTTTTAATATTCACCTTTCATGATAGGAAATCGAGGCCTAGAGAGGTGAAGGCATGCAGCTGGTAAGAATTAGAGCCTCAGTTGGAACTCAGGCTGTCTGAGTCCAGTGTTTGCACTCATTGCCACATAAATATGAGAGTGGATTCATAGAGGAATGGTAGGGGGGAAAGAACAGACTACAAAGATTTGTCTTAGGGCCAAAAATGTCTTTAGAGAGAGTGATGACTGGATATAGAACCAAATGCAGGGAGTTGTAAAGTCTATGGAACTCTGTATATTATAAAAATGAAAAAGGATGTCAGTCTGGCTTAAAGTCAGACAGTGACTCAGTTACTCTAAAGAGGAAGATTGGCAGGCAAAGTGAAAATCATACAGTTTGTTTATAACACATAGGATATTTAAAATGACTTCATGGTGTTTTTAATATTATTTAGAAAACCCGATTAGAATTCATCCGAACTGTCTTGGTTGAGTTATTCCTAAAGACAACCCTTAAAAGAAAAAGGAAAATGGACAAAATATGCAGTTCAAGGATTTTAAAGTATATATATATATATATATATATCTGAACCCAGATGAATCTTGTGTGTAAATTGTATGACTATTTAGGGTCTATAAATATTTATTAAAACCATACAGTGTTCTTGGCGCCGAGCTGGGTACTGCGGAAACGATAGAGACTAAAAACCAAGATAGCCGCCCTGACCGTTTTTAGGGTACAGACGCTACACTGCTTCTCTTCTTGCTACCCTGGGACTTGGTAGGAAAATTTGTGCACAAAGCATTTATGCTCTTGTGATTTATAACAAAAGATAGATATTTGGTCTTCATCACTGTTTCTGGTACAGAGCTCCTAAAATCCCTGGAATTTCCTAAGGGAGAAAGCTACAAAGTTCTGTTCTGTTATGTTAATGAGATGACTTTTGGAACACACCTAAAGGTGTGGGCTGGTTACCAGGATAACCAGTCATGTGATTCAGTTCAGTTCAGTTCAGTTCATTTCAGTCACTAAGTCCTGTCCCACTCTTGGCGATCCCACGGACTGCAGCACGCCTGCAGACTTCCCTGTCCGTCACCAACTCCTGGAGCTTATTCAAACTCATGTCCATTGAGTTGGTGATGCCATCTAATCATCTCATCCTCTGTAGTCCCTTCTCCTCCCACCTTCAATCTTTCCCAGCATCAGGGTCTTTTCCAATGAGTCAGTTCTTTGCATCAGATGGCCAAAGGATTGGAGTTTCAGTTTCAGCGTCAGTCCTTCCAATGAATTTTCAGGACTGATTTCCTTTAGGATGGATTTGTTGGATCTCCTTGCAGTCCAAGGGACTCTCAGGAGTCTTCTCCAACACCACAGTTCAAAAGCATCAATTCTTTGGCGCTCAGCTTTCTTTTTAGTCCGACTCTCCCATCTATACATGACTATTGGTAAAACCATAGCTTTGACTAGATGGACCTTTGTTGGTAAAGTAATGTCTCTGCTTTTTAATATGCTGTCTAGGTTGGTCATAACTTTCCTTCAAAGGAGCAAACATCTTTTAATTTCATGGCTGCAGTCACCATCTGCAGTGATTTGGAGCCCCAAAAAATAAAGTCTGACACAGTTTCCACTGTTTTCCAGTCTATTTGCCATGAAGTGATCGGAACAGATGCCATGATCTTAGTTTTCTGAATGTAGAGTTTTAAGCCAACTTTTTCACTCTCATCTTTCACTTTCATCAAGAGGATTTTTAGTTCCTCTTTGCTTTCTGCCATAAGGGTGGTGTCATCTGCATATCAGAAGTTATTGATATTTCTCCCAGCAATCTTAATTCCTGCTTGTGTTTCATCCAACCCAGCATTTCGCATGATGTACTCTGCATATAAGTTAAATAAGCAGGGTGACAATATACAGCTTTGACATACTCCTTTCCCAATTTGGAACCAGTCTGTTGTTTCATGTCCAGTTCTAACTTGCTTCTTGACCTGCCTACAGATTTCTCAAGTGGCAGGTCAGGTGGTCTGGTATTCCCATCTCTTTCAGAATTTTCCACAGTTTGTTGTGATCCTCACAGTCAAAGGCTTTGGCATAGTCAGTAAAACAGAAGTAGATGTTTTTCTGGAACTCTTTTGCTTTTTTGATGATCCAACAGATGCTAGCAATTTGATCTCTGGTTCCTCTGCCTTTTCTAAATCCAGCTTTAACACCTGGAAATTCACTGTTCACATACTGTTGAAGCCTGGCTTGGATAATTTTGAGCATTACTTTACTAGCGTGTGAGATGAGTGCAATTTTGCAGTAGTTTGAACATATTTGGCATTGCATTTCTTTGGGATTGGAATGAAAACTGATCTTTTCGAGTCCTGTGGCCATTGCTGAGTTTTCCAAATTTGCTGGCATTTTGAGTGCAGCACTTTCACAGCATCATCTTTCACAGCCATGTGATTAGAGGGTTGGAATTCTCGGTCCCAACCCCAAGATCCCCAGGGAAGACAGCCTGCCACTTCCACCACCTCCTCCCACCATGGAGGTTGAACGAATCACCAGTGTGCTTAGTCACTCAGTCTTGTCGGACTCTTTGCATCCCCATGGACTGTAGCCCACCAGGCTCCTCTGTCCATGGAGATTCTTCAGGCAAGAATATTGGAGTGGGTTGCCGTGCCCTCTTCCAGGGACTGCCCAGCCCAGGGATCAAACCCAGGTCTCCCACATCGCAGCCGGATTCTATGCTGTCTGAGCCACCAGCCACTGATTTAATCAATCAGGCCTATGTCACTGGGGCTTTCTGGGAGAGCTTCCAGGTTGGTGAACCAGAACACTTCCATGTGCCACACTGAATGGCCCCAAACTCCAGGAGAACAGAAGCTCCTTTGTCAGGAACCTGACTCTGTATCTCTTCATCTGGTTATTGATTTGTGTCTGTTAATATCCTTTGTAATAAACAGGCAATTTAGTGAGTAAACTCGTTTCCTGAGTTCTAAATTCATGGACCCCAAGGAAGGAGTTGTGGAAACATCTGGTTTATCATCAGTGGGTCAGGAGTACAGATTACCATCTGTACTTTCAATTTGCATATGAAGTGGGGGCAGTCTTGTGGGACTGCGCTAACCTGTAGACTCTGATGGTGTACTTGGGTAGACAGTGTCAGAATTGAGTTGAATTGTGGGACAGCCAGCTGGTATTGGAGAATTGCTTGGTGGGAAAACTCACACAGTAGAATTGAGAGCATAGCCATAAATATGTATGTTTAACATATATGTGAGCATATTTAATACATATGTTAGCACACATTTGCCTTTACCATGCATGATTGCCTGTGTATGCAATGTATTAATGCCATTTCTCAATAAAAACAATAAAAATCCATCCAAATATACATAGTAATTTTGTTCAATTTTTTATGTACCAATCAAATCTCAATAAAGCTGAAAAAAATTCCACGTCATTCAGCTAAAACATAAGTGGCAAGAGCAGTGGAGTTGGAGCTTAGGACTTGTAGCCTTCAAAGGGGATAGCAAGAGTGGGGGGAGATAAATTAGGAGTTTGGGATTAACATATACACACTGTGCTGTGCTTAGTTGCTCAGTCATGTCCAACTCTTTGCGATCCCATGGACTGTATCCTGTCAGACTCCCCTGTCCATGGGGATTCTCCAGGCAAGAATACTGGAGTGGGTTGTCATGCCCTCCTCTAGGGGATCTTCCTGACCTAGGGATCAAACCCAGGCCACCCTCATTGCAGGCAGATTCTTTACCATCTGAGCCACCAGGGACACCCAAGAATACTGGAGTGGGTAGCCTATCATCCCTTCTCCAGGGAAACTTCCTGTCCCAGGGATCGAACTGAGGTCCCTCAAATTGCAGGAGGATTCTTTACCAGCTGAGCTATCTGGGAAGTGTATATCTATATAAAACAGACAAACAGCAAGGACCTACTCTATAGCACAGGGAACTATAGTCAATATCCTGTAATAATCTTTAATGGAAAAGAATCTGCAAAAATATTATATATGTATGTTTTATATATATATATGAATCACTTTGATGCACACCTGAAACTAACATAATTTTTAAGAATGGTTTAAAAAATGTAGCCTTGAACAAGTCACTTAACCCCTGAAGAAATTTCAACTTCATAGGGTTTTGGTTAGATTTAGAGTAATCACTTGAGTACTTCGCAACCTATAAAATATATGTAAGTATGTCTGTGTATATATCTATATATGTATATACATCCCAGACATCATTATAGGTTTTGTTCTTTCAAAGGAATATTTCAGAAAATAATGTAGCTTCATTAGAACTTATCCATGAGATACAGCAGTAAAATGTGCTATGGGATGGCTTTGGAAGTAGAATGGCCCTGTATCATTTAGAAGAATATTGAGACTATATTCATTGTCTGAATATTCTAGACAAGGCCAGAAGATAGAAATTCCATCAACCGCCTTCCTCCCACACCTGCTCACTAACCTGTTTTATCTAATCTTACATTCTTTCCTTCTATCTCAGCCTGTGAAGGGACTTTCCTTTTGACTAATTCTCCCACCTCAAGAAACTTACCTGATCAATTGTCGATAAAAAGAGAGGCAGACTTTTCCTCAACTTTAAATTATCCCCTTTGCTACAGCTTTTCCTCTTTCTTCCCCTTCATGTGTGTGTGTTAAGTCACTTCAGTCGTATCTGATTCTGTGACCCTATGGACCGTACTGTCTATCGGATTCTCCAGGCAAGAATATGGGTTGCCATGCCCTCCTCTAGGAGATCTTTCTTAACCAGGGATTGAACTTACCTCTCTTATGTCCCCTGCATTGGCAGACTGGTTCTTTACCACTGGCACCATCTGGGAAGCCCATATACATATATCCCCTCTCTTGGATTTCCTTCCCATTTACGTCACCACTGAGCACTGAATAGAGTTCCCTGTGCTACACAGTAGCTTCTCATTATGAATACTCTTTGATTATTTACTGCTCTTTCTTTGAATAGACAGATCTTAATTCTTTTCCCCTTAAATGAAATCTGGATTGAATACATCCCTTTTAAAGAAAAGAAAGTGGCTCAATTGTTGCTAAGTGACTTCTGAGGCTGCGTCATAAAAAGGATGGCTTTTGTCTTGTTCTTTCAGTCTCCAAATCTCTTGTTCTTGTTGAAGTCAGCCACCATGTTTTGAGGACACTCAACCAACCCTGTGGAATGGCCAATGCAGGGAGAGGCCTCATGTAAGGGAGCCAACCTGCAGCCGGATGAAGGAGCCACCTTGAAGATAAATCTTTCTGCCTCAGTCAATACCTCCAGTGGTTCCAGGCCCCAGTCTTTAAGTCTTTCAGCTGAGACCACAGAAAATGTGAAAAACAAACGATCCCTGCTATACCCTATTTGAATATTTAACCCACAAGAACTGTTATTCCAAACTAGTAAGTTTTTAAGTTTTGGGTGATTTATTATATAGCAATAGAAGAATCAGAATGGCATGAGAAAAATGAATTTAGTAATATAATTCAGATTAAAAAAACTTTACTTTTCCTATTGTTAATAACCAATGGATATACAATCACTTCCCATATTTCTCCTTTTATTACATTTCAAAAATTGAGATGTCATTACATATAATAATGTGCATAGATCTTAAGTGTTGTTCAGTGAGTTTTTCACAGTTGTTAACACCCATGTAACTACTACCCAAACCATGATATAAAAGACTTCCAGCACCCCAGAGCATCCCCTCCTGTTCCCTTCAGGTCAATTCTCTCATCCCAACTCCACAAACACTTTTAAAATGCAATTATCATAGATTTTGCCTTTTTAATTTTTATATAAATGGAATTATGCTGTGTATATTCTTCTCTGTCTAGTTTCTTTCATTCAGCAAACTCTTAGTGAGATTCATTCAAGTCATTGCCTGTATCAGTGGTTCATGCCTTCTTATTAGCAAGTAGTATTCATAGTATGATTGCACCACAATTTGTCCATTCTTCTCCCTGTATTTCTTAATTATAATAAATAGTTATTTCTGCCTTAAATGCAGTGGACACATCAAAATTGTATAGACAAAGATATTTACAGAATTACATGTAGAATAATTTGGTATTATAAATAACATCATATAAAGAGGAATACATTAGAAAAGAATTGATAGTTATCACTATCAATTCTCTACAGAATGAGAAAGTTATAAGACTCCTGTGTACCACAGAGAGTACACTGCATATGATGTTTAACTTGAGAAGACAAATTGCTGTGCAAAGATCATAAATGGGTCGATTCTTTAGAGAAAAATTGAGCCAGAAGATATCATTAGAATTAATGATATATAAATAAAGAAAACACAAAAAATTAGATTTTCTTTTATTTGTTGTGTACACACACACTGGCAATATCTCATGTCATTTTGGATGAGACAGGGAAGTCAACAGTGCTTCGAATCATAAATGGGCTCTCAGTTGTTCTCTGTAGAATATCTGATACTTCTTTAAATCAAATCTAATTGAACATTTAAAATAGAATTCATTACACACTAAAGAAACTTGACACAGACCTTGGAACTCTAATAATTTCTCCTATGAAACCTTTTTGTTCTCGCTGAATCTAAGATCATGTTGATTTGGATTATTTCTAGTTGTATTAATATTTCCTAAGGACTTCCTTTAATGACATTAATTTTTTCCCCAGTTCTGAAATCCTGAAGCATAAATATGTCTAAATAATATTGAAATACAATTTTTTGGGGCTCCAAAATCACTGCAGATGGTGATTGCAGCCATGAAATTAGAAGACGCTTACTCCTTGGAAGAAAAGTTATGACCAACCTAGATAGTATATTCAAAAGCAGAGACATTACTTTGCCGACTAAGGTCCGCCTAGTCAAGACTATGGTTTTTCCTGTGGTCATGTATGGATGTGAAAGTTGGACTGTGAAGAAAGCTGAGCGCCGAAGAATCGATGCTTTTGAAGTGTGGTGTTGGAGAAGACTCTTGAGAGTCCCTTGGACTGCAAGGAGATCCAACCAGTCCATCCTAAAGGAGATCAGTCCTGGGTATTCTTTGGAAGGAATGATGCTAAAGCTGAAACTCCAGTACTTTGGCCACCCCATGCGAAGAGTTGACTCATTGGAAAAGACTCTGATGCTGGGAGGGACTGGGGGCAGGAGGAGAAGGGGACGACCGAGGATGAGATGGCTGGATGGCATCACGGACTCGATGGACGTGAGTCTGAGTGAACTCCGGGAGATGGTGATGGACAGGGAGGCCTGGCGTGCTGCGATTCATGGGGTCACAAAGAGTCGGACACGACTGAGCGACTGAACTGAACTGAACTGAACTGAAGCTTATTTTTGTTGTTTTCCCCAGAGGATCAAAATAATGTCAAGCCTTATATTGCCTACCCTTCTGCAATTTCTAATTTACAATCTCTGTCAGTTTTGAATAATGGAAGCACCAATAGAGTATCTGAAGAGTATTCGATTTCTTTCTCCTTTGCCTTTTTTTCCCCAGTAATGTAAATATCTGAAGTGATTATTGCTTAGCCTATAAAACAGAGACATTGTAATTTATGAATACTAAAAAAAATCCTGTTAATTTCTGTTAAACTATATGATGAACTGGAAATGGTGATTTTTCTCATGGGAAGGACATATTAAAGCAAGGGCTTTCTTGTTGTTACTAAAGTTGTTTAGTCACTTTAGTCACTAAGTACCCTGCCAGGCTACTCTATCCATGGGATTTCCCAGGCAAGAATACTGGAGTGGGTTGCCATTGCCTTCTTCAGGGGATCTTCCTGACCCAGGGATCAAATCTATGTCTCCTGCACTGGAAGTCTTCTTTACTACTAAGCCACCAGGCAAGCCACTAACCTTCTGACAACCTTTCTCACCCTCTTCTTTGTTTCCACTATGTAACATCAATGAAATGAAAATATCATCCTCATCACTACTCCCTTGTGGTATTGCCAAAGACCAGGCCCCCATTGGACACAGATTCAAGAATTCGGTTGAGAATTCTGAGCAAGTGTAAGGCTCCCCACGCTACTGCCACCTTCCTCCACTGGAAGCTAAAAATTGAAGTTGGCAGTTGTAATCAGACTAGAAGGATTGCAATTTATCTGGGCTGTTGTTCACTGCTACTTGTACCTTGTAACTTGGCTAAGCAATTAAAAGTAAGCCTTCATTATAATAATTTATGTGCCACCGGAAGCCACACTAGTTCTGAAACTCAGAAGACCAACCTACAGGAATATCGTATTATTTTGTTTACCTATTCCAATTTAAGATATTGAGGAAAAGGTTAAGAATATTCTTAGCTAACTGATAACCAAGCAGAATGGTCAGCAAATAAAGCTTGTATCTAACTATAAGTCAGTAATAAAAATAAGGGTCTCAATCAACTCTCATGTGTATTATGGTGGTGGAGCAACATATTTCTTGTAATGTACTCAAATACTCTTAGGTTCAAGGCTAATAGTGAATTATGTGATAGACAAAATACTATCTATGATCATTAAGGGACTTGTGAGTCCCTTGGACAGCAAGGAGATCAAACAAGTCAATCTTAAGGGAAATCAACCCTGAATACTCAGTGGAAGGACTGATGCTGAAGCTGAAACTCCAGTATTTGGGTCATCTGATACGAACAGCTGACTCACTGGGAAAGTCCCTGATCCTGGGAAAGATTGAGGGCAGAAGGAGAAGAGGGCATCAGAGGACAAGATGGCTGGATGGCATCACCGAAGCAACAGACATGAACTTGGGCAAACTTTGGGAGATGGTGAGGGAAAGACAGGCCTAGCATGCTGCAGTCCATGGGGTCGCAAAGAGTTAGACACAACTGGGCGACAAACAATGATCATTAAATTGTTTCACATCACAAATGATTTAAACAGTTCCCCCACTTGTTTGTTTACAGGGAATAATGAATAAAACAGATAATCTACAGTTCAGTTCAGTTCAGTTCAGTCGCTCAGTCGTGTCCGACTCTTTGCGACCCCATGAATCGCAGCATGCCAGGCCTTCCTCTTCATCACTATCTCTCGGAGTTCACTCAGACTCACGTCCATAGAGTCCGTGATGCCAACCAGCCATCTCATCCTCTGTCGTCCCCTTCTCCTCCTGCCCCCAGTCCCTCCCAGCATCAGAGTTTTTTCCAATGAGTCAACTCTTCACATGAAGTGGCCAAAGTACTGGAGTTTCAGCTTTAGGATCATTCCTTCCAAAGAAATCCCAGGGTTGATCTCCTTCAGAATGGACTGGTTGGATCTCCTTGCAGTCCAAGGGACTCTCAAGAGTCTTCTCCAACACCACAGTTCAAAAGCATCAATTCTTTGGTGCTCAGCTTTCTTTATGATCCAACTCTCGCACCCATACATGACTACTGGAAAAACCATGGCTTTGACTAGATGAACCTTTGTTGGAAAAGTAATATCTCTGCTTTTTAATATGTTGTCAAATTTTGTATAGATTTTCTTCCAAGGAGCAAGTGTCTTTTAATCTCATGGCTGCAGTCACCATCTGTAGTGATTCTGAAGCCCAAGAAAATAAAGTCTGTCATTGCTTTCATTGTTTCCCATTTATTTGTAGTGAAATGATGGGACTGGCTGTCATGATCTTAGTTTTAGGAAAGTTGAGTTTTAAGCTTTTCACTTTCTTTTCAGCTTTTTCACTTTCTTCTTTCGCCTTCATCAAGAGGCTCTTTAGTTCCTCTTTGCTTTCTGCCATAAGCATGGTGTCATCTTCATATCTTAGGTTATTGATATTTCTCTCAGTAATCTTGATCCCAGCTTCTGCTTCATCCAGCCTGGCATTTAGCATGATGTACTCTGCATATAAGTTAAATAAGCCTGATGAAAATTTACAGCCTTGATATACTCCCGTCCCAATTTTGAGTCAGTCCATTGTTCCATTTCCAGTTCTTACTGTTGCTTCTTGACCTGCATACAGGTTTTGCAGGAGACAGGTAGGTTGGCCTGGTATTTTCATCACTTTAATAATTACCTCCAGTTTGTTGTGATCCACACAGTCAAAGCCTTTAGCGTAGTTAATGAAGCAGAAGTAGACATTTTTCTGGAATTCTCTTGTTTACTATGATCCAACGAATGTTGGCAATTTGATATCTGGTTCATCTGCCTTTTCTAAATCCAGTTTGAACATCTGAGAGTTCTCAGTTCACCTACTGTTGAAGCCTAGCTTGGAGAATTTTGCACATTATTTTGCTAGTGTGTGACATTAGTGCACTTGTGTAGTAGTTTGATCATTCTTTGGCATTGCCTTTCTTTGGGATTGGAATCAAAACTGATATTTTCCAGTCTTGTGGCCACTGCTGAGTTTTTCAAATTTGCTGGCATATTGAGTGCATCACTTTCACAGCATCATCTTTTACGATTTGAATTAGCTCAACTTGAATTCCATCAACCCCACTAGCTTTGTTTGTACTGTTGCTTCCTAAGTCCCACTTAAGTTCACACTCCAAGATGTCTGCCTCTAGGTGAGTGACCTCACTATTGTGTTATCTGGGTCACTAAGGTCTCTTTCGTATAGTTCTTCTGTGTTTGTGCCACTTCTTCTTCTTAACTTCTGCTTCTGCCAGGTCCATGCAGTTTCTGTCCTTTACTGTGCCCATCTTTGCATGAAATGTTCCCTTCAATTCAGTTCAGTTCAGTTCAGTTCAGCCACTCAGTCATGTCCGACTCTTTGCGACCCCATGAATTGCAGCACGCCAGGCCTCCCTGCTCATCACCATCTCCCGGACTTCACTCAGACTCACGTCCATTGAGTCAGTGATACAATCCAGCCATCTCATCCTCGGTCGTCCCCTTCTCCTCCTGCCCCCAATTCCTTCCAGCATCAGAGTCTTTTCCAATGAGTCAACTCTTCTCAAGAGGTAGCCAAAGTACTGGAGTTTCAGCTTTAGCATCATTCCTTCCAAAGAAATCCCAGGGTTGATCTCCTTCAGAATGAACTGGTTGGATCTTCTTGCAATCCAAGGGACCCTCAAGAGTCTTCTCCAACACCACAGTTCAAAAGCATCAATTCTTTGGCGCTCAGCCTTCTTCACAGTACAACTCTCACATCCGTACATGACCACAGGAAAAACCATAGCCTTGACTAGATGGACCTTAGTCGGCAAAGTAATGTCTCTGCTTTTGAATATACTATCTAGGTTGGTCATAACTTTTCTTCCAAGGAGTAAGCATCTTCTAATTTCATGGCTGCAGTCACCATCTGCAGTGATTTTGGAGCCCTAAAAAATAAAGTCTGACACTGTTTCTGCTGTTTCTCCACCTATTTCCCATGAAGTGATCGGACCGGATGTCATGATCTTTGTTTTCTGAATGTTGAGCTTTAAGCCAACTTTTTCGCTTTCCTCTTTCACTTTCATCAAGAGGCTTTTTAGCTCTTCTTCACTTTCTGTCATAAGGGTGGTGTGATCTGCATATCTGAGGTTATTGATATTTCTCCCAGCAATCTTGATTCCAGTTTGTGTTTCTTCCAGCCCAGCATTCCTCATGATGTACTCTGCATATAAGTTAAATAAGCGGAGTGACAGTATACAACCTTGAGGTACTCCTTTTCCTATTTGGAACCAGTCTGTTGTTCCATGTCCAGTTCTAACTGTTGCTTCCTGACCTGCATACAGATTTCTCAAGAGGCAGATTAGGTGGTCTGGTATTCCCATCTCTTTCAGAATTTTCCACAGTTGATTGTGATCCACACAGTCAAAGGCTTTAGCATAGGCTTCCCTGGTGGCTCAGAAGGTAAAGCATCTGCCCACAATGCGTGAGACCTGGGTTTGATCCCTGGGTCGGGAAGATCCCCTGGAGAATGAAATGGCAACCCACTCCAGTACTCTTGCCTGGAAAATTCCATGGACAGAGGAGCCTTGTAAACTACAGTCTACGGGGTCACAAAGAGTCGGGCATGACTGAGCAATGTCACTTCTTCTTGGTATTTACTTCCTCCTTAAGTAATGCTCCCTTGGTATCTCTAATTTTCTTGAAGAGATCTCTAGTCTTTCCCATTCTATTGTTTTCCTCTATTTCTTTCCATTGATCACTTAGGAAGCCTCTCTTTGCTCTTCTCTGGAACTCTGCATTCAGATTGATATATCTTTCTTTTTCTTCTTTGCCTTTCACTTCTCTTTTTTCCTCTGCTATTTTTAAGGACTGCTCAGATAACCATCGTGTCTTTTTGCATTTCATTTTCTTGGTTATGGTTTTGATCATTGCCTCCTGTACAATATTATAAACTTTCATCCATAGTTGTTCAGTCACTCTGTCTATCAAATCTGATCCTTTGAATCTGTTTGTCACTTCTACTGTATAATTATAAATAATATGATTTAGGTCATATCTGAATGGCCTAGTGGTTTTTCTTCCCTCCTTAATTTCAAGGCTGAATTTGGAAATACAGAGTTCATGATCTGAGCCACAGTCAGCTCCTGTTTTTTTTTTTTTTTTTGGTTTGTTTGTTTGTTTGCTGACTGTGCAGAGCTTCTTCCCATTTCTGGCTGCAAAGAATATAATCAATCTGATTTCAGAACCATCTGGTGATGTCCATGTGTGTAGTCATCTCCTGTGTTTTTGTAAAAGAGTGTTCACTATGACCAGTGTGTTTTCTTGGCAAAACTGTGTTAGCCTTTGCCCTGCTTCATGTTTTACACCCAGGCCAAATTCGCCTGTTACTCCAGGTATCTCTTGAGTTACTACTTTTGCATTCTAGTCCCCCATAACAAAAAGGACATTTTTTGTTTTTGTGTTGTTTTGGTATTAGTTCTAGAAGGTCTTATAGGTCTTCACAGAGCCATTTAATTTCAGCTTCTTTGACATCAGTGATTGGGGCATAGACTTGGCTTATGGTGATACTGAATGCCTTCCCTGGGAAATGAACAGAGATCCTTCTGTTGTTTTGGACATTGCACCCAAGTACTGCATTTCAGATTCTTTTGTTGACTATGAGGGTTACTCAATTTCGTCTAAGTGATTCTTGCCCACAGTAGTAGATATAGTGGTCATCTGAATTAAATTTGCCCATTCTGTTCCATTTTAGTTCACTGATTGCTTAAATGTCAATGCTCACTCTTGCCATCTTGTTTGACCACTTCCAATTCACCTAGATTCATGGACCTAGCATTCCAGTTCCTAAGCGATATTGTTGTTTACATCATCAGACTTTACTTTCACCATCAGACACATGCACACCTGGGCATTGTTTCCACTTTTGCTTAGTCTCATTCATTCCTTCTGGTGCTATTTCTCTACTCTTCTGCAGTAGCATACTGGGCACTTATCAACCTGGGAAGTTCAACTCTCAGTGTCATATCTTTTTGCCTTTTCATACTGTTCATGGATTTCTCAAGGCAAGAATGCTGAGGTGGTTTGCCAATCCCTTCTCCAGTGGACCATGTTTTGTCAGAATTCTCCACCATGACCCGTCCATCTTGGGTGACCCTACACAGCATGCCTCACAGTTTCACTGAGTTAGACAAGGCTGTGATCAGTTTGTTTAGTTTTCTGTGGTTGTGGTTTTCATTCTGTCTGCCCTCTGACAGATCTGGATAACAGGCCTGTGGAAGCTTCCTGATGGGAGGGACTGGCTATTTGGAAAATCTAGGGTAGTTGCAATATTTTGAATTTCTAGCAAGTTCCCCGGGGAAGGCAACGGCACCCCACCCGAGTACTCTTGCCTGGAAAATTCAATGGATGGAGGAGCCTGGTGGGCTGCAGTCCATGGGGTCGCTAACAGTCGGAAAGACTGAGCGACTTCACTTTCACTTTTCTCTTTCACGCATTGGAGAAGGAAATGGCAACCCACTCCAGTATTCTTGCCTGGAGAATCCCAGGGACGGGGGAGCCTGGTGGGCTGCCGTCTGTGGGGTCACACAGAGTCGGACACGACTGAAGTGACGTAGCAGCAGCAGCAGCAGCAAGTTCCCAGGTGATGTTATTGCTGTTACTCCAGAAACAAGTCTTGAGAACCACTGGTTAGTGATTCTGGAACTAGATGGGTGCAGCTAGATCTGTAATTCTGTCATCTTTAAACTATGTGAAGTTGAGACAATGATTAATATCTCTGGGCCTCAGTTTCTTCATCTATGTGAAGGAGATGATAGGATTTTTGTATAATATAGCATATGTAAATTGCTTAGAATAGTGCCTGATACATACGTTAAGTGCTCAGTAATTATTAACTATATTGATTTTTATATTCTCTGGTGGTTCGATGGTAAAGAATCTTCCTGCCAATGCAGGAGACACAGGCTTGATCCCTGGGTTTGGCAGATCCCCTGGAAAGGGAAATGGCAACCCACTCCAGTATTTTTGCCTGGGAAATTCCATGGACAGAGAAGCCTAGCTGGTTACAGTCCATGGGGTCACAAAGAGTCAGACACAACTTAATGGTTAAGCAACAACTTCAAGTATTTAGTTGTAAACACTAATACATCCAACTCTCTTTTAGACTATTGTGTGTGTGTGTGTGTTGTGATTCAGAAAGGCAAAGCACTGAGAAATAGAATCTGAACTGTGATTCTCAGAATAGCCGAGAAGAAGCTTATGAGGTATAAACAAATTATGAGCAAAGCCTTAGTAGAAGAGTCAAACAATTGTACAATGAACACAAAGAGCCTCATTAAAAAAAAAAAAAAGTTTTCTATGAGAAGTGGAAGAAAACAAGGATGATTTTTAAAGTGGCGGGGTAGAAGTCAGAAAGTCTGGTAATTTTTAATAAACATGGCACTGGATCTGAAATGTACAAAATTCAGAATGTTTTTAAGCATAAAATTATCACTACTTTATTGGTAGTCAACATGATCCATAGTTTTCTCAGTCATTTTACTTTAGTTTTTAGAATATGAAATTGACATAATTTCCAGAATTTAATTTGAGGTACAAAACATATAAAAATATTTTCCTTGTTCTTTGTGAACATGCTAGCAATAAAATTGAAACTGAGGAAATTTTGATATTTATTATTCTACATGGTTCATTGGAAGGACTGATGTTGAAGCTGAAACTCCAATACTTTGGTCATCTGATGCAAAGAGCTGGCTCATTTGAAAAGACTATGATGTTGGGAGAGATTGAGGGCAGGAGGAGAAGGGGACGACAGAAGATGAGATGCTTGGATGGTGTCACCAACTCGATGGGCATAGGTTTGGGTGGACTCCAGGAGTTGGTGATGGACAGGGAGGCCTGGCATGCTGCGGTTCATGGGGTCACAAAGAGTTAGACACGACTGAGTGGCTGAACTGAACTGAACTGATTCCACATGGAGAATCTGTTTTGTTTTGTTTTGTTTTTAGGAACAGCTATGCTGTACCAGAGTTTCATTCAAATCAGATTTTTAAACAGCAAAAGTAACCACATAATAGGATAATATCTAAAGACACAAAGGAAGTGGTTTTGGTATGACTAGTACTCTACCAACTAACACATTTTCAGCTTAGATCCCCTGTATACTTAGATTTCAATTTAAAGAAAATAGTCCTTTCTGTTTCTAACAGCATTACTTTATTCTAATCTAAAACGATATGAGGAAAAAATACAGTAGTGGCATGATTTCCAACATAAACAGTTTTCATTCTGTGGCCCCTATAGTAAAAATGTACTCCTGATTATTTTTGCATACCTCATGAGTCAAAGGGCAACTTAATAAAGTCAAATTAACATTGCTAGGGTCTACATAAAGGAAAAATACCTTTGCTAGTGTTTTTCAAACTGTGGTCTGTGGGTGCCTGCCCCAGCATCACAGAGGATGTTGGTGAAAAATTTAGGTCTCTAGGCATTTCCCAGGACCACTGACTCATAACCTCTTAGAGTTCAACTCATGAATCAATTATCTTACAGACACCACAAGCACTTTCTTCTGAACCTGTAACTCCCTGATGCTTATAAGTGCAGACTTCCTGGGAGAAACTGCGTGGTTAAAAATAAAAAGTATTTTCTTCCTGTAGGTTAGGAACTGTGCATATAAATTAAGCTTGCCAATCAGTGATAAAATACTTGCAGAAAGAACAGTGCATGCATTAATAAATATTTATTTCATATTTAGCTTGAAAATCACTGTCATTTTCATGTATGCTAGATTTAACATAGAAAAATCTTCAAAGTATTAATAAATCTGAATACTTGAGTCTTAACCATGATTTGAAAAACAGTAGAAAATTTATACAAAATTATTCTCCTATTACAAACATCCTTAACTCAAAAATATCTAAAAATGTATTCATATTGCATGATAACAATACAAGAAATAGTCTATGGCTTGCTTATATATATTATTCTAGTTGAGAAACTGAGCTACCTTATATATTTATTATATATTACATTTTATAAATTATATAAAATTTTCTCCTCCTAAAGTCCATCATACTGTCATAAGAAAATAAAAGTGGTCTCAAATATTCTTCTTCTGTGCAAAAATGTGTATGTGTGACTATATGGATACAGCATCGGATCTTGCTTCTATCACCAGTCACATGCACAACTGGGTATTGTTTTTGCTTTGGCTCAAATGGTTCATATTTGGTTCCCCTCACTCATCCCTAACTAGATGTGGCACTCAATAATCTGCTTAGTGAATAACTCCGATACTCAATTTTTTCATCCTTAAAAGAAGAAACTATAATTACACGGTGTTTGTAAGGAGTAACAGTCAGGAAATAAAGTAGTTAGCATGTGCTTGTTACAGAATAGATAGTAACTGGTAACTGGATCAACCCTAAGAACAAATAATTAATTCCAGGTAGTCAGTTTCCTAAAAAAAAGTTTTCTAGGTTTATGTAGAAAATCTTGGTCATTTGGGTTGTTCTCAGTCAGGCACAAGTCACATGGGTACCTTGGTGTAGCAAGAGCTTTCATTTGTTCTCACTAAAAATCCTAATGGCATAAGGGCCCCAAAGCTGACAACAACCTTTCCTCCGTCTCACTGCTTCTCTCGTGAGAGTGAGTGCTGCTTCTACTGCTTCTAGGTAGAGCACTGGGATGTGCAACTTGGTTTCTGCTTTTTAGTTACTGCATTTGTTTCATGGACCATATTTTTCTCACTGATCCAGGACTCCCATGTCCCTAAGTCGAGTTCAACTCTTTGCCACCCCAGGGACTGAAGCCTCTCAGGCTCCTCTGTCCATGGGATTTTCCAGGCAAGAATGCTGGAGTGGGTTGCCATCTCCTCCTCCAGGGGATCTTCTAGACCGAGGGATTGAACCCATGTCTCCTTCATTGCAGGTGGGTTCTCTTACCACTGAGCCATCTGGGAAGCCTGATCCAGACAGAAGGTATAAGGAAAACACTGCAATTCATAAAGTAAGAATATATTTAATATCTTCAAAGGTGCCCAAGGAAAAGCTGATGACGATTAGTTTCTTATTTGGAAACAATGCAAGGAGTTAGATTTTTCTTTAACTTAGCTGATAGCAAACAATCTAGGAGTAGCCTTTATCCTAGCATCCTGGCAACATCACTTAGTTTTTAATAAAGCTCTCTGAACGCTAAAATAACCATACCAAAGTAGATATAAATACTCCAAAGTGATGGGATCATTTCTTAGTGGTTTTACTGAAGTTTGCGCTAAGTGCTACTGAGGAGAGCTATGTGGGAATAACAATAATTGGTTTTATTGATTTGTTTGGTGACTTAAGGCAGGGACCAAATCTACCTTGAGCATCCTTCTTTCCTAGCACACTGTAGGTGAGGTAAACATATCTCAAATGTGGACAGAGTTATTAAATCCTCTAGCTTTCAAGGTGTATAATAATCCCCCTAAGCACCGTTGTGGAAATTGGCAAAGACTGGCTGGGGACTTTGCATAAACGATTAAAGGGGCTTTTAAAAACTAATACACGTGAGAGAGTTCCCAATTAGCCGAGAATCTCTATAAACAGTCATTTCAAAAGCAAATACCATTTTCAGTGGGAAAAATGACTTGATTTGTCAGCTGGATCGCAGAACTTTAGAAAGAAAGAGCCCAGGCCTTGGTTGGAAAATAGGGAACAATTTAACTTCTGGAAACGACTTCACAGCTTGGAGCCTAGTAACGCCTCTTTTGGATTAAATTGTCTACTAATTAAACTCAAGTGATTTAAACATTCAGCACCTTGCATTGCACCTCTCGGAAAACAAAAAGAAAAGCGAAAAAATCCTGGGGTTTGAAGTGGGGGAAACAGACACCACACAGAGACGCGGAGATGCACGCACAGCCCCACGTGCGCACACATACACACGCACGCGCGGGCACACGCAGCCTGTCCAAAGACAGGCCACCCTGCCGGAGTCTGCGGGCGCTGCGTCCTGCCCGGCGCGTTGGCAGTTGGCGACCCCCCTCGACTCCCCCTCCGCCGCAGGCTCCCCGTGGCCTTCGGAGGCTCGGCCAGTCGCTCCAAATGTTTTCCATATTTGTTCAGCCTCCGTAACTCGCAGAGCCGGGCCGGCGCGACCCGCCCCGCGCCGCCCCCGCCGCCGCCGCCCCCGCCGCCGCCATGGGCAGGGAGCGGCCCGGCCGCGGCGCGCGGAGCCAAGGGGGACTGCCAGCCGCCGACGCCGCGGGGCCCGACGACATGGGGCCGAAGAGGGGCGCGGGGGCCCCCAAGGAGAGCGGGGAGGAGGCCCGGACGTGCTGCGGCTGCCGGTTCCCGCTGCTGCTCGCGCTGCTGCAGCTGGCGCTGGGCATCGCCGTGACCGTGGTGGGCTTCCTCATGGCCGGCATCAGCTCCTCCCTGCTAGTCAGAGACACTCCATTTTGGGCTGGGATCATTGTAAGCATCGAGTCTGTTTTGCCTGAGCGCGTTGCCAGACAGGAATGCCACGCCGCATGGTCGAGTTACCACTAACCCACCTGCATGCGCCCTTCCCCGGCAACAAGCCTCTAACTCGCGGCGGCTCAGTGACCGACTCCCACCCGACCAGGTCTGCCCAGGCCCGGCGCGGCGGGGCTCGTGCCGTTGCCCTGCTTGCGGCTCCGAACGCCTCCGACACTCCTGACCCTCGGCGCTGGAGCTGGGGAGGCGAGGCCCAGGCTGCTTGTTCTGGTCACTGAACGTTCTCAGTAACAACAGCAGATCCACTTCGGCTCTTCCCGTCCCCTAGCCCCACGGACCCCACCCTCCTCCCTCCAGGACTAGCAAAAAAGTTGAGCTTGTGAAAGCAAGTTAGGAAAAGTCCTGTGCGTGGAGTGGCCCCATTGGGTAGAATTGATTTTATTTTTTAAATCGGAGGTTCCATTAGGAAGTTTTAGAAAACAGTGGTGGAAGGCAGGAAATGCGAATACAGCAAGCACAGCCTTAATCCACTGGAGTCAAGTGGGATAAACCCAGGGCGCTGGCCGAGGCGGGAGTCTATTTGGGACCCAGCTAATGGATGTACTGTTCCAAGCAGAACCCCGCTCAGCTGTTGTGTTTGCACACAGCATACTTTTAGCTTAATTAAACGTTTTCTCTGATATGAAACGGGTGCCGTTTATTGAGCCCCTACTTGGGCCTGTCCTGCTAGGGGCCCTACATATTATTTCTAACTCACATCAGTCTTAGGGGATAGTTCTTATCCTTCCATTTCTCCACTGAGAGAACCAAGGTCATGAGTTGGCAAATCAGCCAAGTTGATACCTTTCTGCTCCAGAATACATCTGCACTTTCCTCACTAAGCCACGTCACTCCTACATTTAGTTTGTAATTTTAATATTATATGATACTGCCTCGGAGTCACTAAAGTCTTTTCCACCTGCATCGTTTCGTTTGGTCTATGGAACAACGCTTTGAGGTGGGAACTGTTATTCATCTGTGGACATAAGGAAACAGACTAAGAGAAGTTAAATGACTGTCTCAAAGTCCAGAGGTGAGGCATGGGAGAGCCAGGAGGGACCAGGATCCACATTTCTGGCTCCCAGTCTCACATGGCATCCTCACTGTAATTACTGACCAGAAGAACCGTAACTCACAAAACAACCCTCAAAATAATTTTGTATCAGGGACAGATGTTAAAAACACCTGATTAAATATGCATTGATGCAGGTATTTTCTAATTAAGAGTATTTGAACTCTCAAATTCTTGCAGAGTAATTTAAAACTTTTAATTTGTGTACTAAGAAGTCCCATGAAATTATCATGATTGGAGTTTTCTAAATCAAGTGATTTTAAAAATAGCTTTTCACTAAGATATACTGGGTATTTTAGTCACTTCAGTGACTGTCAACAGACTCAGAGGGAAAATATGTCTGTTCTTTAAGACTAGACAAATTCATAGAAGAAAGGAATGAAGCTTCTCATGTGGTGGTTTTGAATATTATTTGCAAATGTGTTTTCTATCCATTCTTTACTCCAACTTTAAAAAAGTCCAGTACCAAAAAAGCAGATTAGCTGGGAAAAAATTGTCTTACTGTTCAAGACAGGAGCGTACAAAGCTTGCAACTCTGGAATTTCTTGAGCAGCTTGTGGGCGCATCACATGTTCTTAGTTGCCCAGGAAGCTCCTTGGGTGTGTTGCAAAGAGTGTTATCTATAGCCAGTTGTGTTTTTTTTCTTTCCAAGTTTCTAGGTTATGATCTGGGATCCACGTGGAGTTTTCTGGTAGTGATATTTGTGCTGGTGATATCTGTAGTCTTCTCTTTCAACGGAGAGCATACATAGAGCGGAGCAGTTAGTGGAGATGGCCTGAGACAAGTGAGGAGGGACCCTGAGGAGCCTGGTGAGGAAAAATTCAACCCAGCTGGGCCAAGGCTGCAGGCAGCTTGTCCCTGTTTCCCACAGACACCATGCTTGTTGTCCTTGTCACGCTGTCTGTGGTTGGTCCCGGGGCTCTTTCCTCACTAAGCCACGTCACTCCTACATTTAGTTTGTAATTTTAATATTATATGATACTGCCTCGGAGTCACTAAAGTCTCTTCCACCTGCATCGTTTCGTTTGGTCTATGGAACAACGCTTTGAGGTGGGAACTGTTATTCATCTGTGGACATAAGGAAACAGACTAAGAGAAGTTAAATGACTGTCTCAAAGTCCAGAGGTGAGGCATGGGAGAGCCAGGAGGGACCAGGATCCACATTTCTGGCTCCCAGTCTCACATGGCATCCTCACTGTAATTACTGACCAGAAGAACCGTAACTCACAAAACAACCCTCAAAATAATTTTGTATCAGGGACAGATGTTAAAAACACCTGATTAAATATGCATTGATGCAGGTATTTTCTAATTAAGAGTATTTGAACTCTCAAATTCTTGCAGAGTAATTTAAAACTTTTAATTTGTGTACTAAGAAGTCCCATGAAATTATCATGATTGGAGTTTTCTAAATCAAGTGATTTTAAAAATAGCTTTTCACTAAGATATACTGGGTATTTTAGTCACTTCAGTGACTGTCAACAGACTCAGAGGGAAAATATGTCTGTTCTTTAAGACTAGACAAATTCATAGAAGAAAGGAATGAAGCTTCTCATGTGGTGGTTTTGAATATTATTTGCAAATGTGTTTTCTATCCATTCTTTACTCCAACTTTAAAAAAGTCCAGTACCAAAAAAGCAGATTAGCTGGGAAAAAATTGTCTTACTGTTCAAGACAGGAGCGTACAAAGCTTGCAACTCTGAAATTTCTTGAGCAGCTTGTAGGCGCATCACATGTTCTTAGTTGCCCAGGAAGCTCCTTGGGTGTGTTGCAAAGAGTGTTATCTATAGCCAGTTGTGTTTTTTTTCTTTCCAAGTTTCTAGGTTATGATCTGGGATCCACGTGGAGTTTTCTGGTAGTGATATTTGTGCTGGTGATATCTGTAGTCTTCTCTTTCAACGGAGAGCATACATAGAGCAGAGCAGTTAGTGGAGATGGCCTGAGACAAGTGAGGAGGGACCCTGAGGAGCCTGGTGAGGAAAAATTCAACCCAGCTGGGCCAAGGCTGCAGGCAGCTTGTCCCTGTTTCCCACAGACACCATGCTTGTTGTCCTTGTCACGCTGTCTGTGGTTGGTCCCGGGGCGCTCTTCCAAGTTTTCAGGGAAGAGAAAAGGCAGGGAGGCAGGATGGTAAAGTACAGAAGCAGAACTCTGCCTGGAGATAAACCTACCCCCACCCCCCCACCCCCCACTGTTATTCGCTGAATTAAGTGAATAACTCAGTCAAGGCAAGTTCCTTTACCTTCTCCAGGCTTCTGTGTCTTCACTGATGAAATCCAAATGTTAATGATAATTCCTACCTCTTAGGGTTGTCCTGAGGAATAGATAAGTGAATACATGTTCTTACACTTAGGAGTCCTGACTTGGGGTACACGTTCAGTGAGTTTGCGCCTTTTATTAGCGAAGAGTGGAGCAGTCACTGGTAGCAGCATTCTTGGAAGTAGCAGTGGCTCTGTTGTATCTCTGATCATGAAGTACAGTCACTTTGGACTTGCTCCATTTCCAAGACCAGTTTGAATCCTAAAGGAGGTATCAGCTCGGCCATCTCACCTTTCTCTGATCTCAGCCAAGTTACTGTTAGCAGTCTTAGTGGTATTAGTTGAATCCGGTACTTTCTGAATGACACGACTGAGCGACTGAACTGAAGAACTGAAAAAACTTTCTGAATTTCTCTGGAGGTTTCTAAAAACTAACTTGAGGGGTGGGGTGGGGGGAAAGGGCCTCCTCAGGGTCATTTTTCCCTAGGAACAGGGACTGATTCTGGCCTGGTATATCCGCCAAGGAAGACTGGAAAGCTTGCCCTGTTTAGCAGACATGCTAGGTCAAAGTACAGATCAACACTCCCTGTGAACAGGGCAGAGTCAAACCTGCTTCTGGAATGTATGCTGAATTCAAGCAGGGCACCTAGATTGAGGCACCGTCCTCATCCACAGCTTGACCTGCTTCACTCCTCTATTTCTGTTTGTATTGGTTGCCTCTGACCATGATACTTCCTTCATTTTAACAAGGCTTGCTATCCCATTACTTTGGGATTTGGGTATCACTATTCCCATGATACAATCTAAGTATACGGATAAACTCACTTAAGCAACTTATTCGTGACCAGTGTCTGGGTGACTTGAGGAATATGCAGTGAAATTCTAGTTATAAAAAAAAGACATTGGTGTTCTCTGATCTGAGATTTATGTCAAGGAATTTTAGAAAAACAACTTATTTCTTACTTACCTCTCACTCTCCATCAGAGAGATGACTGAAGTCTTTTTACTTCAATTACAAAAGATTCTCATAAAGGAAAGAAAAAAAAAGAACGGAGCCACTATGGAGGCTATGTAACCTGTAAGAGTGCCATTCTTCTCTTAAATTTTTTTCTGTGTAGCTTGAGGGTTGCAATTCACTTCACAGGGACAATGCAAAGTCAACCAGGGTCTTTGAAGATGCACTTGGCTAGGGGAAAGGGATCCTAGTTTCCCAAGTTTGCGCAGCATTTTATTCTATTAATGACTTGAGTAGCTGGGTTGAATAGGCATTCAAGTTTGTCGTCATTCCAGAATTATTCTTGATGAAAAGCTGTGTGTGGATTGAAGAAATCTGAGAAATTTGGGGCCTTTACTTCCATTTTACTTAATAAAATTTTTGTTTCAGTTCAGTTCAGTCGCTCAGTCATGTCTGACTCTTTGCGAGCCCATGAACCGCAGCACGCCAGGCCTCCCTGTCCATCACCAACTCCCGGCGTTCACTCAGACTCACGTCCATCGAGTCCGTGATGCCATCCAGCCATCTCATCCTCTGTCATCCCCTTCTCCTGCCCCCAATCCCTCCCAACATCAGAGTCTTTTCCAGTGAGTCAGCTCTTCTCATGAGGTGGCCAGAGTACTGGAGTTTCAGCTTTAGCATCATTCCTTCCAAAGAAATCCCAGGGCTGATCTTCAGAATGGACTGGTTGGATCTCCTTGGAGTCCAAGGGACTCTCAAGAGTCTTCTCCAACACCACAGTTCAAAAGCATCAATTCTTCGGCGCTCCGCTTTCTTCACAGTCCAACTCTCGCATCCATACATGACCACTGGAAAAACCATAGCCATGATTAGACGGACCTTTGTTGGCAAAGTAATGTCTCTGCTTTT
>SJYX01006134.1:57550-73413 GCA_006410675.1 Oreotragus oreotragus | reverse complement strand
CTGAATCATAGCAGATAATTTCAATAAAATAACATTTAAATGAAATAAGTAATATAACTGCAGATACATAATTTTTAAAATATAAATGAATATCATGAGTAATTATAAACAAATAAATATGAAAATATCAACAAAATTAACTTTTGTAGAAAAAAAACTATATTTGAAAGTAAAATTCTTAGTTGCTCAGTTGTGTCCGACTCCTTGTGAAGCCATGGACTGTAGCCCTCCAAGCTCCTCTGTCTATGGAATTCTCCATGTAAGAATACTGGAGTAAGTTGCCATTTCGTTCTTTTTAAAAGATGTAAAATCTTGATGGGGCTTCCCTGGTAGCTCAGTTGGTAAAGAATCCGCCTGCAAGGCAGGAGACCCCAGTTTGATTCCTGAGTCGGGAAAATCTCCTGGAGAAGGGATAATCTACCCACTCCAGTATTCATGGGCTTCCCTGATGGCAGGTTCGATCCCTGAGTTGGAAAGATCCCAACTTAAGATGGTGGAGTAGAAAGATATGCATCCATCTTCTCCTGTGAGAACACCAAAATCACAACTAGTTGCTGAACAACCGACAGGAGAATATTGGATCCCATTAAAAAAAGACACTCCATGTCCAAGGACAAAGGATAATCCCCAACAAGATGGTAGGAGAGGCACAAGTGCTTTTAAAATCAAATCTTAGACCCTCCAGAGATGCTCAGAGGACGCAAACAAAACCTTGTGCACACCAAACCCAAGGAACGGGGCAGTGACCTCCATAAGAGACAGAGCCAGACTTGACTTTGAGTGTACGAGTGTCCCCTGTGGAGGCACAGATCAGCAGTAACCTGCCACGGAGACACGGACTCTGGCTGCAGCCGAGCTGGGAAGTGTGGCCTAAGGCATAAATATTCTTGGAGGAGGTTGCCATTAGTGTCACTATAGAGCCGCTGAACAGATGACCCACAAACTGGAGAACAATTATGCCAAAGAAGTTCTCGCAGTATTGCAAAAATTCTAGGGCTCTCAACAGATTTCCCAACCTGGGAATCCTGCAAGGGACCTAAGAATTTCCAGGGAATTTGACTTTGAAGGCCAGTGGAATTTGATTACAAAACTTCCCCAGGAATGGAGAAAGAGACTCTTGGAGGGCACAAACAAAGCTTTGTGTGGACCAAGAGCCAGGAGAAAGGAGCAGTGACCCCACAAGAGACTGAACCTGACTTGCCTGTGAGTTTTAATGAGTCTCTGGTGAAGACATGGGTCAGCAATGGCCTGCTGTGGGGTCAGGGGCATCAACTACAACAGTCCAGGGAGCCATGGTGTGCTGGCATAAGTCCTTCTGAAGGAAGTCTACATTACTGCCATTACTCTTAGCACAGTTTGGCCACAGACCAAACTACAAAGAGGAAACACAGGCCCACTGATCAACAGAAAATTAGATTAAAGATTTACTGAGCATGAACTTGCCCACCAGAGCAAGAATCATAAACTCTGAGGGTCCAGCAATCTGTGCTATGATAACCCCTTCAAGGAATTCAAATACAAGCTTAAATATGAGAACCACCACATTGTTCTGTCATGTTTAATTTTATAAGAGGGTTAACAGATGGAGATGCTGCAAAAAAGGAGGCTACTATTGGTGAACAATGCAAAAAAAAAAAAAAAAAAAAAAAAAGGAACACAATAGAATGTGAAAGAATAGAGATCTCTTCAAGAAAACCTGAGGTACTATGTGAAGATTTAATTCAAAGTTGGGTGCAAAAAACGACAGAAATGGTATGGACTTTACAGAAACAGAAGATATTAAGAAGAGGTGGAAAGAATACACAGATGTGTACAAAAAGATCTTAATGACCTGGGTGACCACAATGATGTGATCACTCTCCTAGAGCCAGACATCCTGGAATGCAAAGTCAAGTGGGCCTTAAGAAGCATCACTGTGAACAAAGCTAGTGGAGGTGATGGAATACCAGATAAGCTACTTCAAATCCTAAAATATGATGCTGTGAAAGTGCTGCACTCAGTATGCCAGCAAGTGTGGAAAACTCATCAGTGGTCACAGGACAGGAAATGGTCAGTTTTCATTCCAATCCCAAAGAAGGGCAATGCCAAACAATGTTCAAACTATTGCACAATTGCACTCATTTCACATGCTAGCAGGTAGTGCTCAAAATCCTCCAAGCTAGGCTTCAACAGAACGTGAATTTAAAACATTCAGATGCTTAAGCCAGATTTAGGAAAGACAGAGGAACCAGAGATCAAATTGCCAACATCCGTGGGATCATAGAAAAAGCAAGAGAATTCCAGGAGAACATTTACCTCTGCTTCATTGACTACATTAAAGCCTTTGACTGTGTGGATCACAACAAACTGTGGAAAATTCTTAAAGAGATAGGAATACCAGACCACCTGACCTGCCTCCTACAAAACCTGTATGCAGGTGAAGAAGCAGCAGTTAGAACTGGACACTGAACAACAGATTGGTTCGAAATTGAGAAGCGAGTATGTCAAGGATGTAAATTGTCACCCTGCTCTTTAACTTATATGCAGACTACATAATGTGAAATGCCATACTAGATGAAGCTCAAGCAGGAATCAAGATTTCTGGGAAAAATATCAATAACCTCAAGTATGCAGATGGCACCACTCTTAAGACAGAAGGTGAAGAGTAACTAATGAAACTCTTTAAGAAGGTAAAAAAGAGTGAAAAAGCTGGCTTAAAACTCAACATTCAAAAAACTAAGACCATGATGTCCGGTATCATCACTTCATGGCAAATAGATAGGGAAACAATGGAAACAATGGCAGACTTTATTTTCTTGGGCTCCAGAATCACTGTAGATGGTGACTGCAGCCATGAAATTAAAAGACACTTTCTCCTTGGAAGAAAAGCTATGACCAACCTAGACAGCATACTAAAAAGCAGAGATGTTACTTTGCCAACAAAGGTCCATCTAGTCAAAGCTATGGTTTATCCAGAAGTTGTATATGGGTGTGAAAGTTGGCCTTCCCAGGTGACGCTAGTGGCAAAGATCCTCTGTGCCAGACATGAGTTGGGGGTTTAACTCCTGGGTAGGGAACATCCCCTGGAGGAGGAGATGGCAACCCACTCCAGTATTCTTCCCCAGACAACCCCGTGGACAGAGGAAACTGGTGGGCTACATACATTCTATGGAGTCACAAAGAGTCAGTCACGACTGAGTAGTTCCTTTTTTCATGTACCTGCTTCAGATTTTCACTGTCTTTATTCTGTCAAAAGGCACTTTTTCCTTGGAAGAAGAACTATGGCAAACCTAGACAGCGTACTAAAAAGCAGAGACATTACTTTGCCGACAAAGGTCAAAAAAAGTCAAAACTATTGTTTTCCCAGTAGTCATGTGTGGATGTGAAAGTTGGATCTTAAAGAAGGCTGAGCATCAAGGAATTGATGTTTTCAAACTGCGGTGTTGAAGAAGACTCTTGACAGTCCCTTGGGTTGCAAGGACATCAAACCAGTCAATCTTAATGGAAATCAACCCTGAATATTCACAGGAAGGACTGATGTTAAAGCTGGAGTTCCATTAATTTGGCCACCTGGTGCAAAGAGCTGACTCAGTGGAAAAGACCCTGATGCTGGGAAAGACTGAAGACAGGAGGAGAAGGGGTTGGCAGAGGAGTTGGTTTGATGGCATCACTGACTCAGTGGACATGAGTTTGAACAAACTCTAGGAGATGGTGAAGGACAGGAAAGCCTGGCATGCTGCATTCCATGGGGTCACAAAGAGTCAGATGCAACTGAGTGACTGACCTGAACTGAACTATTGGTTGCTATATTATTACTCTTAATATTTATATTTTGTTAAACAGCATATTTTACAATTCACTGTATCAACTGTTCAATTAATGAGTTTATATTCATTGAGAGCTTTCAGTGTACATGAAATTAGGTTCTACAATGGATCAAGAAATATATAAGACATTGTCACTTCTCTCAAAGAGCTTTTAATATAATTAGGAAAATAAGAATTTTAAAAATATAGACAATTAAAAATGCTATATGTAGTTTGATGGTTTACTTTAGAGTGTTAGGTCTTACATTGAAAAAACTGGGTTTGAATCTTTATTCTAATATGATTAACTGTGTAACTTTATGTTATTTGTTAAAATTCTTGGTTTCTAAATTTTTCTCAAAAGATCTCAATATACTAGGTTATTAAGAACATTAAATCAGAATGTGTGCACTTTGGACAATGTCTAATTTAAGCTTCCAATAAATGTTAATTATCACTTCCAATAAATGTTAATTACTTATCACTACATCTCTTGCTACTATTACTACTAGTAGTAGTACTACTAACAATTTGCTATCTATACTAAAATGCTTAAAAGAGACTAATCAGTTGATGAAATTGAAAATCACTGAGGATTGAGATATTTAAGGAAGCGTTTAAAGAAAAGATGAGCATAAAGATGTCTTTATCTTTCTCTAGTGAAAAGTAAAAGGATTTGGTAAAAAGAGAAATTCAAAAGACTATTTCTGGGAAAATAATAAATCAGTTTTGATGCAACAGATTTATAAATGAAAGTAGGTGAAGATGATAAATTTAAAGTTAGTATATATGGGCAGTTCTTTGATGTAAATTAAAATTCATCTCTTAAAGAAAAATCACATGTTATATAAATAATATGTGCTACAGCAAAACTATGAAAATTATAACACTAAAGTAATAACATTTACAAAAATACAATAATCTTCCAGCTATACCATTTTTTAATCCTTGAAATTTCCAGTGGAAAATGCTTAGGAAGAAAAACAAAGTAAAAAAATAACACCATAAGAAAGGGGAAAAATAACATTGGTAGGTAAAGCATTTTAAGAGGTAACAATCACAGTAGGAGCTCTGATGGCTGAAAAATAGAACAAGAGATAATGGAAAATGGAATTCTTCCAAAGGGATCAGAGTAGATTGCACTCTAATGACCCATTTGATTTTATAAATTCCATCAATAATTCTAACTGTACATTTCTCAACCTTTTATCCTTAGGGCTTAGCCAAAATTAAGTCAACTAGCAATAACATTAACAATAGACAAGAGAATAGAATTGTGTTTACTGTTGTTCCAAAGAGATTTCTGAAGAAGATTCACTGGTTAGAAAAAAATCCCCTTAGCTATTGATGGCTTTGAAAATGTTTGTGTAGTAGAAGTTCTTTGTCCCTCAGTTAACCCACTCATTGGCTATTTAGGCAGCTATCCTAAGATAACCATAAGCTTTAAGATAGGAATAGATTTCTAGCAAAAATTCAGATCAAATAAGCATAATTTATGATATTCTGAAGATAATCAAGTTAACTTTAAAACCTGCTTTTGAAATTGTATGGACCTCAGAATTTCTCACTCCATAAATAATGTCAGATGTTCTAAGCCAATAGGTAGATATTCTTATTTTTAATTTTTTTTATTTATGGACAAAGATCTAGATTATACATATTAATAAGGTATGTTACTTGGTACAGTTTTAGAAGTTCTGATGTAGAAGATAGATTGCTTCTAAGAGAAAGTACTTTTAGGGGCTTTCTTGGTGGCTTAGATGGTAAAGAGTCTGCCTGCAGTGCAGGAGACCCAGGTTCAATTCCTGGGTCAGGAAGAACCCCTGGAGAAGGGATCCATTACTGCCTGGAGAACTCTAGGGATGCAGGAGCCTGGTGGACTATAGTCCATGGGGTCAGAAACGGTAGGACACGACTGAGTGACATTCCCTTTCACTTTATTGAGCTTAACTCCTGATCAAATTGTTCTAAAATAACTGAATTTGAAAGCTACAAAAAAAGAAAAGAAAGAGTAATGCTGGAGATGTTAGATCAATAAACTTTCTAACATGAACAAAAGCAACAGATTTCATATATCTATAAATCTACTTGATCCTCTATTAGTACATCTATATAAGGATGTTGTTCCCTCTCAACAAGGTTAAATACATTTTGTGCATCTATTAAGTCAATAAAGTAAAGAGAAAATTTTTAATCAAAAGTTGATTATTAGCCTCACTTCTCATTCTTATGAGGCTCACACAAGTAATTTCTCAACGTGTTATCAGTTCATTTCAATTGCTCAGTTGTATCTGACTCTTTGCAACCCCATGGACTGCAGCATGCCAGGCTTCCCTGTCCATCACCAACTCCCAGAGTTTGCTCAAATTCATGTCCATAGAGTCGGTGATGCCATCTAACCATCTCATCCTCTGTCATCCCCTTCTTCTCCTGCCTTCAATCTTTTCCGGCATTAGGGTCTTTTCTAAGGAGTCAGTTCTTCTCATTAGGTCAGCTTCAGGATCAGTCCTTCCAAAGAATATTCAGGACTGATTTCCTTTAGGATGGACTGATTGGATCTCCTTGCAGTCCAAGGGACTCTCAAGAGTCTTCTCCAACACCACAGTTCAAAAGCATCAATTTTTCAGCCCTCAGCTTTCTTCATGGTCCAATTCTCACATCGATACATGACTACTGGAAAAACCATTGCTTTGACTAGATAGATCTTTGTTGGCAAAGTAATGTCTCTGTTTTTTAATAGGCTGTCTAGGTTTATCATAGTTTTTCTTTCAAGGAGCACACATCTTTTAATTTCCTGTCTTTAGTCACCATCTGCAGTGATTTCAGAGCCCAATAAAATAAAGTCTGTCACTGTTTCTTTTGTTTCCTCATGTATTTGCCTTGAAGTGATGCGACCAGATGCCACAATCTTAGTTTTTTGAATGTGAGTTTTAAGCCAGCTTTTTCACTCTCCTTCACTTTCATCAATGTGTTATACTAGATTTAGATCCCACTGCTTCTATGGAATGATTTTATGACCAAGAGTCTTTGGTTGATTAGAATGTCTAGTTTCCTGATGTCCTGAGGAAAGAAGACATACAATATCAACACCATTTACATTAGCTAGAACATGGAAGTAATTTAGATGTACAATGGAGTTTGAGTCAATTGGGTGATGTGGATGAACTAGAACTTGTTGCCCAGAATGAGGTAATTCAGAAAGAGAAAAACAAATACTGTATATTAATGTAGGAACCTTGAAGAATAGTACTGATGAATCTATTTGTAGGGCAGGAATAGAGACACAGGTGTAGAGAACAAATCTGTGGACACAGAGGAGGGAAGAGGGGATTGAATTGATAGAGTAAGTAGTATTGACATATATAAGTACACTACCATGTGTAAAATAGATAGCTAGTGGGAAGCTTCTGTATGGCACAGAAAGCTCACCTCAGTCTTCTGTGATGACCTAGAGAGGTGGGATGGGGATGTGGGAGGGAGGCTGAAGAGCATGGGGATATGTATATACTTATAGCTGATTCACATTGCCATATAGCAGAAGCCAACACAATATTTTAAAGCAATGTTCTCCCAGTTACAAATAAATTATGAAAATAAAAACACCCAAAAAGGCAAAAGAAAAAGGGGACATTCTAGTGTTATAAGCACTTTGATTTATATATAAAGGTGAATTTTCTACATTAATTTTTTTCTTTGTTTATGAGCACTTTTGAAAGACAAGTTTTCATTGATCCTGCATGTTTCTTCTAAGCAAAGGATATGTTTTTTGCTCTTTGGGATATCGCCATTTGGAACAAAGTTGAGCACTTTTGGTTCTCTTTAAAAGACTGGGGTTTACTGAACTCAAAGTTGCTCACTGTCAATCTGGACAGCTCCGTGTCACCCAGCAGCACTGGTGAAGAAAGCTGCTGCCTCTGCCTTGAGTTCTCATGCACCTTCTCCCAGCTTCTGTGAAAATGTGGCTGACTAACCCGTTAGCTTGGGGGCAGGAGGAGAAGAGGACGACAGAGGATGAGACGGCTGGATGGCATCACGACTCGACAGACATGACTTTGAGTAAAATCCAGGCGTTGGTGATGGACAGGGAGGCCTGGCGTGCTGCGATTCATGGGGTCGCCAAGAGTCGACAAGACTGAGTGACTGAACTGACCGAACCTGTCAGCTTGCAAGCAGGGTCGCGTATTGGGCCCTTCACAGTTCTTGACAAGGACTAGCTTACCTAAATGGAAGTCATTCCACCTGATGAGAAAAATTACGTATAAACTAGGGACATGGTAATGAGTTGGAAAGCATAAGCCTAATAGCTAATAAAATTACCTCACCATTACCTCTCCTTGTTTGAATAGAGATTATATTAAAATGTCCTCAAGCTATTATCATATACCACTTCACTGATAGTGAAATAAAAATATGATCGAAGAAATGTAAATGGATTCTTTACTTCATATTTTCACAGAACCTAGGATAAGATCAGTTTCTTGTTCTTTTTCTGCTCACATCACTCTTTTGATGCAGGTTTTTTCCCTGACTGGACGAAGGCCTTTGTTCTTTCTTGTGGTGAATTGATTTACCTGACAATGTAATGGAAGACTAAGAGACATGAGCATCTTGACAAGAAAGGAAAAGACAGATTAGTAACTTCAGTCTTCAAAAATAGAAAATGTGAAGATTTCTGAAATGAGCAGCCATTCAGGCTCTCTGTGTAGAGAAGTATATGAAATGAATCTTCACAGAAAAGATTAGATTAGATATAGAATGTTAAAGCTGGATCAGACCATAAATATCATCTAGTCTCAGTCTAGAGAGGTTCGGTTCCTTGTCCAAGGTCACACTGTGTAGTTGGTGGCACACAGATCTCATAACTACAAAGCCAGAATATTATTTCTCTACATCAGACACTGAAAACTGTGACAGCAATATAAAAGGAGGCAGAAGCCCCTGATATGGAGGAGATAAACGTGAGAGAGTTCCTCTTTTTCATTTATTGATTCTTTCCTACACTTTAGTGTGGATGTTATTTTTCTTTCATACAACTGTGTTACAGTTACATGTAAATTTTTTGTTTCGTGAGATTTATATTATCACCTAAGCAAATTTATAAAAATCTTTCTATTTCAAAAATTTTATATAAAAATGTATAGTGTATATGAAAGAGTAATATATATGAATAGCAGTGAATCAGTATGGTGTCAATTGTATTTCAAATTTTGTACTTAGCTGGATGTTTTCTTTAAGACTTTCTGTCAACATTTTCCAAGGCAGGTATCTTAGTAAATGTATTTTGTGTCATGAATTTCTTATGTCACTAATTTATCTCAATGAATTAATAAAACAAGTAAAAATATTAATGTGTAAATTAATATGTAAAATAGCATATGTGTTCAGTTGTGTCCAAATCTTTGTGACCCTATGGACTGTAGCCTGCCAAGATCCTCTGTCCATGGGATTCTCCAGGCAAGAATACTGAAGCAGGTTGCCATTTCCTTCTCCAGGGGATCTTCCCAATCCAAGGACTGAACCCATATCTCTTGTGTCTCCTGCTTTGGCAAATGGAATTTTTACAACTGGCGCCACTTAGGAAGCCCAAAATAGCATATGGATACTTTTTAATATAAATATATGTACTTTGTAATATATATTTTTATGTATTCCATTTTGTGCTTCTAGAGGTACTCACACATTACTACAATTTTCCTACAGGGTGCAGATAACATTTAAGAATCATTTTGCAAATAAAATAATCATATCACCATAAATTAATATATGTGTAGGTTTAGACATCATTCATCTGAAGCATGATCCCTGTTCTTCACATTGGTAAACCAGGATGTTCTTTATATACTCTAAAGCTATAATTGCAAATTGTGTTATTACTATACAAATACATATGTATAAATTCAACTTTTTTCAAAAAGAGATGTGTATAAGAGACAGCCCCTTAGCTATTGATGGCTTTGAAAATGTTTGTGTAGTAGAAGTTCTTTGTCCCTCAGTTAACCCACTCATTGGCTATTTAGGCAGCTATCCTAAGATAACCATAAGCTTTAAGATAGGAATAGATTTCTAGCAAAAATTCAGATCAAATAAGCATAATTTATGATATTCTGAAGATAATCAAGTTAACTTTAANATTTAAAATTTTGAGTTACATTAAAATAGAGGCAAAACACATTATATAATTTTAAATAACTTAGAGAAAATAAGTATGTTGCTTTAATAAGTTAATATTTTGGTTGATTTAGTTTATATTTTTATTAAACACATCTAATTCTATATTCTTTGAGTAAATCATGCTTTAATTTTTAACTTTTTTGAGCATTGAGAATGAGATGATTGGATGGCATCATTATCTCCATGGACATGAGTTTGAGCTTCTTAGAGAAGCAGGAAATTTATAGATATAACAAGAAAAAAGTGAAAACAAAAGGAAATATGTAAACTTTAGAGAGGTTATCTGTTTAAATTTTTTAAAACTTGAGACAGTGAAATGGAGCATAATTTTGTAGGGCACGACCCACTTAAAATTTTCAATCAGGACTTTATAAATTCTTTATTAATGGATATTTAATTACTCAATTACTGATTGAAACAGTGAAACAAAAAAAAATTGCTCTCAGGAAATCCACAGCATGAATAGGTCAGATGAAAGCTTTATAACTTTATATCATTTACTAGTTGAAGATATAACTAACCATAGAAACATTAGAACTATGTGTGTTTCTATTTGCATGTATTTCCTTGTGCAAGCATTAAATGTCTCAGAAAGGACATTTGGGGAAACTCTAACTCTGGTTGTCTCTGGGAAAGGAAGTATAGACTGGGTGAAGCAAGACGCTTTCTCTACTCTTTGAACATTGTGCATATGTTACCTATTAAAAATAGTTTTTAATTCAAACATCTTTAAAAAGATCTTGGTTGAAAATAGGGAAATTCTTTCACAGCTCACATTAGTTCCCTTCTGTATTCAATACCAGAAAAAGATATTATAACCAATACTTCTATAGAGTATTGAACAAATAACTGAATATCATTTGCCTAGCATAGGACAACATAAAGGTAAAGGAACAAATCAGACTGGCAAGTATGGGATTAATTAAGATAGATGGAGGGGAATGTATGTGATCTTTTAAGGCAGAGGAATCAAGACATAGGAGGCTCACTATAGCTGGAGTTTATTTTAAAATGGATGAACTGGAAAAGAATAAAAGTTCTAGATTACCTAGGGCTTTACCTTACATTACTTCAGTTCAGCTCAGTTCAATTGCTCAGTCATGTCAGACTCTTTGTGACTCCATGGATTGCAGCACAACAGGCTTCCCTAGCCATCACCAACTCCCTGAACTTGCTCAAACTCATGTCCATGGAGATAATGATGCCATCCAAACATCTCATCCTCTACTATCCCCTTCTCCTCTTTCTTTCAATTTTTCCCAGCATCAAGGTCTTTTCTATTGAATCAGCTCTTCACATCAGGTGGCCAAAGCATTGGAGCTTCAATTTCAGCATCAGTCCTTCCAATGAATATTCAGGATCATTTCCTTTAGGAGTGACTGGTTTGATCTCCTTGCAATCCAAGGGACTCTCAAGAGTCTTCTCCAACACCACAGTTCAAAAGTATTAATTCTTCAGCACTTGGCTTTCTTTATAGTCCAATTCTCTCATTAATACATGACTACTGGAAAAATCATAGCTTTGACTAGATGGACCTTTGTTGGCAAAATAATGTCTTTGCTTTTTAATATGCTATTTAGGTTGGTCATAACTTTTCTTCCAAGGAGTAAATGTCTTTTAATTTCATGTATGCAGTCACCATCTGCAGTGATTTTGGGCCCCCCCCCCAAAATGAAGTCTCTCACTGTTTCCATTGTTTCCCCATCTATTTGCCATGCAGTGATGGGACTGGATTCCATGATCTTGGTTTTCTGAATGTTGAGTTTCAAGCCAAGTTTTTCACTCTCTTCTTTCACTTTCATCAAGAGGCTCTTTAGTTATTCTTCACTTTCCACCATAAGGGTGATGTCATTTGTATATCTGAGGTTATTGATACTTCTCCCAGCACTCTTGATTCCAGTTTGTGCTCCATACAGCCCAGCATTTCTCATGATGTACTCTGCATATAAGATAAATAATTAGGGTGACAATATACAGCCTTCATGTACTCCTTTCCTGATTTGGAACCAGTCTGTTGTTCCATTCCCAGTTCTAACTTTTGCTTCTTGACCTGCATACAGGCTTTTCAGGAGGCAGGTCAGGTGGTCTGGTAGTCCCAACTCTTTAAGAATTTTCTACAGTTTGTTGTAATCCACACAGTTAAAGGCTTTGGCATAGTCAGTAAAGCAGAAGATATTTTTCTGGAACTCTCTTGCGTTTTCAATGTTCCAGCTCTCAGGTATGACCTAAATCAAATCCCTTACAGGGTAAGTGACAAATTGATTCAAGGGAGTAGATCTGATAGAATCCCTGAAGAATTATGGATGGAGGTTCCTGACATTATACAGAAGACAGTGATCAAGACCATCCCCAAGAAAAAGAAATGCAAAAAGGTTGTCTGAGGAGGCCTTACAAATAGTTGAAGAAAGAAAAGAAGCTAAAAGCAATGGAGAAAAGGAAAGATATATCCATCTGATTGCAGGGTTCCAAAGAATAGCAAGGAGAGATAAGAAAGCCTTCCTCAGTGATCAATACAAAGAAAGAAGAGAACCATAAAATGGGAAAGACTAGTGATGTCTTCAAGAAAATTAGAGATACCAAGGGGACATTTCATTCAAAGATGACACAATAAAGGAGAGAAAATGTATGGACCCAACAGAAGTAAAAGATAATAAGAAGAGGTGGCAAGAATACACAGAAGAACTATACTAAAAAGATCTTCATGACCCAGATAATCATGATGGTGTGATCACTCACCTAGAGCCTGATATCCTGGAATGTGAAGTCAAGTGGGCCATAGGAAGTATCACTTGGAGCAGAGCTAGTGGAGGTGATGGAATTCCAGTTGAGCTATTGCAAATCTTAAAAGATGATGCTGTGAAAGTGCTGCACTAAATATGCCAGAAAATTTGTAAAACGCAGCAGTGACCACAGGATTGGAAAAAGGTCAGTTTTCATTTCAATCCCAAAGAAAGGCAATGCCAAACAATGTTCTAACTACTGCATGATTACATTTACTAGAGTTTAAATTTTATCTAGAGGGTTTTGGGGAACCACTGACAAATTTTTAACAGGCAAGTTACTGTAATTAGATTTGTGTTTTAGAACAATCACTTTGATACAAGGTGGATAATAAATTGGAAGAAGGATAGAATAAAGTCAGATACAATTAGGAGGATGCTGGAATTATTAGAGTCAAAATGATTATGGCCTAAATTAAGTAAATCGCAGTAGGAACCTAGTGTGCTTGCATAGGTGCTAAGTTGCTTTAGTTGTGTCTGACTCTTTGTGACCCCATGGACTGTAGCCTGCCAGCCTCCTCTGTCTTGGCATTCTCCAGGCAAGAATACTGAAGTGGGTTGCCATCCTCCAGTGGATCTTCCCCGCCCAGTTATTGAACCTTCATCTCCTGTGAATTCTGCATTGCAGGCTTATTCTTTATCACTGAGCCACTGGGGAAGCCCCATAGGGACCTAGATGAATGTACAAATTTTCTTGCTGATTAATTTGCTTTTAGGTTGACACTTTGGTAATTCATGGGCTTCCTACAGACTGGGGTTGACAGATTCATCAAATAAAAATATAAAATGCTCAGCTAAATGCGAATTTTAGATAAATACACAAAAATTTGTAATATACATGTGCCCATGTAAATTTGGGACTTTTCTCTAAAGAATTGTTCATTTTTTATCTGAAATTCAAATTTAAATAAGTGTCATGCATTTAATCTGACAACTACATCGTGGAGCCGTATTAGATATAAAGCATGCATTTTTGCAATATTCAGGACTTCCTCTAATTTCTAAAGCAGACACAGGTTTATATTTCATGTAATACAATTCATAATTTTAAGTCAAGGATACCAGAAAAAGAAAATCTATGACCAGAAAAGATTGGAGAAAAGCCAACTGTGTAAAAATAAAATAGATTTGAATAAAAAATTCAAGGAACTTATTTTTATTGTTATAGTGCCCCTGGCTTCCTTTCAGATTTTCATGCAGGAAGCCAAAGTATTATCAACATATATGTGACAATAAATTTGCTGATTTCAGGGTTTTCTTTTTCTCTTCCTTGCTGATTTTTGCTTCTGCATTGTGGGGAAGGGTTGTTATCAGGATTAATATCTGGGAAAATACTAGCCTAAAATGGCATGTGTAAACTCATTTAATTTTTAAAACAATTGAGGTAGATATTAATGTTATCCTAACTTTAAGATATCTACTTACTAAATAAGACTCAAAAAGTTAAACATTTACTTGAAATCACATAGCTAGACCCAAATTAGCCAATGCTTGATGTAGATAGTTTTGATTATGATACAATACTAATTCCCTTGTAGAGACTCTCATCTACAACGTTCCTCATGTTGTTTTGGGTAACATAGGGTTTTATAAGCTGGCAAGCCTTAATAATTTTCTCTGATGCTTCTGTCCTAGTTGGAGCTTCCCTGGTGGCTCAGATGGTAAAGAATCTGCCTGCAATGCAGAAGATCTAGGTTCAATCTTTTGGTCAGGAAGACCCCCTGGAGAAGGTAACAACAACCCACTCCAGTATACTTACCTGGATAATTCCATGGACAGAAGAAGCTAGCAAGCTACAGTCCATGAGGTTGCAAAGAGTTGGACTTGACTGAGCAACGTTCACTACTCACTTCTATTTATTACACCTACCACAATAATTTATCCATTTTAACAGTTTAAAGGAAAACAGAAAAAAGCCCCCAAATCATGTATACATATGTGTGGACCTGTGCACATATGTACATGCATCTATTAACATGCATTCTACATTTACCTTTAGCACTTCAGCAGAGAAGTAATCTCCACAGCTGCTGGATTCAATAGACTTTGTTTATGTGACTCCTATGGCTTTCATCATTTTTGGAGCTTGTATTCAAGCTATTCATGCATATTTCTTGTCTCCCCTAAGATTTTCATCTTTTAATTCATCTTTTTTTCTCCCACAGTATCTACATACAGCTTTGCATACTGTGAGCACTTGTTAAGTGTTTGTTAAATGAATGACAGAAAAAAATGAAAATTTAGTTTATTTGTCCCTTCTGTCTAGAAATGTTTTATTAAAATGCAGTAAATCTAGTTCCTATAAAAGATTTACCCCAGACCTTTCTTTTATTTCTTACTGATGTATTTTATTTCTCAATCTTTTTTTGTCAGTAAGTACCATCTTCTATTGCAGATGTGAGGTTAGAAAAGGATTTAAGGTGAACAGAGGATATACTTGAGATTTGTTATCTTGCTTTTCAATTATACAATCCTTCCATATTGTTCACTGAAGCAAAACAATATAGTACCTGATATAGCTTCTTAACTGAATAGTTTAAGAATACCAAATACCAAAAGCTTATCCCAGTGGCCTGGATGACAAAGAATCTGCCTGCAATGCAGGAGACCCAGGTTTGTTGCTGGGGTCAGGAAGATCTCCTAGAGAAGGTAATGGCTACCCACTCCAGGATTCTTGCCTGGAAAATTCCATGGAAAGAAAGGAGCCTGGCAGGCTACAGTCCATGGAGTTGCAAAGAGTCAGACATGACTAAGCAACTATCACTTTCACTTTCACCAAAGACCGAAAGCTTATTCCATAAAGGGTCTTCAGAGAATAGTGATGATTTCAGAATTGGCAACCAAAATTCCCCTCTTTGATATCAGAAGTTTATTGAACAAAGGTATTGGGTTTGTCAGAATGTTTGTGTGGGTTTTCCCATAACATCTTATGGAAAAATCCAAATGAACTTTTGTTCAACCCAAAATATAAAAGTAGAGAACATTTGTATCAGTGCTGTTAACAGAGAAGAAAGATATCCACATTTTGGAATCCTCAAGTGATTTCCTCTTAATTAAATTGGATAGAATCTAACTGAAGGACAACCATTTACTTCCTTAAATAACAATATAAGCTGCTGCTAAATAC
>SJYX01006134.1:29603-53179 GCA_006410675.1 Oreotragus oreotragus | reverse complement strand
TATCTTCTGCTTCTGTTAGGTCCATACCATTTCTGTCCTTTATCGAGCCCATCTTTGCATGAAATGTTCCCTTGGTATTTCTAATTTTCTTGAAGAGATTTCTAGTCTTTCCCATTCTGTTGTGTGCCTCTATTTCTTTGCATTGATCACTGAGGAAGGCTTTCTTATCTCTCCTTGCTATTCTTTGGAACTCTGCATTCAGATGCTTATATCTTTCCTTTTCTCCTTTGCTTTTCACTTCTCTTCTTTTCACAGCTATTTGTAAGGCCTCCCCAGACAGCCATTTTGCTTTTTTGCATTTCTTTTCCATGGGGATGGTCTTGATCCCTCTCTCCTGTACAATGTCATGAACCTCAGTCCATAGTTCATCAGGTACTTTATCAGATCTAGTCCCTTAAATCTATTTTTCACTTCCACTGTATAATTATAAGCAATTTGATTTAGGTGATACCTGAATGGTCTAGTGGTTTTCCCTACTTTCTTCAATTTAAGTCTGAATTTGGCAATCAGGAGTTCATGATTTGAGCCACAGTCAGCTCCTGGTCTTGTTTTGCTGACTGTATAGAGCTTCTCCATATTTGGCTGCAAAGAATATAATAAATTTGATTTCAGTGTTGACCATCTAGTCACATGTTTTTATTAAAGCAAAAAACTTACTTTGAAGTTGTATTTGTATAAGTTTTTGAACTTCACCTCTCATTGCAATCTCAGTCAGCTGATTCTGACTCTTTTGTATCCCGATTCTCACACTGACTGACTGAGATCTTGAGCAAGTTACTGAAATATGTCTTAGCTTTCACTTCTGTAAAATGGTCTTTTTTATAACATATATCAGTTCAGTTCAGTTCAGTCGCTCAGTCGTGTCTGACTCTTTGTGACTCCATGAATTGCAGCACGCCAGGCCTCCCTGTCTATCACCCCTCCAGTGAGCCCTGAAGGAACACAGGATGAAACAGGACTCTCATTATCTAGTAGTTGTCTAGATCTGCAACAAGATAAGGCAACAACAACCCACTCCAGTACTCTTGCCTGGAAAATCCCATGGACGGAGGAGCCTGGTGGGCTGCAGTCCATGGTGTCGCAAAGAGTTGGACATAACTGAGCAGCTTCACTTTCACTTTTCACTTTCATGCATTGGAGAAGGAAATGGCAACCCACTCCAGTGTTCTTGCCTGGAGAATTCCAGGGATGGTGGAGCCTGGTGGGCTGCCGTCTATGGGGTCACAGTCGGACACAACTGAAGTGACTTAGCAGCAGCAGGAGATCTGCAACTATGCCCTATGGTGAGCCCTGAGAAAACTCAGGATGTGGTTACATAGGATACTGGTCCCAGATAGTTGAGTTGCAGATCAAAGGATTGATTTCAGTGAGCCCAGACTCTTGCATATTCCTATGCATACAAATGTGCTAAATTATTTACTTTGAGATATATATTTTTTTTTAATTAACAGTAATCTTTTGATTTTCTGACATCTGGTCTTCTTTGCAAAAAGTCTTATGAATCCTGGCTCCTCCCTTCTCTCTATCTAGCAGTCCTTTAGAGCTATCTGAGAAGCTGCCTCTTTAAGTCCCCAGTTTTGTCCACCATAAAAAATTCTCAATTTGAAGGTTGTGTATTGTTTTGAGTCAACACTATCTACCCTTAATTACAGTCAATAGTGGAAATATTCCATAGAGCCCACAAAAGAAATATTCTTTATTTAGAAAGTGGTTATCAATATTACTCAGAAATCTACTCTGTGCTTCTCCCTTTTGTCTGATGTAGCATGTCTGAATTTCTGAGTCTAAAATTTCAAGCCCTACAAAACATAATTTATCAAAAATAAAATGATATAAAGAAAAATAAATGGAGAAAGGAGGAAAAATAAAGAAAAATGGATATGGATTGGAAGAGAAGAAAAGAGAATTAGAGTGACAGAGAGAGAGAGACAGAGAAAAAGAACAACAAAACCAAATTTTTGGTTATCTCTAGGGTCTATATTTCATTAAAGCTTTTCTGAATAAATCACACATACACATGATATAGTCTTTCCCTGGTTAATAAAGAATAATCTCAAATCCCCTTCAGTTCAGTTACTCAGTAGTGTCCTATTCTTTGCAACCCCATGGATTGCAGCACGCCAGGCCTCCCTGTCCATCACCAACTCCGAGTTTACTCAGACTCATGTCCATTGAATTGGTGATGCCATCCAACCATCTCATCCTCTGTCATCCTCTTCTCTTCCTGCCTTCAATCTTTCCCAGCATCAGGGTCTTTTCAAATGACTCAGTTCCTGTCTCTTATACACATCTAGATGTGTATAAGAGACAGAGCTTCAGTCCTTCAAGATGAACACCCAGGGCTGATCTCCTTCAGAATGGACTGGCTGGATCTCCTTGCAGTCCAAGGGACTCTCAAGAGTCTTCTCCAACACCACAGTTCAGGTCTTTTCAAATGACTCAGTTCTTCTCATCCAGTGGCCAAACTGTTGGAGTTTCAGCTTCAGCATCAGTCTTCAGCAAATCCTCTTAAAATCCAAGAAAAATTACTACAAATATATTTTTCATGATAGGCCAAAATGACTCATGCTATATTATGAGTGTTTAAGGAAAACAAGTGTCAGTTTTATGTTTCAGTAGCATAGCTGACAGCAAGTTATTTACTAGTGAGACAAAACAACCTGTACACTTTCCTGAACAACACATAGAACAGAAAAGTGATTAAGTGGTATTGTTACTGCTGGAGGGCTGAACAGCAAGGTCAATTGAGATCAATGTCTGAATATAAGTTTCATAACAGAAGGTTATTTATGCACAGAAGATAGTACATTGCTACTGTCTTTTATTTTTATTCTTCACTTTACTCACGGGAAAAGTGTACATAACAGGAACCTCTGATCTGTGGCTTCCAATACAGCAATATACAAAGACTGACTGAGTCTTTGATTTACTGATACATTCAACAAACTCTTACTAAGTGTAGAGATTGTGCAATTCATGCTGGGCATTGAACAAATGCAATTCAAACAGATTTTTGTATTTATCAAGTTCCTTTTTATATGTATTATTTAATTGATTATCAAAATAAATATATGAGGCTATATCAAAAATTTCCATTCATATAGTTACTGTGTAACAGGTGTAATAACTCCTGTCTTTGAATAAGTTATACAATCAAGACTGGAACTTAGGTCCTCTGATTCCATATTTCACAGCTATGCTTATAATTTCCATCATCCTTATTAGAATGTGCTGAAGCTCTGTATCTTCCTTTATGGAGGAAAGACCTCTAAGACTGATTTTTGCTAATTAAATGCTGACATCAGCAGATAATGAATCAGAGAAAAGATAAGAAAAGGCATTTAAAAAGATTTGATAGCTCACAGGCCAGTAGGATGTGATTATTACCTGATCAAATTAGTTATCATCTCTAAGAAATATTGCATCTCTCTAAAGTGGTAGGCTGCTTGCAGGGCATAGGATACAAAGTAGAGACATAAAGAACCTTTTCGAAGCTCATTCCAGTGTTGTGCTAAGCCTTGAGGTACCTTGGGCCAAGAATTTGATTTACTTTTTCTGTTTCTACTAAAATTATTTGCATAAAGCTATCCTCAGTTTATCTCATGCATATGCCACTAAACATTTAAACTCACACCATTATCCCCTATTTAAAAATACCTTCTGTGAAAAGCAAACAGAATGATGAATGCCATTGTCTTCCTATGCACTGGTCCTTATGTGCTATCCTTTTATCGGTAAATTTTTAAACTGACACCTTGAGTATAATTTGGCTTTCTACACTACAACCCTTGCCTATAAGGTCACTTTGCATTACATAGGTTGTTCTTACTGTCTATAGGTCAATAAGGAGGAATCAAACACTTGCTGAAGACATAACAAAATCAGTGTCCTTGCCCTTAAATGTGCATAAACTTACAAAAAATGGGATTTGGAAAACATGTGACATTAAATCTTGTATTTCAACAAAAGTAATTATGGTTTTGGACCATGAATTTAAAATCATAATCAAAACGTTTTTCCCAGTGAGAAATAAGTTTATTTCTATAGCATAAATGTCTGTGATTCAGGATTTGATGAAATCTTGGAAAGCATTTTTTGCCTCATGCTTGTTGTAGAATCATTTTCCCTGCAAAAGTTGTAGATATGCTTGAAGAAGTGGTAGTTGGCTGATGAGGTTTTTTTATTTTTTGCTACAAGTTTGCCTTTGGGAAATGCTTTGGAACTTCACAGTCCAACCACTGAGCTGGTCATTGCCAGGTGTATAAAACCCACCTTTTGCCACATGTCACAATCTGATCGAGAAGTGTTCTTTGTTGAGTAGAATAAGATAAGAGAATGCTCTAAATCGATGATTTTTTTGATTTTTAGGTACCCATTTATTGAGCTTTTTCACCTTTCCAATTTGCTTCAAATGTTGAATGACTGTAGAATTCAGTTGATGTTGAATTCTTCAGCAAATTCTCACATAGTTTTCAGAGGATCAGCTTTGATGATTGCTCTCAGTTAGTCATTGTCAGCTTCCCATGGCTGGCCACTGTATGCCTCATCTTCAAGGATCTCATCTCCTTTCCAAAACTTCTTGAACCACCACTTCCCTTTACATTCATTAGCAGTCCCTGGGCCAAGTGTGTTTATGTTGCAAGTTGACCCTGTAGCTTTATGACCTATTTTGAACTCAAATTAAAAAAAAAAAATTCACTCAATTTTCTTTTTGTCTAACACCAGTTCCCTAGTCTAAATGCATATAAAATAAATAGCAAGTAATAAGTCATTAGCAAAAAATAATAAAGCAAGAAATGTGCATTAAAATGATGTGTAACATAACCACATTTATTTAAGAATGCATTCCAATATCAAATAGCAATGCATAACCACAATTATTTTTCCACTAACCTAATAGTTCCCTTTTCATTTTATCTATTTCAAAGTGGCTAAAATTATAGACCATAAATGCAGACAACTTGGAGTTGAAAGCTATCTCAGAAAACATGCTAATTTATGAAATGGCCAACTAATTGTTCCTATAATATAATGTTGTTAAGATGATTAAATGAGATAACATCATCTGACACAGCACAATGTGTTCACAAATCACCATCAGTTGCTTCACCACTGCCCTTGAAGGAATGAAGATGCCCATAAGACTCAGACAACTCTTTGTCTTCACTCTAAGGCCTCATCATTGACCCCAGAAGACTAGATGTAGAGCTATGAAAGTCTTGTTTCTCCTGGTGAGAACATCATTCTTTCTCAATATTCCCATATCATCAACTATGATACTACTCAGTTTCAAGAAAATACAATAACTTGAACTTGAGCACATACTCTCCTCATGCGCTAGGCTCAGTAGCTTCAGTCATGTCCAACTCTTTGGGATGTTATGGACTGTATCCCACTAGCTTCCTCTCTCTATGGGATTTTCCAGGCAAGAATACTAGAGTGGGTTACCAGGGGATCTTCCCAACTCAGGGACTGAACTCACATCACCTGCATTGCAGGGAGATTCTTTACTGCTGAGCCACCAAGGAAGCCCCATTATATGCTATATACAGCCTAATTTGAGTCCCACTCCTTCCTCTGCTCTTTAGCCTATGTCCTCATACACAGACTACCCAATTATTTCTGTGCATATCTGATTCATGAAATCAGTCTGCCCTTGGATAAAATAGATTCCTTGGAAATCTTTTCATGATGCAGATGTCTTTCCTTTGTCTATTTTTCTCTTATGCCAATTCATAGAAATCCTGGAGGTAAGCAGAGTTTTCCTTGTTATTCCCAGGTTACAAAAAAATAGGAGTAGTCAGATAGAAATAAGTATATCCTCTTTATACATATTCTATATTTTCACCTTTGTATGTCAATATTGAACTTCCCTGGTGGCTCAGTGGTAAGGAATACACCTGCCAATGCAGAAGATGTGGATTTAATCCCTGGGTTGGGAGGATCCCTGGAGAAGGAAATGGCAACTCACTCCAGTATTGTTGCCTAGGAAGTCCCATGGACAGAGGAGCCTGGTAGGCTAAAGTTCATGGGGTCACAAAAAAGAGTCAGACCTGACTAACCAACTAAACAACAAAAACATCAGTATTAGTCTTACTTCTCTCTTGTGTCTATGATAACAATTCTCTAATCATGAACAAGATGCCATCTCTTCTAACAAACTCAAAAACCTAAACCAGCAATTTTTCTCAATCTTTTCTCTTTTCTCAAAGTTTTCCTTTTAGCTGGATAATTCATGTGTATATTCTGTAATATTTCTAGTTTCTACCACAAAGGGGAGGGAAGCTACTTATTTCTATACCTTTACAGTCACTTCTTCATTCTCTGTTCCCTGCATTAGCACAAATTTTCAAGAACAATCTGTAAACACTATCTCTACTACTTTTTTTCCCCATTCTCTCTTGAACTTCATATACAGTTTTACAATTTAGTGTCACAGTTTAAAAGAAACTGTCAGTGTTATGCCTGTGATCAATTTTTCAACTTCATCTTTACCTTTCCTCACTGTATTTGATCATGTGAGCCCATTCTTGTAACACTTTCTTTACTTGGTGACTAATGCTTTATTCTTTTTTTCCTTCATCCTGTCTAATGCCTATTCTGCCTTTTCACAATTTTTTATTATTTATTTTTCTCTTGCCTACAGGTGAATAATTGACCCTTCAGTTTGCTCTAAAGATTGCAGCTGAGGGATCAGCCCTACAATTCAGCTGGCTTCCCAGACTGAAGTGCTTTAAACTGTCATTGACTTCTTTATTTCTCTTTCATCTCACTGCTCATCCATCAGTATGTGTAGTTGCTTTATATCTAAAAAAAAAAAAAAAACCGAAACCACCCACTCTCATCCACTTGTATATCATTGGCTAGTTCATGGCCAAGATATAATTGAGGGAAGTTTATGACAAGCCTCTCCATCCTTTTCTTGCTCCACTTTCTCAAACTTTTGTCTCATGTTTATATACAGCAGGCAGAGAGGGAATTTGATAATGCCATTTCTCTGCTGAAAAGTGAAAGTGAAAGTCGCTCAGTCATGTCCAACTCTTGGAGACCCCATGGATATACAGTCCATGGAATTCTCCAGGCCAGAATACTAGAGTGGGTGGGTAGCCTATCTCTTCTCCAGCAGATATCCCAACCCAGGAATCAAACTAGGGTCTCCTGCATTGCAGGTGGATTCTTTACCGACTGAGCTGTCAGGGAAGTCCATACTATGGTGGCAGATAAACAAACAAACAAAAAAAAATTTTATCCTTTTGTTCATAAAAGATGTACACACTTTTCTATTTCTTAGCAGTCACTCTTCTAATATAGATCAATATTATTAATGCTTAGATTCCTATGAGAATATTTTCATGTTTTATTCTTTTAATACCGCTCTCCACACTAAGCCTAATCTAGTTTAAGAACAAATCTCATCATACCAATCATACCATTTTTGTGCTGAAAACCTAACAGTGACTGCTTGCTAACCTCAGATAAGTTTTAAAGTTCCTAATCTGATCAGTTCAAGCTCTTAATAATCAGTTTGCCTTTTTATACTGAACTTTTAATATAATTTCTCCATAGTCACCCGCAAACAAACAAGCAAGCAAAAAAAAAAAAAAAAAGAAGAAGAAGAAGAAAATGCCATCTTGATTTCAGGGTTCTGCTGCTGCTGCTGCTGCTGTCACTTCAGTCGTGTCCAACTCTGTGTGACTCCATAGACGGCAGCCCACCAGGCTCCCCCATCCCTGGGATTCTCCAGGCAAGAATACTGGAGTGGGTTGCCATTTCCTTCTCCAATGCATGAAAGAGAAAAGTGAAAGTGAAGTCGCTCAGTCTGTCCAACTGTTAGCGACCCCATGGACTGCAGCCCACCAGGCTCCTCCGTCCATTGGATTTTCCAGGCAAGAGTACTGGGGTGGGGTGCCATTGCCTTTCCCCTTTCAGGGTTCTAATACTCCTTAACTACTTTCAGTCATTTGGTTATTATTTCAGGTACATAGACATATATTAATAGTTGTGTTTTTCTCTATCCAAAATCTTTCCTATTCCCTTTTTTGCTTTTGTATCCTGATAACTCCTGTTCTAAGATTTTTTTCTCAGAATTCCATAGCAACATAAAGGCTGTTGCAATCCCCATAAATTGACAGATTTACTTTCCAGTGTGTATTCATGGTACCCTGGTCACTCTCCTGGAAATCACTTACTCCCAGTACTGTGTACTGATTGTCATATTATTGCAAATCCCTTGAGGCCAGAAAGTATATGTTGCTTCAGGTAGATTTCTAGGACTTAATACAGTACTTGGATTCGAGCAAGTATTTTATATTTATATAAAAAGGGAGGTAAGTAAATGAATGAGTGATGAATGAGAAATAATGGAATTTGGTAAGACTCTATGTACAAAATAGAAATATATGTAATACATTATATATAATATATTAGCTATATATAACATATTAATTTGTATATTATATAAATATATATTAAAAAAAACAATTTCACCATCAAATATATTGAACTTTATTCCTTCTTTCAGAGAGGGCAATGGCAACCCACTCCAGTACTCCTGCCAACTCCCAAGGACAGAGGAGCCTGGTAGGCTGCAGTCCATGGAGTCAAAAAGAGTCATACAGGACTGAAGTGACTTAGCAGCAGCAGCAGCATTCCTTCTTCATAATTTTGCTCTACTTAATAACTATTTAATTAATGATTTCTAACTGTTCAGTAATAAGATTAGGACTTGCTTGGCCCTAGATAATTCTAAGACAGTTGTCAGTCCTTAGATAATTAGGGTGGGTCTTAGATAATTTCTCCCTTTAAATCTCTGTCTACTGAGATTTATGTGTCATATTTTGTCATTATCATCTTGAAGCTTCATTCTACCTTAACCCTGACTATCATGCAATAGCTAACATTTAATAAAACTGATTTTTTTTGGTGTTGTTGAATAAGTATATCTTTTTTCCTGTTTATACAAGAAAGAGACAAAAATTTTAGCAAAGGAAACTTGGTTGAGAGATTTTCGTTTTACTAGAAAAAATGTTTATTATACTTTAAAATGTCTTATATATAAATATAAGTAATTTATTGTTACAGTTCTAAAGGGTCCATTTTTGCCTTCAGCATAAATTGGAATTATAAGTTGTCTTGCTTGGAAAAATGAGAGAATACCACTTCTATCCTAATTTATTGTTTCATATAGAACTGTCCTTGGATCAGTTCTTCTTATGGAAATTCTGCATGATGATATTCTGGTTTCTGATTTACCAATTCACTCTACTTTAAAGTATTGCCATATAAATAATTTATAGAAATAAAAAGCAAATACAAGATTCATGTAATTGTGTGCTGGTGAAAAAGTATGCTCTTCAGCTGTCACTGTTTTTAATTTCCCCATCATCTTTTTTCAGATGACTGCTACTTAATACTGGGAAACAATTTTATTCAATTTGATGTGTCAGCTTTTTATAATATAGGCACACCACTTTCTACTGTGTTTCAGTTTATCACATTTTGCAAATGTCATGTTTTTTACAGATTGAAGGTTTGTGGTAACTCTGCCTCAGGCCAGTCAGTTGGTGCCATTTTTCCAGAAGCATTTGCTCACTTTATGTCTTTGTGTCACATTTTGGTAATTCTCACAGTATTTCACACTTTTTTATTATTATATTGTTAAGGTGATCTGTTATCAATGATTTTTGATGTTACAATTGCAAAAAGATTACTCATTGAAGGCTCAGCTCACTGTACTTTTTAGTAATACATTAAAAAATTAGATATACATTATTTTTTAGACATAATGCTATTGTGCAGTTACTAGACTACAATATAGTGTAAGCACAACTTGTATATGCACTGGAAAAAAAATTATGTGATTATGTGACTCACTTTATTGTGATATTTACTTTATTCCCGTGGTCTGAAACTAAATATGGAGTATCTCTAAGGTATGCCTATAATTATACTGTAATTAACAAAAGTGTTTGCTACTATTAACATTTTCTCTATTGGACACTATTCAGAAAACAACTCAGTTACCTAATAAGAGCAAGAAAAACATTTTCCCTGAAGCAAACTTAAGGGCAAAAGAGGCCCTTAGAATAACAGGAAATGCTGAGAATATATATATAGTAGCTAAATACACTGCTTAACATATATACTTATATATATATATGTTAAGAATATTGCTGTCTCTCTCTCTATATATATATATTCTAAGAACAGTTTGACTCTGATTGTTTAAGCATAGTGAATTGTCAAATGAATTGTCAAATGAACTAAAGAAATTTAGAGTTTTCTTTCAACACCATTGAAATGTCCAACTTTCTATAAAAAATTTATTAAGCCACAGCCAGATTCGTCAAACTCAACCCATTATGTTATCTGCCTATCTCACAGGAGTAGTGGAAAATAATTAAAATGGCCACAGGGAACTTATAAATAAGTAGCTGAATGAAATAAAAGTAAAAAAAATAACATTTTAATTAAGCAATAGGAATTATTGTATATTTTGAATTACTTCTAATATTTTTCATATAACTCTCCCCTTTCTCCTTTTCAAATTATTGAACTTTCATATTATTGGTAAAGGTGATGTCACTTTTTAAGGTAAATTATAAACTTATTAAACACTCTGCAATCAATATTACTAAATAGCAGGTGTAAGCCATGACTTAAATTACTCATAATGTAATTTTAAAAGTCTAACATAAAAACTCAGCTTTCACAGATGTTTGAGTTGAAAGCTTCCACTTATCAGTCTCACTTTAATTGCAACCAAATTAACATATTTGACTTATGAGGCCCATGCTCATTATGATTTGGCTGCCCCTCTGGGAGTGATAAAAATCACACCAATATTTTTACTGTATATGTGCTCAGTTGCTCAGTTGTGCCAGATCCTGCAACCCCATGGACTATAGCCCACCAGCCTTCTCTGTCTATGGGATTTTCCCAGCAATAATACTGGAGTGGGTTGTCATTTTCTTCTCCAGGGATCAAACCCACATCTCATGCATTGACAGGTAGATTCTTTTCCACTGAGCCACCTGGGAAGTATAGCATTTTTACTACTTTACCTCAAAACTTCCCTGGTGGCTTAGAGGGTAAAGTATCAGCCTGCAATGTAGGTAAACCCAGGTTCAATTCCTGGGTCGGGAAGATCCCCTAGAGAAGGAAATGGCAACCCACTCCAGTACCCTTGCCTGGAAAATCCCATGAATGGAGAAGCCTGGTAGGCTACAGTCCATGGGGTTGTAAAGAGTCAATATGTAAAGACTGAATGACTTCACTTTCAATTTCTTTCACCCCAAAACTGGGATGGGGTTGGAGGAAGATCCTGGACATGGTAGAAAGCTGATATTCCTAAAGTGGGCCGCTGTTAACTGCCCTAAACCTTTAAACTCTTGTTTCTATTCTATTGAACAACATGGATGAACCTGAATGTGATATATCTCTTAAGCTTTGAACACAGTTTCATTGTATTGCTGACTCTTATACCATTAAATCATTATGCTACTCTTCTTAGGACTTCCCTGGTGGCTCAGATGGTAAAGCGTCTGTCTACAATGCAGGAGACCCGGGTTCGATCCCTGGGTTGGGAAGATCCCCTGGAGAAGGAAATGGCAATCCACTCCAGGACTATTGCCTGGAAAATCCCATGGACAGAAGAGCCTAGTAGGCTACAGTCCATGGGGTCGCAAAGAGTCGGACACAACTGAGCGACTTCACTTCACTCTTCTTAGCCAGTGACTTTTCTTTCACTCCTTTTCAAACTGTGCTTGTATGATACTGATTTTTGTTCAGTATTTGATTCAAATATATACCCTTTTTTTTTTTTAGTTTACAATATTGTATTGGTTTTGCCATACATCAACATGAATCCACCACAAGTGTACATGTGTTTCCAATACTGAACTCCCCTCCCACCTCCCTCCCCATACCATCCCTCTGGGTCATCCCAGTGCACCAGCCCCAAGCATCCTGTATCCTGCATTGAACCTAGACTGGCGATTCATTTCTTATATGATATTATACATGTTTCAAATGACATTTTCCCAAATCATCCCACCCTCTCCCTCTCCCACAGAGTCCAAAAGCCTGTTCTATACATCTGTGTCTCTTTTGCTGTCTCGCATACAGGGTTATCATTACCATCTTCCTAAATTCTATATACATGCATTAGTATACTGTATTGGTGCTGTTCTTTCTGGCTTACTTCACTCTGTTTAATCGGCTCCAGTTTCATCCACCTCATTAGAACTGATTCAAATGTATTCTTTTTAATGGCTGAGTAATACTGTATTGTGTATATGTACCACAGCTTTCTTATCCATTCATCTGCTGATGGACATCTAGGTTGCTTCCATGTCCTGGCTATTATAAACAGTGCTATGATAAACATTGGGGTTCATGTGTCTCTTTCAGTTCTAGTTTCCTCAGTGTGTATGCCCAGCAGTAGGATTACTGGGTCATAAGTGAAGTCGCTCAGTCATGTCCGACTCTTTGCGACCCCATGGACTGTAGCCTACTAGGCTCTTCTGTCCATGGGATTTTCCAGGCAATAGTCCTGGAGTGGATTGCCATTTCCTTCTCCAGGGGATCTTCCCAACCCAGGGATCGAACCCGGGTCTCCTGCATTGTAGACAGACGCTTTACCATCTGAGCCACCAGGGAAGTCCTAAGAAGAGTAGCATAATGATTTAATGGTATAAGAGTCAGCAATACAATGAAACTGTGTTCAAAGCTTAAGAGATATATCACATTCAGGTTCATCCATGTTGTTCAATAGAATAGAAACAAGAGTTTAAAGGTTTAGGGCAGTTAACAGCGGCCCACTTTAGGAATATCAGCTTTCTACCATGTCCAGGATCTTCCTCCAACCCCATCCCAGTTTTGGGGTGAAAGAAATTGAAAGTGAAGTCATTCAGTCTTTACATATTGACTCTTTACAACCCCATGGACTGTAGCCTACCAGGCTTCTCCATTCATGGGATTTTCCAGGCAAGGGTACTGGAGTGGGTTGCCATTTCCTTCTCTAGGGGATCTTCCCGACCCAGGAATTGAACCTGGGTTTACCTACATTGCAGGCTGATACTTTACCCTCTAAGCCACCAGGGAAGTTTTGAGGTAAAGTAGTAAAAATGCTATACTTCCCAGGTGGCTCAGTGGAAAAGAATCTACCTGTCAATGCATGAGATGTGGGTTTGATCCCTGGAGAAGAAAATGACAACCCACTCCAGTATTATTGCTGGGAAAATCCCATAGACAGAGAAGGCTGGTGGGCTATAGTCCATGGGGTTGCAGGATCTGGCACAACTGAGCAACTGAGCACATATACAGTAAAAATATTGGTGTGATTTTTATCACTCCCAGAGGGGCAGCCAAATCATAATGAGCATGGGCCTCATAAGTCAAATATGTTGATTTGGTTGCAATTAAAGTGAGACTGATAAGTGGAAGCTTTCAACTCAAACATCTGTGAAAGCTGAGTTTTTATGTTAGACTTTTAAAATTACATTATGAGTAATTTAAGTCATGGCTTACACCTGCTATTTAGTAATATTGATTGCAGAGTGTTTAATAAGTTTATAATTTACCTTAAAAAGTGACATCACCTTTACCAATAATATGAAAGTTCAATAATTTGAAAAGGAGAAAGGGGAGAGTTATATGAAAAATATTAGAAGTAATTCAAAATATACAATAATTCCTATTGCTTAATTAAAATGTTATTTTTTTTACTTTTATTTCATTCAGCTACTTATTTATAAGTTCCCTGTGGCCATTTTAATTATTTTCCACTACTCCTGTGAGATAGGCAGATAACATAATGGGTTGAGTTTGACGAATCTGGCTGTGGCTTAATAAATTTTTTATAGAAAGTTGGACATTTCAATGGTGTTGAAAGAAAACTCTAAATTTCTTTAGTTCATTTGACAATTCATTTGACAATTCACTATGCTTAAACAATCAGAGTCAAACTGTTCTTAGAATATATATATATATAGAGAGAGACAGCAATATTCTTAACATATATATATATATATATATATNTCTGAATAACCAACAAATTACAGAAGAAATAAAAAAGAAATCAAAATATGCATAGAAATGAATGAAAATGGAAACACAACAACCCCAAACCTGTGGGACACTGTAAAAGCAGTGCTAAGGGGAAAGTTCATAGCAATACAGGCATACCTCAAGAAACAAGTCAAATAAATAACCTAACACTACACCTAAAGCAACTAGAAAAGGAAGAAATGGAGAACCCTAGGGTTAGTAGAAGGAAAGAAATCTTAAAAATTAGGGCAGAGATAAGTGCAAAAGAAACAAAAGAGACCATAGCAAAAATCAACAAAGCCAAAAGCTGGTTCTTTGAAAGGATAAATAAAATTGACAAACCAATAGCCAGACTCATCAAGAAACAAAGAGAGAAAAATCAAATCAATAAAATTAGAAATGAAAATGGAGAGATCACAACAGATGACACAGAAATACAAAGGATCATAAGAGACTACTATCAGCAATTATATGCCAATAAAATGGACAACGTGGAAGAAATGGACAAATTCTTAGAAAAGTACAAGTTTCCAAAACTGAACCAGGAAGAAATAGAAAATCTTAACAGACCCATCACAAGCACAGAAATTGAAACTGTAATCAGAAATCTTCCAGCAAACAAAAGCCCAGAAATTCTTTTTTAATCCTCTGAAACAGAGGATTAAATCCTCCTTTAGCAACAGAGCTACTCCTGAAATGAAAGTTATATTGGCAATTATAATTGGTAAGTGACCTTGAAAGTGAAGGAATTTGAAAGCCAAGAAACAAACCTCCAAGTCCAGCTATCCTGCATCTACCCAGAGTCTTTTTGTATTGAATCTCTTGGATTATCTCTGTTTTACCATGCTGAGGAAAAGGAAGAAGCTTCTTCTTACTCTCCTCAGTATAGTATGTCTCATCTACCAGTTTCCATAGCTTTTATTTCTATCATCTTTGACTTTTCCAGTGGTCTAGTGGTTAAGGCTCTGTGCTTCCACTGCTGAGAATCTAGGTTTTATCCCTGGTCATGGAACTAAAATCCCACATGTTATGTGATGTGGGCAAAGCTTAAAAAAAAAAAAAAAATTAGTGCTTCCCTGGTGGCTCAGATGGTAAAGAATCTGCCGGCAATGTGGGCGACCCAGGTTCAGCTCCTGGGTCAGGAAGATCCCTGGGAGAAGGGAATGGCAACCCACTCCAGTATTTTTGCCTGGAGAACTCCATGGACAGAGGAGCCTGTCGGACTGCAGTCCGTGGGGTCACAAAGAGTGGCACGTGACTGAACTACTACCACTCTCATCTTTGTGGGTACATCATCTGACTTTCACACTAGACAATGAGCTTCCTTTTCTTTATCCTTGTAACATTGCCTAACTATGTACACAATCAGTAGATATTGTATAAGTAATCTAAAAAATAAATGAACAGAAATATTAACAAACTAATAGCATCACTCACATTTTAACAGAATAATGTTGGGTTGTTCAAAAGGTTTGTCCCATTTTTACTGTAGGACGGCTCTGGTAGTTCTTAGCTGTCTTTAACTTCATTTGAAGCAACTGTGTTAGATTGTATTGTGGCAGCTGTCATATCAGTATACATTTTTTAAAAACTTAAAATTTGTGAATTTTTGTGAAACCGTTTTAATATTGAAAATGGAAGGAAAAAAGCAATAGCATATTATGCTTTATTGTTTCAAGAACGTTAAAAATAAATGCAACTGAAACACACAAAAAAGATTTGCACAGTGTATGGAAAATATGCTATGACTGATTGAACATATAAAAAGCAGTTTGTGAAGTTTTGTGTGGGAGATTTCTCACTGAAAAATGCTCCATGTTTGGAGTGACCAGTTGAAATTAACAGAATTGAATCGAGACACTAATTGAGAAGAATCAATATTTTATCATGTAGGAGATAACTGACATACTTAAAATATCCAAATCAAGTGTTGAAAATCATTTGCACCACATTGGTTATATTCTTTTTTTGATGTTTGAGTTTCATGTGTGTTCAGTTGCCCAGTTGTGTCTGATTCTTGCGATCCCATGGACTGTAGCCTGCCAGGATCCTCTGTCCATGGAATTTTCCAGGCAAGAATCCTGGAGTGGATTGCCATTTTCTTTTCCATATAAATTAAGAAAAAAAGAAAAACCACCTTTTCGACAAATCAATTCTCTATTGAAATGTAACAAAAACGTTCTGTTTTTAAAACAAATTGTGACAGGGGAAGAAAAGTGGATACTGTCCAATAATGTAGAATGGAAGACATCATAGGACAAATGAAATGACCATCACTAACCACACCAAAGGCCATTCTTCATCCAAAGAAGGTGATGCCATGTATATGGTTGGATTGAAAAGGAGTCCTCTGTTATGAGATTCTTTTGAAAAGCCAAACAGTTAATTCCATCAAGTACTACTCCCAATTAGATCAACTGAAAGTAACACTTAATGAAAATCATCCAGAATTAGGCAATGGAAAAATGTATAATCTTCTACCAGGATAACACAAGACTGCATGTTTCTTTGATGACCAAGCAAAACTGTTATAGCTTGACTGGGAAGCTCTGATTCATCTGCTATATTCACCAGACATTACATCTTCAAATTTCCATTTATTTTTCATCATTACAAAATTCTGCTCATGGAAAAATTGTCAGTTCTCTGGAAGACTTAAAAGGCACTTGGAAAAGTTTTTTGCTTAAAAAGATAAAAAGGGAAGACTGAATTATGTAGTTGCCTTAAAAAATGGCAGAAAGTAGTGGAACAAAATGGTAAATATGCTGTTCAATAAAGTTCTTAGTGAAAATGAAAAATGTCTTTTATTTTTACTTAAATAAGGTGAAGGAACTTTCTTGCCAACCAAAAATATTTGGCCAATGAATATTTTCCAAAAGTAACCTTTCTTTAGTAGTTGGGAGGAGGAAACAAAAGTGGGGAAGTAAATAAAAAAGGTTATACCTGGAAACTGGTCACTAGAATTTGGACCAAAACTCAAATTGAGACTGCTAATCAATTGCTAAAGTAAGCAACCAATTANCAATGAATATTTTCCAAAAGTAACCTTTCTTTAGTAGTTGGGAGGAGGAAACAAAAGTGGGGAAGTAAATAAAAAAGGTTATACCTGGAAACTGGTCACTAGAATTTGGACCAAAACTCAAATTGAGACTGCTAATCAATTGCTAAAGTAAGCAACCAATTAATATGTATTAGGTTTTATGATAGGGACTTCTATTTTGTTAATATTAGTTTAGCCTACTAAAAAGAATTATTTGTATTTTAAAAAGATAATATAGTTTTTGCTATGAAGCCTGATGGTTATCAGACCACTTTGCATTGTCCATGGATTCTTCCTTCAGTGTGATAGAGTATCTCCATTTCATACAAAGAAATACAGAAAAATAAAACTTTTTTTCTCTAAATCCACAAATAACAAGGAAAGATTGGAACACAGTGATTTTGTATCTTAAAAAATATATGACCAGCAAAAAATAGGTATTTCCATTCTAATGGTAAATAACTGAGGAAATATAGTACCCAACACTCTGGGAGAAATAAATTTTCCTTCAGCAGGCTGGTGATGCATATCCTACAAAATTAACTACTGTAAAGTTGATCAATAAAGCCAATCTTTTAAATAGATAATTTCTAATTGTAGAGGAAGTATTTATTCCTTAGACCTGGATTATTGAACTCACTTGTAATTAAAAGTAAATCTTAGCAAGAAAACCTCACAAAGAATTGGTATCTGCTTGGTTGCTTTGTACTATTTATCAGGGCAGAGGAATTTATACATATACACCAATCTTACATGCCCCCATTTGAGAACAATTTGAGACAGTGAAAAGAAAATATTTGGTTAGAAGAAAACACAAACTGTATAAAGAAAAAAAAAAAAGAAAAACACTTCATATTCTGTTCAGAAAGTGCCTGGGGTTCCCTGATAGCTTAGCTGGTAAAGAATCTGCCTGCAATGCAGGAGACCTGGATTTGATCCCTGGGTTGGAAAGATCCCCTGGAGAAATTAATGGCTACCCACTCCAGTATTCTGGCCTGGAGAATTCCAGGTCCATGGGGTAGCAGAGTTGAACACCACTGAGTGACTTTCACTTTTGAAATGCTTTTATATATATGAGATGTAATCACTGCATGAAATTTTTGAGAGCTATAATCTTGATGTGTCTATTTCAGACTAACAAATAGTCTGAAGAGTGAAACTACATTTTTGTACAAAAACTACTTTTGTACTATTTTTGAGCTCATGTTTTAAGTTTGAGTTTATTGTTAGTTTGTGTTTTTGTTTGTTTTGGCAGTTAAAGGTTATTGATTTGACAACAATAGTCTTGGGAAAAATCACAGGTATACATTTAAAAGACTGAAAATAGCTTCGTATTACTCTCAATGTTATTTCAATGCCTCCAAAGTTGTCTATAAATACTAACTCAGGCCTTTTTCCAAATTGCTTGAAAGTCTTTGATCTGCGTATATTTTTTGAAGATGTAATGATTGTGCCAAATAACCTGGCAACTGGAGAAAAAAAAATCACAAATGCTTAGCTAATTGTTTCTTTGGTCAAACTTATAGCTTGTCTTTTCACCCTTGGTGTGTTTCAGAAGGAAACTTGTGTTAATAAATCAAAGTCTGTAGGCTCACATATATAAGAGTGTCTATTTCTCCAACATTCAAAAAATTATCAACTCCTAATTATGAAATATATTTCCCATAAATCTTTCCATTTTAAAAATCAGTTTTCAGCACTGATGTTTTCTATTCTCATCCTTTAATCTCACTTCCTAGTGAAAACTATTTTTTCTTATCAATGTTTAATAAGAGTATGTCCTCTGCCATGCTTATGATATCTCTTCATGATGGATTCTAGTCCCATAGAAGTAGAATATTTGCCCTTACATCTGCTACTGAAATTTATCTTTTAATTTAGCTTTTCTTTGTTGAAAGCTCAATATCTATCATGGTCTGAACTATTTTCCAGACATAATTTTTCATAGACCAAATTATATCAGTCATAAATCCCAGTTTGAAATATGTTATTAAAAGATGCTGCTACTAATTAGGACTTTCTTTCATCTGTTAAGTTTAGAATTTAAATCCCTAAGAGATATAATATAAAATCAATATTCAATTTGCTGAAATTATGTTCACAAATATTTCTCATTGTGTGTTTTCTCATAAAAATAAGTAATTGCAGCAACCGAACCACTGACTGCTTTGTTCATCAAATTACCTGTGAGCCCTGCGTGTCTCCAGAAGCCTCCCAATCCTCTTGTCAGGGCTAGGTGTTCCTCCGCTGTCACTCTTATTCCCCAAGTGGTCCTTGTCACTCTAAATTATAATTGCTTTTTTACTTCTCTGTATCCCCCATTAGACTAACGTTGTTCAAAAGAAGAAATTATGCCTGTTAAATCCCAAGTGTCTGATACAAGTGTTACAGTTTCTGTTTAATAAATGTTTGCATGCAAAGAATTAATATCAATTAAAGTCAATTAGGAAATTAGGAAAATATGTAATGAATCACATGTGCATGTTCTGCTGTTTTCTGGCACTAATGATTTGTCTTTTATGAGAAAATATCATAATTTAACCAATTTTATGGACGAACAGATAGCTGTTTTCATCTAATCATACAAATAACATTCTTCCACTGAGAGTAAATACACTCTCACACACACACACAGTGTGTTTTTTTAAAAGAACATTGAATCCTGCCTTGTGGAATTTCTTCAAGTTAGTTAATGGTAGAAAAAAATGAACACAATAATATTTTATCCTCATAGGATTACACTGAAAATTAAATATAGTATACACGTAAGAGTATCTGATACAAAGTAGCATTTAACCATTTGGAGACTTTTTTGTTTATTTGTTGTTTAGATTGTATATTTGTTTGTTTGTGTGTGTGTGTGTGTGAGCATGTGCATGAATGTCTTTACTTCTTTTAGAAGAGGTGTAAAACAAAGAAGATAAATAATTGACAGATTTTCTTTAATAAGGAATGTCATTTCTCAGCTTTTTTCTTTTAAAAAATAAAAACCAATTTTCCTCTTTTTAAAGTAGAAGAGTCCTATCTTTACTTTGAACTTTTCTGCCCTAAGTTGACATTAAACTTGAATGGAAAGTTCAAGGAACAATGCTAACAAAACCCACAGAGAAAATGAAAGGCAGCTGTAACCTCCTCCTGTGGCACTTCTCTGGTTGCCCCTCTTTGTCCTACTTAAACTTATGATAAGGAGAGCGGAAAAAGTTCATGAACAAGGAAACCTTGGCTTGGATTAATTTACCTGTCACTGCTAAACTTGTCCCACAAATCATTATATAATGTATATAAACATGCTGCTGCTGAGTCGCTTCAGTTGTGACCGACTCTGTGCAACCCCATAGATGGCAGCCCGCCAGGCTCTTCCATCCCTGGGATTCTCCAGGCAAGAACACTGGAGTGGGTTGCCATTTCCTTTTCCAATGCATGAAAGTGAAAAGTGAAAGTGAAGTCGCTCAGTCCTGTCTGACTCATCACGACCCCATGGACTGCAGCCTAACAGGCTCCTCCGTCCATGGGATTTTCCAGGCGTCATAGATTTTTAGATACTGTTTTACAAGATACTTTAAAAGATACTATAAAGAACAATTTACAAATAAATGTTTTCTAAAATTCAGGACTATATTCAATAGAACAGAAATCACCAGAAACTTTTCATGTCAGATATAACTGGGATTTGATGGAGAAATGGCATAAGTGGGGAACCAGTTTTGTTGTGATTTTAGAGGTCTATTTTAAAGACCTCCCTATCCTGAAATAGCTCCCATGCTGGTACTTGAAACCCCTATTAGATATCTTAAGCCCTAAAGGTTTTGGTCCTCACATTTTCCTATTAAATTGAAATTGCTTTACAAGATGTAACACCATAGGAAGCATCAGCTAACACCTAATCAGGGATTGCTTTCCAATCTGGCAGACAGCTAATTAAGTGAGATAGTCCCTATGGGAAAGTATATTGAAAATAGGGTGCCATAAGGAGTAGAAGAATACTAACTGAGAAGAATGAAGCTAAAGAAAATTTGGGCAAATTGAAATTTACTCTAGGGATACATGTATTGGAAATCAATAGCATTTTCTTTCTCGCTCATTAAAGTACTGATAGTCAGGGCCATATATCAGAATGATCTGGGGGTATTAAACAATGTTTTAAGTCTGCCAGTTAGTTGAATGCATCAGAATCTATGGTGGATAGAACTGGTCTATCCAGGTCTATCTAGATATTTAAAATCACTCCAGATCATTCTGTTATATACACCATTGCCATAAGAAGTCAGCAAGGTAACAACTTTGGGCACAGTTTCATTCAACAAACATTCATTGGAAATTTACACATAGAAGAAATAAGTTGAGGTAATATGAATGTAACTGGTGAAAAAGATATGAGTTTTATTTTTAAGGAGATCATAATCTACCAGGAATAATAAGTAATGAGGATTAGACATGCAAGGCATAATCATTTTAGCTCAGTTCAGTCACTCAGTTGTGTCTGACACTTTGCGTCCCCTCCCTGTCCACCACCAGCTCCTGAGGTTTACTCAAACTCATGTCCATTGAGTCGGTAAAGCCATCCAACCATCTAATACTCTGTTGTCCCCTTCTTCTCCCACCTTCAATCTTTCCCAACATCAGGGTCTTTTCAAATGAGTAAAAGAATTTGGAACTCAATGAGTATTGGAGTTTCAGCTTCAGCATCAGTCCTTCCAATGATATTCGGGACTGATTTTCTTTAGGATTGACTGGTTGGACTTCCTTGAAGCACAAGGGACTCTCAAAAGTCTTCTCCATCACCACAGTTCAAAAGCATCAATTTTCCGGCCCTCAGCTTTCTTCATGGTACAACTCTCACATCCATACATGACTACTGGAAAAACCACAACTTTGACTAGATGGACCTTTGTTGACAAAGTAATGTCTTCTGCTGTTTAATATGGTGCCTAGGTTGGTCATAACTTTTCTTCCAAGGAGCAAGCATTTTTTAAATTCCAAGGCTGAAGTCATCATCTGCAGTGATTTTTGAGCCAAAAAAAAAAAAAAAAAAAAAAAATCTGTCACTGTTTTCACTGTTTCTCCATCTATTGGCCATGAAGTGATGGGCCCAGATACCATGATCTTTTCTGAACATTGAGTTTTATGCCGTTTTCACTCTCCTCTTTCAATTTCATCAAGAGACTCTTTAATTCATCATCACTTTCTGCCATAAGGGTGGTGTCATCTGCATATCTGAGGTTATTAATATTTCTCCTGGCAATCTTGATTCCAGCTTGTGTTTAATTCAATCCAGCATTTCTCATGAATCACTATGCACATACGTTAAATAAGCAGAGTGACAATATACAGCCTTGATGTACTCCTTTCCCTATTTGTAACCAGTCTATTGTTCCATGTCCAAATTTATCTGTTGCATCTTGACCTACACAGATTTCTCAGGAGGCAGGTCAGGTGGTCTGGCATTCCCATCCCTCTCAGAATTTCCCACAGTTTGTTGTTATCCACACAGTCAAAGGCTTTGGCATAGTCAATAAAGCAGAAATAGATGTTTTCCTGGAACTCTCTTGCTTTTTCCATGATGCAGCGGATGTTGGCAATTTGATCTCTGGTTCCTCTGCCTGTTCTAAAACCAGCTTGAACAACACATCTAGATGTGTATAAGAGACAGGCTTTGGCATAGTCAATAAAGCAGAAATAGATGTTTTCCTGGAACTCTCTTGCTTTTTCCATGATGCAGCGGATGTTGGCAATTTGATCTCTGGTTCCTCTGCCTGTTCTAAAACCAGCTTGAACATCAGGAAGTTCATGGTTTACGTATTGCTGAAGCCTGGCTTGGAGAATTTTGAACACTACTTTGCTAACTTATGAGATAAAGTGCAATTGTGTGGTAGTTTGAGCATTCTTTGGTGTTGCCTTTTTTTGAGATTGGAATGAAAACTGACCTTTTCCAGTCCTGTGGTCCCTGCTGAGTTTTCCAAATTTGCTGGCATTTTGTGTGCAGCACTTTCACAGCATCATCTTTTAGGATTTGAAATAGCTCAACTGGAATTCCATCACCTCTACTAGCTTTGTTCATAGTGATGCTTCCTGAGGCCCACTAGACTTCACATTCCAGGATGTCTGGCTCTAGATGAGCAATCACACCAGTATGATTATCTGGGTGTGAACATCTTTTTTTTTTAATAGTTCTTCTGTGTATTCTTGCCACCTCTTCTTAATATCTTCTGCTTCTGTTAGGTCCATACCATTTCTGTCCTTTGTTTTGCTCATCTTTGTATGAAAATATTCCTCGGCATCTCTAATTTTCTTGAAGAAATCTCTAGTCTTTCCCATTCTATTGTTCTCCTTTATTTCTTTGCATTGATTACTGAGAAAGACTTTTTTTTATCTCTCCTTGCTATTCTTTGGAACTCTGCATTCAAATGGGTATATCTTTCCTTTTCTCTATTGCCTTTTTTTTTTGGTATTTATTTATTTTTTTACACGAACTCTCAAACATGAACCC
>SJYX01006134.1:9178-29294 GCA_006410675.1 Oreotragus oreotragus | reverse complement strand
GGAGGAATCAACTTACCTGACTTCAGGCTCTACTACAAAGCCACAGTCATCAAGACAGTATGGTACTGGCACAAAGACAGAAATATAGATCAATGGAACAAAATAGAAAGCCCAGAGATAAATCCACACACATATGGACACCTTATCTTTGACAAAGGAGGCAAGAATATACAATGGAGTAAAGACAATCTCTTTAACAAGTGGTGCTGGGAAAACTGGTCAACCACTTGTAAAAGAATGAAACTAGATCACTTTCTAACACCACACACAAAAATAAACTCAAAATGGATTAAAGATCTAAATATAAGACCAGAAACTATAAAACTCCTAGAGGAGAACATAGGCAAAACACTCTCCGACATAAATCACAGCAGGATCCTCAATGATCCGCCTCCCAGAATACTGGAAATAAAAGCAAATATAAACAAATGGGATCTAATTGAAATTAAAAGCTTCTGCACAACAAAGGAAATGATAAGCAAGGTGAAAAGACAACCCTCTGAATGGGAGAAAATAATAGCAAATGAAGCAACTGACAAACAACTAATCTCAAAAATATACAAGCAACTTATACAGCTCAATTCCAGAAAAATAAACGACCCAATCTCTATTGCCTTTTGCTTCTCTTCTTTTCACAGCTATTTTTAAGGCCTCCTCAGATGACCATTTTGCTTTTTTGCATTTCTTTTTCTTGGCGATAGTCTTGATCCCTGACTCCGTACAGTGTCAAGAACCTCTGTCCATAGCTCTTCAGGCACTCTATCAGATCTAATCCCTTGAATTTATTTGTCACTTCCAATGTATAATTGTAAGGGATTTGGTTTAGGTTCTACCTGAATGGTCTAGTGGTTTTCTCTGCTTTCTTCAATTTAAGTCTGATTTGTCAATAAGGAGTTCATGGTCTGAGACACAGTCAGCTCCTGGTCTTGTTTTTGTTGACTGTGTAGAGCTTCTCCATATTTGGCTGCAAAGAATGTAATCAATCTGATTTTGGTGTTGACCATCTGGTGATGTCTATGTGTAGAGTCTTCTCTTGTGTTGTTGGAAGAGGATGTTTGCTAAGACCAGTGTTTTCTCTTGGCAAAACTCTGTTAACCTTTGCCCTTCTTCAATCTATATTCCTTGGCCAAATTTGCCTGCTACTCTAGATATTTCTTGACTTCCTACTTTAGGTTTCCATTCCCCATTATCTACTAAATATTATAAACTTTTTGCAATGTGGGGGAAATAAGACCAGTGTTTTCTCTTGGCAAAACTCTGTTAACCTTTGCCCTTCTTCAATCTATATTCCTTGGCCAAATTTGCCTGCTACTCTAGATATTTCTTGACTTCCTACTTTAGGTTTCCATTCCCCATTATCTACTAAATATTATAAACTTTTTGCAATGTGGGGGAAATGCATTACTTTTGTAGAGGACATTCAGAAAAAGCTTCCTGGAACACATGTCCAGCTCTCTTCCTGATTTCCCTTACCTTTCCCTGATCTCTCACAAAGGATTCTCACAGTGATCTAAACCATAGCCTCCATCTCCTTTGTGTCTCTAAACTGTTTGGCTTAACATCACATGTATCCTCAGCAAAATATTGGGGTGGGATGTGACCCTAGATTCCAGTTACTTTCCTTTATACTTTTTTGTGGGATAGGGTACACAGGCATTTGACCCCAGGATCTTGGGTTTCTTTCTTTTTTAAATCATTTTATTGTTTATACCATAGTCATATTTGAATTGGCAGAATTGTTCCCATGACAGACCAGACAGAGACCTGTTATTCAAAGAAAAATAGATGAAGGTTTTCATAAAGCTTGAGGAGAGAAATTCCACAATAGGTAACACAAGAATGGCTGTAGCAATCTCAGGCAATGGTGCCAAGGTGTGTGAACAGATAGGAACAAAGGATGCTCTGGCAGCAGCTGGTCTACGTGTGTTGGCCTGAGACCATTGCTGCTCCCTAGAAGGGATTTCTTAGTATGTTTGGTAAGGGGATCATTTGTAACAGACAGATAACTGAAGTAGGGTGACACTTGTGCAGAATAAACTCTACAAGTTCCAGGGCAGGTTTTACAAATTTCATTGGTGATTAATAGTTGTTTAATTACGACTCTTCAAAGGAAGATCCCATAAACAGACATTCGGGGAAATTTAACAACCGGTGAAATTCTTGAGCCAAAAAAAAAAATAGCCACACATACCAAACCTACACACCATGAATTAAAATGGCACCATGTTAGGCCTTCTGGAAGAACCAGAGCAGGAAAAGTTATTCAAACAGAAGATCTTCATCTTTCTCTGGAGCCAGGAGATTAGCAGGCTCTGTCATTTCTCCAGCTGCCCTCCCTTGCTCCAAGTCCTTATTAGGTTTTTCCTTGAGAATCTTTTTATTCTCCAGTATTTTTTTTTTAACCTGTAGAACTCTTTTCACTCTCTCATTCAGCTCTGTGATGATATAGGAAAGGGTAGTTCAATCCAGGGAATGATGACATGTCCAGTGGCATTTACACGCCTGTTGGTTATCTTAATATCTTTATCCAAAGTAACAAAGGAAGTCTGCAGCAGAGCCAGTTCCACCAGTAGTTCCACTGCTTTGGCATAATTCCTCTTCAGTTTAGTCAAACTGTTCCCACCTTGGGCTAAACCAGTCAGTTCAAAGCTGTCAGTTCCCTCATGGTAATGTTCAAACACTGGCAAAGGAACCCCTCTTACACTATCTTTCTTTGCTCTAGTCTTCACTTTGGCTCCATTTACATATTGGGTAAATGGGGTGCTTAAGTCCCTTGCTGTGAACTTGGCCTCAGAAAGTGAAAAGGCAGCTTCTCTCATCACTTCACCCTTCTACATTTTAGTCTCTCTTATTATCTTCTTAAGGATCTGTCGAAAGAGTTAAGGCATTAGATTTCTTCTGTCTTCATGAAGTTTCCACCTGTCTGTGCTCCTTTTAACGGAGCCTTCATGATGGTCTGTGCCACTTGCGAGGGAAAGATTTCAGTTCGGTCTTTGCCTGACATTCTGAAGATGACTGGCTCGGGTCCCTGGCTACCGTGGCTGCAACAACCCAACCACTGAGTCTTTCTAAACCTGAGTCAGCTGCTTGTGTCATGTGACTCTCTCACGATGCTAAGAGGTGGCCAGGATATGCTGTCTTCACTTCTTTTTCCTCTTGGTACCGATCAGATCTTGAGTTTCTACAGCAGCACTTACACCCCACACCAGTGTATTTATTTAGCCAACTTACAGAAGGCTCCCTACAGTGGAAAGCAGTATGCTGGGCTCTGAAAAACAGGAATGTATAAAACCCCATCCTTATCCTTGAGAAATGCATGACCTACTGATAATGGGATGTAGATTTTAGGTTTCGAGTTCATACTGTCCCCTTGCTTGTCTCACTTTAAGAGTGAACTTCTGTGACATCAGCCCAGTCATCTGTCCCAATCTTAGTCTTCCCACAGGCATAACTGTGGGCCTTAGAGTAGATTCTGTAAGGACTAATCACTTATTCCTAAATTTTACTGGCTACAGTTCTGTTTCACTTTGGCATTATCCATAGAGACCTCTAAGGACTCCCCATGCAAATATCTCCTCAGTGTGAATAATGACAGGTGGATCAGTGGCATAGACAAGGATCACAGACGTCTAGAGTATCTAGAAAAGGCAACATTTTAGTTTGTGGTATAGCCAAGATTCTAGCAGGATGTCATTTGGAAGAAATTAGTTTATCTCTGAATAAAGAATAGCAGACAGTGGAAGAAAAGTATCACCCTTAATACGTTCCACTCCTAAGTTTTCCCCAAATCTCTACAGTATACTACATTTGTATCTGTTTAGCTACACTGCAAATGCTCTTTATTTGCAAGCATTTTGCAAGCAGCTATGAGTGTTTAATTTTGGGATAATGCCTTCTCGGTGTGCTAACCCCAAGAGTATTTTGAACAGACTAAATGTGAATTATGGTTGTAAAAAGAAAATTTGACTGCTTCAAATCATGTCTGTCTGTAACTGAAGACACAACAGTGTTGAAACGCAAGGTCATATCTGTACAATGAAAGCCCATAAGGGTATCTTTGGCAGCAGGACTATCAAGGGAGATGTGGGTAATAATTAATCAGAAACTGTCATCATTAATTAGATACAATTTTGCAAATTGTTCTACATTTTATCAGCAGCAGAGTATGGCAGAGATATATTTACATAAAATGTTAAAATATCTTGATTTAACTTTTTACCATCTAATTTCTGTATCTCACTTTCATTGTCAGTAAGAATAAAATAAGTCATGCTCCTTTTTGAGCTATGAAAGATATCCTCTTACATTTGTTTGTTAATGTACTACTTAATAAGTATTTTAGCATACATTGGGTCTATCGAGACTCACAACAGTATTTTTTTACCAAACAGGGGAGATTTGTCCTTTTTCTTTTTTTGGGTAGTCAGTTTCTCAGCCGCAAAGGTGACTAACCAACAAAGTGCTGTTGCTNTTACATTTGTTTGTTAATGTACTACTTAATAAGTATTTTAGCATACATTGGGTCTATCGAGACTCACAACAGTATTTTTTTACCAAACAGGGGAGATTTGTCCTTTTTCTTTTTTTGGGTAGTCAGTTTCTCAGCCGCAAAGGTGACTAACCAACAAAGTGCTGTTGCTTAGTGGCAAGACGATTGACTCAAATACTGGTTTTATACTTCTTAGTTCACTGTTTGCATCATTAATTATTATCTTGCTTGTCATTAGAGGAAATCTTGACCCAAGCTATAATAAACTAAAGTGAAATTGCCTGGTTAAATAGACCTGAAATGAATATGGTTAGTTCTGGCTTTACCTACAGTAGCTTAAACCAGGTAATGGAGATCCCTATCTTAAGTCCCTTTCCTCTGTTTCATCATCAAGTTGATTTTCTTCAGGATAACCAGTTGACTTGAGCAGTTCCAGTCTCCTAAACTGGCACTACTCATTCCAAAGACAATGAAAAGTTTTCCTTTTCAGAAGTCCCAGGAAATGTATTCTTTGATCAACTCTGTTCTGTGTTCAGTTCAGTTCAGTTGCTCAGTCGTGTCCGACTCTTTGCGACCCCATGAATCGCCGCACGCCAGGCCTCCTTGTCCATCACCATCTCCCGGAGTTCACTCAGGCTCATGTCCATGGAGTCAGTGATGCCATCCAGCCATCTCATCCTCGGTCGTCCCCTTCTCCTCCTGCCCCCAATCCCTCCCAGCATCAGAGTCTTTTCCAATGAGTCAACTCTTCACATGAGGTGGCCAAAGTACTGGAGTTTCAGCTTTAGCATCATTCCTTCCAAAGAAATCCCAGGGTTAATCTCCTTCAGAACTGAACCCAATTATTGCAGAGTGTGAGATGGATAATCCAATTGGTTTAAACTAATACACCTGTTGGAGAAAATTCTATTCACAGATGAGAACTAGAGGCATGGTTTGTCACAGGAAGTTCAAGAAATTGTTTCCAGTGTGAGAGAATTGATATTGAGAAGGAAAATCCTTCTGTAGGGTTCTCCCTCATCTAACCCTCCACCCACAGACAATGCCAACTATTACCTCCTGGAATGAAATCATGTATGTATGTGAATACATGTTTTAAACACCAGGCAAACATCAATAATATCTCTTGTCTAATTATGCTGTTAGTTCCCTCAGAAACATCCCCAATTATGTGGATGGCTGGGAGTTCTTTACCTTAACTTGTTCACCAAAAGTCAGTGAGACTTTCCTCCAAGCAAGTTTACCACAATATTTAATTATATATGTTTAATCTTCAATTATATGTTTAATTATAAAATAAAAATGAGGAAATATTTGCAATACTTCTGAATGACAAGATTCTTAAACGTTGGGAGAAGATTAGATTGCTATCTGAAATAAAATTTTAAAATTTTCTGATTCCATCTGATTATGTCTGTTTCTTTCACCTTCTTTCTTCTTATCTGCCTGTTATTTTTTTTTAATCTTTTCCTATTAACCTTCCATCAAACAAACAGATATTAAAGGTTTTCTAAGTGTGAGAAACTGTACTATAGCACAGCTGAGAAAACAAAGATAAAGTCAGAACTTCAAACCTTTAAGAGCAAACAAGTAAATGGACAGATAATTATAATTTTGTCAAATAAATGCTATGAAAAGAGATGGTGAGTATTATATGGACAACCTCTCTGCTATCTTTAATTGACTTATCCAGGGAAGCCTTCTCTTACTTGTTTTCCTACTTTGTCTGATCAGTGTTCTTTCTGTGTTCCCAAAGAGCCCTGATCATTCTTCACTTTATCTCAGTGTGTTTTAATGTTCTCCTTTTCTTGGCCAGTGGTAGCCTTATCAGGACTAAAACCAGTTAGAGACCATGTGCTCCATAAGGACAGATTTCCAAGCATAATTTGGCATCAGTAAAGGATGCATATTTTTCTAAAATTTCTCATAGTAATTAGGGATTGTTCTGATCCAATCATGCTTTCTCAGGAAGACAGACTATTATTAAGGGAGGAGCAAGTGTGAAGTGAGCAGTCCGGCATTCATGCCCAGAAATTTATGCTCTTAGATTGATGATTTGTGAACAAAACACTAGCCCTCCATGCACACACTTTATACATTTCTCCCCTTCACACATACATAGTGTCAGTAATTCATTTCTAATACATGAGCTACCTGGCTAGAAAATCAAACATCAAAACATCAAACCTAAAATCAAAGACGAGAAAATTGCCAAGAGGGCACCTACCAATTGTATCATCATAAAACAAATGAAGAGGTAACTCTTTGAGATGGTGAATATGTTAATTACATAATTGTGGTAATCTTTTCACAAGGTATACATATATTAAACATCAAACTATATGCTTTAAAATAAGCAATTTTATCTGTCAGTTTTACTTCAAAAAATGCTGAGAGAAACAAGATGAAGTTTGACTATTCTCAATGGCTTTCTTTTTTCACATACAGTATGGAGTTAGATAAAATAATCTCTAAAGCCCTATTGAAATCTAATCATTCTATAGGAGGTTTAGAAAGATTTAATGGTAGCAATTTAGGGAGGAGTGAATATTGATCATGGTTCTAAATTGTACCGACCTGTTTGCATTCCAGTATACTGCAGATCAGAGTCACTGTAAAATCACTAAAGAAGACATAAATAAGTTTGTCCATTTTACTCAAATGTTTGATACATGTTTTCTTTCTGAGGAAATACTTTTTTTCTCTCTAAAAAAGTATTATATTTCCTAATCATATTTCTGTGCACAATACTTATAATGGAATAATTGCCATATTTTAGCTATAGTTAATAAGTGTTGCTTAGAGAAATGCATTTCTTCATGTGAATAACTTATTCACTTTTACTGAATTAAAGATTACCTTCTTTAATGTACATGCCTGTTGAAAATTTATTTTCCATTTTATGAGTTGCAAGAATACTAATATATTCTTCCTTAAATTTACTTTTTCTCAGTTGTACAGTCATCAAGATTTTTCGATCGTTTGAGATTTATCCTTATGACCCTCTTAAATTACAAGTGTTAACCATTTTGACTCACTTTTACTTCTTTCAAAATACCACACCCCCTTGTCTCCCTATGAGAACAACTTTTGTGCATACAACTCTGTCTGCGTAAAACATTCTATCTCCCCAATTATTTGCCTCTTAAATTTCTTTTCAACATTGAGAGTCATCATAAGTACTGCTGCTGCTGCTGCTAAGTCACTTCAGTCTGAAAAGTACTACTTCTTCTAGGATTCTCCCATAGAATCCCTTTTATTAATACAGATATCTCTCAGGAAATTTCCACAGTACCTTGCTTGTCTCTCAACATTTTGTATTGTGATTGTCTATTTATTTGTATGTACCTTCTTGGCCTAAAATCTGATTCCATGAGATCAAACACTGTGTCTTGTCTCACGGATTTCAGCACAGTGCTTAGTACATCATAGGTACTCGCTGGGTATTTGTGATATGTATAAATAAATGAATGTCATTGACTAAATGCTAGTTAACCCAGCACATTCAAACATGATTGATTTATTCTTGATTAGTAGATTATGATTGAAATCCTCCATCTGTGGGTGAATGCTCAGTCATGTCAGACTTTTTGTGACCATATGGACTGTAGCCAGTGAGGTGCCTCAGTCAACTTGATTTTCCAGGCAAGAATACTGGAATGGGTTCCCATTTTCTCCTCCAGGGGATCTTCCTGATCTGGGGACCTAACCTGTGTCTTCTGAGTCTCTTGCATTGGCAGGCAGATTCTTTTCCACAGAGCCACCTGGGGAAGCTTGAAGTCCTCTATAGGAAAAATATATAATTGGCTAATATTTCTCTTAATTTATACTTTAGAATCAAGGCATATTATGAGAATACACAAATATTTTCTCTCCATAGTCCATTTCACATCCATTTTTTCTTTAAAATAAAATGTGGTTTGTGCTTTTCCCTTTGTGCATTGAGTCCATTTTTCCAACATGCATTAATACAGAAGGATAATATTTCCTTCATTTTGTCCTCTAAATCTTGAGAACTTTCAAATCATGACTGCAAAATTCATGACGAATAGTTAACAGCTGATAAATAATTCACCTCCATAAAATTTGTAACTCTATGATGGTCCTACAAAAGAGCAAGTCTGATGTTATCACACTTTTTGTATTTTAGTAACAAATTTTATCCTGTGGTCACTTACAGATTATTCAGCACATCTACATTTTTTTTTTCTGAAATAAATATATGCAGGGTATGCACACAAACATTTGCTTTTTATGGGTTGCTACTAAATGAATGCCTTTGTGTTGTTCACAAATATAGCTCACATTTTACAAAGTCTTATCATTGTAAAAACATTGAAATGGCTACAATTTGATTCTCAAAAATAAAAAATTCATATTTTCTGAACTTCCATTAAAATGAACACACGAAAAATTACTATTATCAAAAGATTTTTCTTACTATGGACATTTATTAATGGAATTTTAGTAAAAAATGTACCACTTCTATAGCTTAGAACTAGACTTCCCAGGTTTAGTAAAAAGAACTCCTTTCTGGAAGAAAAACTAAAGGAACTGAGTTAAAGAAAAAAAAAATGAGATATAAAGATAACTAAATAAATTAAACTTTGAAATAATGAGATATTAAAATACTATTTCATTTTTCACTAGATCTAGTTATTTAAAAACATCAAAAGCCTAAACATATGAGTTTTTTTTAACTATTAGACCTCTTTATTTAATAATTTAATAATAAACAGAAATGATCATGGTATTCTCAGACATGTGTTCATTCAACAAGTAATTTTTGAGTACCTTCTCTGGTAATGTAGATGCTAGAGATAGATCAGTGAACAAAAATAGCAAACCTACAGTATCTACTTTTTCCCTTTAGTCATAACTTTTATCAATCAGACATTTATTTTGTATGTAGATTTTCTTACACTGTTACATTAAAAATGACTTTTTCTTTTTAAAGGATGCAATCTGTTTTTAAGACATATGTTAAATTAAACTTAACCTTAAAATTGCTTTCCAATATCCATTAGGTGCAACAAATCTTGTTTGATTTCACTTGTATGAGTCACCTAGAATAGTCGGATTCATAGACTCAGAAAGTACATTGGTAGGTGTCAGGGGCCTAAGAATGGAAGAAGCGGGGAGAAGGAGTGGGGAGCTGGTGTTTACTGGGAACAGAGTTTCTGTTTAGGAAGGTGGAAAATTCAGTATATAGATGATAGTGAGAGTTACACAACAATATGAATGTACTTAGTGCCACTGAACTGCATAGTTAAATATGTTAAAATAGTGTGTTTCATATTATGCGATTTTGCCACAATAAAAGAAATTTTAAAAGTGAGAGACTTGTAGTATTTATTTTACATAGAGTCTATACAATGCAAACACAATGAAAATGCATTCCTGATTATTTTTATGCTATCATAATGTTTTATGAGGGCAAGTGGAGCATCACACACTAATTATTATATTTTATTATTTTCAAAACAAAATTCAGAGCTTTCAGGAAAGCATGATAGTAACTAACATCAGATATGCTTTCTTTTGCCTAATAAGTTATATTAAATGTGTGGTTAAAAAAAAAAAAAAGCTCTTCCCTGCCAAACTAAATGTTTTACATTTCTTGAAAGGCAGAATAAGAAATATTTTCTAAAATCAATGCAAATTAATTTTTAAATTTTCAATATTTCATAAAAAATACTTTTCTTAAAAACAGTATTTATATTAAATTTCCTTTTGCAAATAGCGTGCTAAATATGTTTTTGCTCTCTAAGATGTCTCTATAAACAGATATCTTTTAATCAGTGAGCAAAGAATTTGAACACATGTTAAAAAATTAACTATTTTGAGAAATCACATAGCAATAACTTAATCTTGCAATACATGCTTTTGCATTTACTTTACATTTTTAATTGAATTATATCTGATTTATAATATTATATTAATTTCAGGTATACAATGTAGTAATTCAATTTTTGTAGGTTATACTTTATTTAAAATTACTATAAAATATAACCTATGTTTCCTGTGCTATACAATGTATTCTTGTGCATACTTGTGTGCCAAGTCACTTCAGTTGTGTCCGACTCTTTACAACCCCATGAACTATATCCCACCAGAATGCTGTGTCAATGGGATTCTCTAGACAAGAGGTTGCCATGCCCTCCTCTAGAGGATATTCCCAACCCAGGGATAGAACCTCTGTCTCTTATGTCTTTGGCATTGACAGACATGGTTCTTCGGCATTAACTAGACATGTTATTTACCACTAGCACCATCTTGAAAGCTTGTAGATTATTTGTTTTATACATGGTATAAATTATTTATTTTGTGCATAGTACATATGTAGTAGTTTGTCCTTTTACTCCCCTCCCTCTACTCTGCCCTTCCCCCTTCCTTGTTCTCAATGGTAACTACTAGTTTGTTCTCTAAGTCTATGAATGTTTTGCTATACATATATATTTTTTATTTTAATTCCACATATAAGCAATAATATACATTATTTGTCTTTCTATAACTTATTTCTGGCATGATTTAATTTAATAAAAATTTTGCCTTATAAACATTTGAGTGCCAGAATTACTATACTATTGTTTGTTTAACCAAGAAATAAGTATTTTAAAGTATTTTCTTAAGTTTTCACTTTAGAATGAAACACAAATAATATAACTCTTTGAAATAATATGATTGAAGGTTGGGATGTTCTTATTCAGAGTTCTTTACGTGCATTTCACATGTTCACTGTGTGGCTCATATCTTATTAAAAGTAGATGAGAGAATCAAGTAAAAGTCTATATCCTAAATAGAACCATCTTCAGACTTCAGTTTTTAAAACTGCATTTCTATGGCTTATTCATATTTTTTAGTTTCACAACTTGGAGGGATAAGAAATTCTAAGAACACACAGGGTTTCCAAGTCAGCAGCAATGAGGAGCATAGAAATCCATCATACTTATCATTAGGTTTTTCCCTGGTCATGATTTACTGGAAAAGGTCATCAACAGTCCAAATGTATTAGACAAAACTAATTTCCATCAGTTGATCCTAAGGAAATCAACCCTGAACATTCACTGAAAGGACTGCTGCTGAAGCTGAAGCGCTAATACTTTGGCCACTTGATGTGAAGAGCCAAATTATTGGAAATACCCTGTTGCTGAGAAAGATTAAAAGCAAAAGGACAAGGGGGCGGCAGAGGATGAGATGGTTAGGTAGCATCACCGATTTAAAGGACATGAATTTGAGGAAACTTTAGAAGATAGGGGGGCTTTCCAGGTGGCACAATGGAAAAGAATCTACCTGCCAACACAGGAGAAGCAAGAGTCGCAGCTTTGGTCTCTGAGTTGGAAAGATCCCCTGGAGTAGGAAATGGCGACCCATTTCAGTATTCTTGGCTGGAAAATTCCAGGACAGAGGAGCCTAGTGGACTAAAGTCCAAGGGGTCACAAAGAGTCGGACATGACTGAACACACACACACAAACTAGTAGATAGTACCCAAGACGGCAGAGTAGAAGAATGTGCTCTCATCTTCTCCTGTAGGAACACAAATTTGCAGCTAACTGCTGAAAAACCATCAATAGGAGAATGTTGGGTCCCACCAAAAAACAATACCCTGAATCCAAGGGTAAAGGAGAAGCTCCAGCAAGATGGTACCATGGGTGAACTCCTGTTTAGACTCAAACCTTATACCTGTCAAAGATGCACAGAGGGCCCCCCAAAACCCTGTGGACACCAAGACCCAGGGAAAGGAGCAGTGACTCACGAAAGAGACTGAGCCAGACCTGCCTTTGAGTGTTTGAGTGTCTCCTGTAGAGGCACGGGTCATCAGTCGCCTGCCATGGGGTCAGGGGCTCTGGATGCACCAGACCTGGGAGGTGCAGTGTATGGTATAAGTCTTCTTGGAGCATTAACCCGACGATAGTTTGAGCAGACAACCCACAAATGGGAGAACAATTACAGCAAAGAAGTTCTTGCAATTTTGCAAAAGTTATAGGGCCCACCACAGATCTCCCAACCTGAGGAGTTGCCAAAGGAACTGAGAACCCGCAGGGAATTTGACTTTGAAGGCCAAAGGACTTGATTGCAGAACTTCCACAGGACTGGGGAAACGGACTCTTGCAGGGCACAAACAAAACCTTGTGCACACCAGGACCAAAGAGAAAGGAGAAGTGACCCCAAAAGAGCTTGAGCCAGACTTGCCTGGGAGTGTCCGGGAGTCTCCAGCTGAGGCATGGGTCTATAGTCAGGGGCATTGAATACAACAGTCCTGGGAGCAGTGGTGCACTGGGATTACTCCTACCACAGACTGGTCTCAGACCAAACAACAGGGAAGGAACACAGCCCCACCCATCAGCAGATAATTGAAATAAAGATTTAGTGAGCATGGCCCTGTTCACCAGAGCAAGACCTTGTTTACCCCACAGCCAGTCCCTCCCATCAGGAAGCTTCCATAAGCCACTTATCCACATCCATCGGAGGGAAGGCAGAATGAAAACCACAACCACAGGAAACTAGCCGAACTGCTCATATAGATCACAGCTTTGTCTGACTCAGTGAAACTATGAGCCATGCCCCATTCAGTTCAGTTCAGTTCAGTTCAGTTCAGTCGCTCAGTCATGTCTGAGTCTTTGCAACCCAATGGACTGCAGCACGCCAGACCTTCCATCACCAACTCCCAGAGATTATTCAAACTCATGTCCATTGAGTCGGTGATGCCATCCAACCATCACATCCTCTGCCGTCCCCTTCTCCTCTCGCCTTCAATCTTTCCCAGCCTCAGGGTCTTTTCAAATGAGTCAGTTCTTCCCATCAGGTGGCCAAAGTATGGGAGTTTCAGCTTCAGCATCAGTCTGTCAAATAAACACTTTGGACTGATTTCCTTTAGGATGGACTGGTTGGATCTCCTTGCAGTCCAAGGGACTCTTGAGAGTCTTCTCCAACACTACAGTTCAAAAGCATCAATTTTTCTGTGCTCAGCTTTCTTTATAGTCCAACTAGCACATTTTCTGTAGGGCCACCCAAGACAGATGGGTCACGGTGGAGAGTTCTGAAAAGACATGGTCTACTGGAGAAGGAAGTGGAAAACCACTTCAGCATTATTGCCTTGAGAAGCCCATGAATAGTATGAAAAGGCAAAAAGATTTGACATTGGAAGAAGTCCCCAGGTCAATAGGTGCCCAATATGCTACTGGAGAGAGGAGAAATAGCTCCAGAAGGAATGAAGAGGCTGAGCCAAAGTGTAAACAACTCCTAGGTGTGGATGTATCTGGTGGTAAAAAGTAAAGTCCAGTGCTGTAGAGAATAATATTGTATAGAAACCTGGAAAGTTAGGTCCACGAATAAAGGTAAATTGAAAGTGGTCAAATAGGAAAGGGCAAGAGTGAACATTGACATTTTAGGTAATGGACAGGAATGAGTGAATTTAATTCAGGTGACCACTGAATCTACTACTGTGGGCAATAATCACTTTGGTGAAATTGAGTAACCCTCATAGTGAACAAAGGAGTTGTTGCATCCAAAATATAGTACTTGGGTGCAATCTTAATAATGAAGAGTGATCATGGTTAGTTTCCAAGGAAACCATTCAGTATCATAGCATTTTAATTCTATGCTCCAAACACTAATGCCAAAGAAGCTGAAGCTGAACAGTTCTTGAAGATCTACATGACCTTCTTGCACTAACCCAAAAAAAAAAAAAAATGTCCTTTTCATCATAGGGGATTGGAATGGAAAAGTAGGAAGTCAAGAGATACCTGGAGTACCAGGTACAAAATGAAGCAGAGCCAAGATTAACACATTTTGGCCAAGAGAAAGCACTGGTCATAGCAAACACCCTCTTCCAACAACACAAAAGATGACTCTACACATGGACATCACAAGATGGCCAATACTGAAACCAGATTGATTATGTTCTTTGCAGCCAAAGATGGAGAAATTTTATACAGTCAGCAAAAACAAGACTGGGAACTGACTATGACTCAGATCATGAACTTCTTATTGCATAATTCTGACTTAAATTGATTAAAGTAGGGGAAAAAACTAGACCATTCAGGTATGACCTAAATCAAATCTCTTACAATTATACAGTGGAAGTAACAAATAGATACAAGGGATTAGATCTGATACACAGGTGCCTGAAGAACTATGGGCTGAGGTTCACAACATTGTACAGGAGGTGGTGATCAAAAGCATCCCCAAGAAAAAGAAACACACAAAGGCAAAACTGTTGTCTGAGGAAGCCTTCCAAATAGCTGACTAAAGAGAAACAAAAGGCCAAGGAGAGGAAAGATATATCCAGCTGAATACAGAGTTCCAGAGAATAGCAAGGAGAGATAAGAAAGCAAGGAGAGATAAGAAAGCCTTCCTCAGTGATCAATGCAAAGAAACACAGGAAAACTATAGAATGGGAAAGGCTAGAGAAATCGTCAAGAAAATCAGAGATGACAAGTGAAAATTTCATGCAAAGATGAGCATAATACAGGACAGAAACAGTACGGATGTAACAGAAGCAGATATTAAGAAGAGGTGACAAGAAAACACAGAAGAACTATACACAAGAGATTTTAATAACCCAGATAACTATGATGGTGTGATCACTCACCTAGAGTTAGACATCCTGGAGTGTGAAGTCAAGAAGGTCTTAGGAAGCATACTGGGATCAAAGCTAGTAGAGGTGATGGAACTCCATCTGAGCTATTTCATATCCTAAAATGTGATGCTGTGTAAGTGCTGTACTCAATATGCCTGCAAATTTGGAAAACTCAGCAGAAGCCACAGGACCCGAAAGGGTCAGTTTTCATCCCAATCCCAAATAAGGGCAATGGCAAACAATGTTCAAACTAACTCACAATTGCACTCATTTCATGCACTAGCATAATAGTGCTCAAAATTCTCCAAGTTAGGCTTCAAAGGTACATGAACTGAGAACTTTCAGATAGTCAAGCTGGATTTAGAAAAGGCAGAGGAACCAGAGATCAAATTGCCAACATCTGCTGGATCATCGAAAAAGCAAGAGAGTTCCAGAAAAAAGCATCTACTCCTGCTTCATTGACTACACCACAGCTTTTGAGTGTGGATCACAGCAAAGTGTGGAAAATTCTTCTCGAGATGGGAATACCAAACCACCTTACCTGCCTCCAGTGACATCTGTATGCAGGTCAAGAAGCAACAGTTAGAGCTGGACATGGAACAATAAACTACGTCCAAATTGGGAAAGGAGTACATCAAGGCTGTATATTGTCACCCTGCTTATTTAACTTCTACACACGTTACATCATGAGAAATGCAGGCCTGATGAAGCACAAGCTGGAATCAAGACTGAAGGGAGAAATATCAATAACTTCAGATATGCAGAAGACACCACCGTTATGGCAGAAAGTGAAGAGGAACTAAAGAGCTTCTTGAAGAAGGTGAAAGAGGAGAGTGAAAAAGCTGGCTTAAAACTCAACATTCAATAAAACAAAGAAAATGGCATCTTGTCTCATCACTTAATTGCAAGAAGATGGAGAAACAATGGAAACAGTGACAGACTTTTATTTTGGGGGCTCCAAAATCACTGTGGATGATAACTGTAGTCGTGAAATTAAAAGACGCTTGCTCCTTGGAAGAAAAGTTATGACAAACCTTGACAGCATATTAAAAAGTAGGGTTATTATTTTGCCAACAAAGGTCCATACTATACAGTAAAAGCTATGATTTTTCCAGTAGTCATGCATGAATGTGAGAGTTGGAGCACACAGATGGCTGCACTCCAAAGAACTGATGCTTTTGAACTGTGTTGGAGAAGATTTCCTGAGAATCCCTTGACTGCAAGGAATTCAAACCAGTCAATCCTAAAGGAAATCTGTCTTGTATATTCATTGGAAGGACTGATGCTGAAGCTGAAGCTCCAATACTTTGGCCACCTGATGTGAAGAGCCAACTCATTGGAAAAGATCCTGATGCTGGGAAAGATTGAAGGCAAGTGGAGAAGGGACAACAAAGGATGGGATGTTTGGATGACCTCACTGACTCATTAGACATAAGTTTGAGCAAGCTCTGGGAGATGGTGAAGGACAGGGAAGCCTGGTGAACTGCAGTCCATCTGTGAGAAGTCAGACACAAATTATCCACTGAACAGTAGCAATTGCCATCAAGCATCCGTTAAAACCCTTGGCTGCCACTCTTTCAAAAGGTATCCTTTGCATGACTTCTTGTTTTAGAGCATTTCCTGTCATGATTCTATGGTAAATTGCTACGGAATCCTTCCTCCCTAAGACTCATTCAGATTTTATCTGAATTCAGTCCAGAGGAAGAGGTAAAAATTCTTATTCTTATACCTTATCTCTTCTGACAACTGGTGAAATCAGAGAAAAAGATGCATGGATATACCATTTTCCTATAATACTAATTATATTAGAGATAACTGATGATTATCACTAACAATCATTTAACAGTTATGAAGTTTGAAATGTATTTAGTTAAAGGAAAATTATGTTTACTAAATGAAAAAAAATTCTTTGCTAAAACAAATTGAACATTTTTTCAATCATATAAACCAAGCTATATGTGATTTTGGCTCTTGAAAATGTTCTAATCATCCTTGCCCTTTCATTTATTTTCACTTTTGCCTATTCTTGACATAAGCTACATAGCAATTTCCACCCACTCACACCCCTGACTTTCTTTAAAACTGCTTCAAGGCATTTTTTCCAATAAATCTCCTGTTGAAATCTAAATTCATTCTGACCACTGCTATTTTGTATTTCCACAGAACTTTGTATCAAAGTCAGAAAGAGGTTATCCCAGGCTTATTTTAATTATCTCTGTTTATATAATCATGTCTGAACTTCTAAGTATATAATAGACTCATGAAGGTCAGGAAGTCTCTTTCAATTCCATTATTTATCCAATTATACTTTGAACAGAATTGTATAAACACCAACAAGAGAGCAAATAACTACTCAATTAACATACATTAAATTGTTAAACTCTCTCTTTTTAAGATAATGAAACAAGAACACAAGATGTGTGAAACATATTTTTAAAAATTGAGTTAGACTCTGACCCCCAGAACAGAATCAAGGAAGTAAAGTCAAAGAGGGGTTAGGGGCTATGACTTCTGCAGAGAAAAACAGGCCTAGGAGGACATAGTATCTACTCTGCTATACCCTGCTGTATCCTGCTAGGCTGACTTTACTAATACAAATAACAGATACTGATACGAGGGATCAGAGATGTGGAGGAATGGGGTCTGATGGATTGCTATACACATGAATTCTTGGCACTGAGGTGTCCTTGTGTGTGTGAGCCAGTAGAGTGTATCTGCTGAGCATCAACCAGCCCAGTTTGGTGGGCCAAATGCCCCTTCAGCATTAGGGGATGAATTGCATCTATCTAGATGTTGTGCTCGGAGAAAGCAATGGCACCCCACTCCAGTACTCTTGCCTAGAAAATCCCATGGAAGGAGGAGCCTGGTAGGCTGCAGTCCATGTGGTCACTGAGAGTCGGACCCGACTAAGCGACTTCAGTTTCACTTTTCACTTTCATGCATTGGCAAAGGAAATGGCAGCCCACTCCAGTGTTCTTGCCTGGAGAATCCCAGGGACGAGGGAGCCTGGTGGGCTGCTATCTGTGGGGTAGCACAGAGTCAGACACGACTGAAGCGACTTAGCAGCAGCAGCAGCAGCAGATGTGCTAACATATGGGGAACTATTGCTGATCTTGCCTTCCTGGCTACCCTTTAAGTGAAAGTCACTCAGTCGTGTCCAACTCTTTGTGACCCCATGGATCGTCCGTGGAATTCTCCAGAGTGCAATATTGGAGTGGGTATTCTTTCTCTTCTCCAGAGGATCTTCCTGACCTAGGGATTGAACCTAGGTCTCCCACATTGCAGGCACATTCTTTACCAGCTGACCCACAAGGGAAGTCCAAGAGTACTGGAGTGGGTACCCTATCCCTTCTCCAGTGGATATTCCCAACCCAGGAATGGAACCAGGGCATTGCCAGTGAATTTTTTTACTAACTGAGCTATCAAGGAAACCTGATAGGGCTCTACATAAAAAGTATAATTATTTCTCTATCATGCATCTGAAAAAGACCTACTTTTTCTTGGCAAAGACTAAGAACCAGGAGCCTCCCCTTATTTCTCAAGAGAAGACAGTTCTGAAGCCCATTTACTTTCAGCCGGCAAGAAAGCCCACAGAAAGGCTTCTCTGTGTTCCTGCATGAATGACAACTTCTTAGTCCCTATTCTCAGAAGTTAATAATAAACACCCACTCATGCTGAGGAATGGTCTGTTGTGAAGATATGTGCGAGTGTGCATGCACACACTCAGTTTTGTCTGACTCTTTACAACCCCATGAAATGTAGCCCACAAGACTCCTCTGTTCATTGGATTCTCCAGGCAAGAATACTGGAGTGGGTTGCTATTTCCTGCTCTGTGGGGATCTTCCTGACCCAGGGATTGAACTGGCATCTCTTACGTCTCCTGAACTGGCAGGTGGATACTTTACCACTGAATCACCTGAGAAGCCCCCCTAATATGAATGGGATAGTATAAATAGACAAAAGGAATTAACTCTTTATTTAAGGGACTCATTTATTTGAAAAATAGAGATCAACCTGACAAATTGCCATAGGTTATATTCTCTGAAAGAGGTTTAATAGGAGAGAATTTTAGCCGTAAAGGAAAAAAAAATCTGTATTTCAAATTTTTAAGCGAATGAAAGAAGTTTATCACAAAAGAACTATCTGGGAAATATATACACATATCTATATTTATATATACATGTAGATATATTGTGCACAGCTGTTTAGTTGCTGTCGTGTCTCTGTGTATACACATAAATATCATTTCTACAATGTACATACATGTACTATATACAGTTGGAGAAGGAAATGGCAACCCACTCCAGTAGTCTTGCCATGAGATTTCCCAGATATACCATCTGCACGCACATGTATAACACAATATATAATTTGAAAAACCAAAGGAGAATGATAGCAGAATAGATAATGTTGAAATAAAGTTAATGGTCTAGAATACCAATAAGAATAATTATTTAACATTACTGCTATGGACTGAACTGTGCTGACCCCAAATTGGTGTGTTTATGTTTTAACCCTCACTGAGACTGAATTAAGAAATAGAGCTTTTCAAAGAGGTCACTAATGTTAAATGGGCTCCAAATACAATAATTATTAGCCTTACAAGAAGAATAAAAGATCTCTCTTTCCATCATGATTGCAATCTATAATACAAGACAAGAGCCCTCACCTGATATTGATCCCTGATGGAACTAAATCATGCTGGTATCCTGATCTTGGATGTCGAATCTCCAGAACTGTAAGAATATTAATTTCTGTTGTTTAAGCCACCCGTGTATGGTATTTTGTTATGGAGGATTAATCTAAGACAACTGAGTAAGCTTTTTTAAAAACTGTAAAGTAAAACTAAAAGCTTAAAAAAGAAGGAAAACATATCACTTTACTTTTTGGATTACAAAACTCCCAGAAGGATCTGCTGCTGCTGCTGCTGCTAAGCCGCTTCAGTCGTGTCCGACTCTGTGCAACCCCTCGGACGTCAGCCCACCAGGCTTCCCGGTCCCTGGGATTCTCCAGGCAAGAACACTGGAGTGGGTTGCCATTTCCT
>SJYX01006133.1:170220-220092 GCA_006410675.1 Oreotragus oreotragus | reverse complement strand
GGTGACAATATACAGCCTTGACGTACTCCTTTTCCTATTTGGAACCAGTCTGTTGTTCCATGTAGAGTTCTAACTGTTGCTTCCTGACCTGTATATAGGTTTCTCAAGAGGCAGGTCAGGTGGTCTGGTACTGCCATCTCTTGAAGAATTTTCCACAGTTTATTGTGATCCACACAGTCAAAGGCTTTGGCATAGTCAATAAAGCAGAAATAGATGTTTTTCTGGAACTCTCTTGCTTTTTCGATGATCCAGCAGATATTGCCAGTTTGATCTCTGGTTCCTCTGCCTTCCTTTATAGAGTTATATAAATATCAATTAGATTAAAGTGGTGAATATTATTGTAAAAATCATCTCTGCCTTTACAAATTTTTGTCTAGGTGTCTCATTCATTGCAGGCCAATGACATTGAACTCTATTACTATAATTGTAGAGTTGTCTACTTCTCCATTTAATTTTGTCAATTTCTGTTTCATTTTTTCATGTGTTTTGAAGTTGCTTTATTTGGTGTACACATGTTTATGACTTTTATGTCTTCCTGATGAATTGACATTTTTATCATTCTGAAATGTCTCTATTTATCTCTAGTAATAATTTTTGTCTTAAGACCAGATTTTTAAGATATCACTATAGCCACTCTGGCCTTCTTAAGGTAACGTTTGTAGAGCATGTTGCTCTCTGGGCTTCCCTGCTGGCTCAGTAGGTAAAGAACCCACCTGCAATTTGGCAGACTGCCAGCAATGCAGGAGATTGGGGTTCATTGCCTGGGTCGGGAAGATCTCCTGGAAGAGGAAATAGCAACCCACTCCAGTATTCTTGACTGGAAAATTCCATGTGCAGAGCAGCCTGGCAGATCACAGTCCACAGGGTCACAGGAGCTGACATGACCGAGTGACAAAGCCAGCACCATATTGTTTTCTAATAATTTACTTTCACTCTGCGGGGTTTTTCAGTGTTAAATATTCTGATTATATCTGCCTTTGAGTTAGTCTACTAATGTGCTCAGTCATGTCCAACTCTCTGTGAAGCCCCGGACTGTACATGGTATTTTTCAGGCAAGAATACTGGAGTGATTGCCATTTCCCGCTCAGGGAATCTTGCTGACACAGGGATTGAACCTGCATCTCCTGTATTGGCAGGTGGATTGTTTACCATGGAGCCATCTGGGAAGCCCCTTGCTTCCACTAATATTTAGTGTAATACACTGACAAGTTTGGAATTATGGCCACTATTTTATTATTTGTTTTCTGTTCATCCCTCTGTTTTCTTTCTCTGTTCTCCATTTCCTTCCTTCTTCTGGTATATTTGAATATATTATTTTATGTTAAATTTGTTTAGTAGCATATATTTTTTTCTACATGCCAGGAACTAGATTTTATAGTAGCAATATGAAACAAAACTAAATATTTATTTCTCCTGATGCTCTACAATATGGAATAAGATTTGAAGTACAGCAGCTTTGGCATCTAAGCTTAAGAAAAGAGACTAAGAGGGCATTAAACACTTGAAGCATGTGTATTTTTTCTCATTGTAAGAACTTTTTATTTTGTGTTTTTATTTTAATAGTGTTTATGCAGCTTGACTAACATTTGATTCTCTGTGAAGTTTGGGCATATACCTTCACTGCAGGTTAAGTCATTGGCAGCAAAAAAAGGCTATACTATAAGGGAAAATACAGTGTAGGTAAGCACAAATGTCTTTGCTAATTAACAGGAGCAGGATAAACAATGGAAAAGGTAACTGAGCGTATGTTATAATTATGAGGAAGAGCATTTTCATTCTGCTCAAAAGAAGAATTTCTTAGAAACTATTTAACCACTTTAGAAATAAAACATGCATGTCCTGGAAGCACTAGAGACTTTTTCAAATTAATTCAGTGCCAGAAAACTATGCTGGAGGAGTAATAGCAGTTAAGATGAATTTGTTTGGGCCCAATTAATTTTCTGGTTATTCCCTTGCCATAAAAATGAGCTCATTTCTCTCTCAATGATTTATGTGCAAATAGGACTTATGAATTAACTCTTTTGGATGCCTGTTTGTTGTCATCAAGAAGAATGGTGTTTTTACATTTTATGTAGTCTGATTTTTCATATTTTCCTATAATAAAAGGAGTAAATACTGTCATATACCACCACATGAACTACTATCAAAATCATGGTGCGCAGCCAAGGAATCCAATCACAAAATACCCCATAACATAAGATTCTCTTTGTATAAAATTCTAAAACAGGCAAAAGTATAATGATAGAAAGTAAATTAATGGTTACTAAGAAAAGAGATGGAGGAAAGAAGCAGGGAGAAGGAAATAGGGAAAAGGAGAAAAAAGAAAGGGGTAGGTAAAGGAAACCAGGGCAAATAGATATATTGGCTTATGATGCCTTTAATTTCTTCCAACTTCTATGCTACTACCATGTTTTATTTCAACTAACTTACTCAACGTATGGAATTGTATGCTTCTCTCTCATAGTTGTCATTTCATGAAGATTATTTTTATCACTGAATAAATGACATAGGAAATAAACGTTTCCTTTCAGAATGAAGTCCTTTAAAGCTTACTTGCTAGCTGCTAGAGAGTATGCTGCTGCTGCTGCTGCTTCAGTCGTGTCTGACTCTGTGCAACCCCATAGACGGCAGCCCACCAGGCTCTTCCCTCCCTGAGATTCTCCAGGGAACAATACTGGAGGAGCTTGCCATTTCCTTCTCCAATGCATGAAAGTGAAAAGTGAAAGTGAAGTCGCTCAGTCTTGTCCCACTCCTAGTGACCCCATGGACTGCAGCCCACCAAGCTCCTCCATCCATGGTATTTTCCAGGCTATAGAGTATACTTTGGGAAATAACTAGGCTCAGTGCAAGTCATGCTCTTTACATGTAACTTTCATATGTATATGTTCTTGTAACAAGTATCCAAAGCATCATATTTATAAATTGTTATTGTTGAGATAAAAATTCAACATGTTACACAAAGAAAAACTTTCCAAATTCATAATCTCAGAGGTAGCCAAGAGGGTAGCAGGAGATCTAGATATAAAATGTATTCAGATTAGGATCCGCTAATATGTGTTTGGGGCTCTATGTTACCTCTTCTCAGAAGCTACAACAAAATTAGTTCTTTTAGTCAAATAACGAGCACAGCAGCCGACAGTGAAATAGCCATTGAAAGCTGATACTCTTCTGTCTTTGGAGTAGTATCATTACTGGAGTCTTACTCTAGGAGGAGATTAACCAAGAGCAGAATATATGTTCTTTTCTGTTCTTCTCCAGAAAGCATATTCAGAATCTGTACTTTGTCAGGCATCCTTATACAGAACTCTCAAGAAAAACAAACAAAAATTTTAGAGGGTATGTTCAGAAAACAAGCTATTTTATTAAACCTGAGTTGCTGTAAAAGTAAATAATGCAGGAGAATTACTCAAATGTATCTACTTTTGAACTCATGGCAGTGTTAGGAATATTGTCATCACTGTACTCCCAGCAGAGACCTTTCTTGCAGAGTGTGTTTGGGCACATCAGCCCTCTACTTTCATCACAACGGAGTCTCTGATCCAAGCTATTAAATGAGACTAAAACTGTCTCAAATATGCTCAAAAATCAACTGTCAGAGTGGAAAATAGAATTGATGATGGTCATCAGAAAGAACCAATTTTAAGGGAAAAAAATAGTTTTCCCCAAATTGTACTGAAACTTAGAACTTTCTAATTAATCCACTAATGTGGCTACAGTTCAAAGTCTTTTCAAGAGTATAATGGATGTTTTTATTCGGAAAATTTGTCTCTTTGACAAAAATGTGGTCTAGAACCTGTTGGAAGTTGTAGTAAGAGTCTTCCAACCAGAAAACGACTCACTAATAAGTGGTGATATTGATAAACAGAGAGAGGTTAGCTGTGGCACCCAAAGTCACACAGCTTATTAGTAGCAAAGGACTAGTGCCTAGGTCAGCTAACTCCCAATTCATATTTTTCCTCCTACTTGATCACTCATTCCTTCAACAAATATTTATTGAATGTTACCATGGTCCTATTACTGAGATATGTACAAGAGATACAATCGTCAAACACGTTATAACTGTTGTTCATGTGGATTATCTATTCCATCGGAATGGAATGGTATAAAATTAAAAGCAAGCAAGTGAAACAATTACTACAAAAATAAAAAAGATAATAGAAAATCTTAACAGACCCATCACAAGCACGGAAATTGAAACTGTAATCAGAAATCTTCCAGCAAACAAAAGCCCAGGTCCAGATGGCTTCACAGCTGAATTCTACCAAAAATTTCAAGAAGAGCTAACACCTATCCTACTCAAACTCTTCCAGAAAATTGCAGAGGAAGGTAAACTTCCAAACTCATTCTATGAGGCCACCATCACCCTAATAACAAAACCTGACAAAGATACCACAAAAAAAGAAAACTACAGGCCAATATCACTGATGAACATAGATGCAAAAATCCTCAACAAAATTCTAGCAATCAGAATCCAACAACACATTAAAAAGATCATACACCATGACCAAGTAGGCTTTATCCCAGGGATGCAAGGATTCTTCAATATTCGCAAATCAATCAATGTAATTCACCACATTAACAAATTGAAAAATAAATGTCATATGATTATCTCAATAGATGCAGAGAAGGCCTTTGATAAAATTCAACATCCATTTATGATAAAAACTCTCCAGAAAGCAGGAATAGAAGGAACATACCTCAACATAATAAAAGCTATATATGACAAACCCACAGCAAACATTATCCTCAATGGTGAAAAATTGAAAGCATTTCCCCTAAAGTCAGGAACAAGACAAGGATGTCCACTTTCACCGCTACTATTCAACATAGTTCTGGAAGTTTTGGCCACAGCAATCAGAGCAGAAAAAGAAATAAAAGGAATCCAAATTGGAAAAGAAGAAGTAAAACTCTCACTGTTTGCAGATGACATGATCCTCTACATAGAAAACCCTAAAGACTCCACCAGAAAATTACTAGAGCTAATCAATGAATATAGTAAAGTTGCAGGATATAAAATCAACACACAGAAATCCCTAAAAATTTTTAGTTTATTTTGGAGCAGAGTTGATTAACAGTATTGTGTTAGTTTCAGATATACAGCAAAGTGACTCAGTTATAAATATCCATATATCTATTTTGTATGTGTGTTTGTTTTCCCATTTCTGTTATTACAGAGTATTGAACAGTGTTTCCTGTGTTATAACAGCAGATTCTTTTGTTTCATATATTTTAGAAACTCAGATCCCACACCTCTCCATGTCATGGACACTACTGCTCATCTTTGGCATCTCCTCCTGAGACATATCTGGGGAAAGACTATAATGTTGAAAAGTGCTTAGAAGAAACAAGAACTGATCAGAGTAGGGTCCTATTAAGGCCATCTAGTGATTTTTTTTTTTTCAGATCTTCAGTGTCCTTACAGATGTTTGAATTTTCACATATAAAAATAGAGAAACATAATGTGGATTTGCCTATTTATTTTTTGGTATTTTTTAAAAAAACATTTAGGCTATATTATTATGACATGTCAAGTATTGAGCTAGTATAATTCCCTTTAACATGTGTAGTTTCTATCCCTTCTGTGATGTATAAAGTCTAAAAGTCAAATTTGTCTGATATTCACATATATTAGGCAGTATTTTATTATTTTATTTTTTGGTTATGGCTGTTCTGTATATTTTGACTCTTTTATTTTCAAGTCTTGAGTCCTTTTAATCACTGTGTTCTCTATTTTATTGTGAATATTGGCACTTTTGAATATTTTCTAATAATTAGGTTATGCTGTTCACAAACTTCTTTATGTGTTTTTCCCTTTACTTATTGTGAATTAAATTATATTTTAAGTTTGTTTTCTTTTTACTCCATGTTTGAATATGACACACTCTACAAATTCCCTTAAATTGTATATGCATACTTGTCTTAACTTAGTCTTCATTATTCAATGCATCTACTTTGATTTTAAATAATAAAAGGAACTTAGAATATTTTAATTATGAATACATACTGCTTCTTACTTATAACCTATCATTTGAAGGTTGAGAATATATCTTTAATAACAAATTTTCAATAATGAAGTTTAAATATTATCTATATTTTATGACTAAAATTATAATTATGTCAAATTTTGACTCCACATCCATGTTCTTTTAAAAAATTTTTTTTTAAATTTTACTTTACAATACTGTATTGGTTTTGCCATGCATTGATATGAATCTGCCATGGGTGTACATGAGTTCCCAATCCTGAACCCTCCTCCTACCTCCCTCCCCATAACAATTTAGAAAGATGGTAATGATAACCATATTCTTTTAACTGTAGTGACATTTATCAGTATTTCTCTCACAGTTTTCTTGCTCTCACTCTTCATTTATGGTTTAGTTTTCTTAATCACGTCTTTCAGTAGAGTGTCTCTCTTTCCACATATCTGAAAATATCACTTGTCCGTTCTCAAAGAAGAATTCATTTGGATATGAATGTAGAAAGACAGTTACTTGCTTTCAGCACTTAAAATATTTTATTTTCTGTCTTCTTTTATTTTGGTTTTACAGACTGATGCTCTACCAGATTATTTGGTATTTTTCTATGGGTAAAGTATTATCTTTTTTAATTATCAATTTTCAGTTTCAGTGTCAGTTGGGATTTAGTTGTGTCTATCCTTTAGTATTTTCAGTGCCTCCGTGGCTGATTTCTTAAAGTTATATTCTCTTAGGATATATTTTCACATTATCATATAACTTTAATTCAGATAAATTTTGCAACTGCTCTTTCAATATTATCAGTGTGATTGACTCATATATTATCATCAATATTCTCAACTTCGTGAGGACCAGCTCAATAAACAATGTCTAACTTTGCTCACATATTTAAAGTCAGACTTTATCTCCAAACCTAGAATGTAGATGTTCTGAATATATATCATTTGTGTTAATAAAATATCACTATGCCCTATTCATTACAGTTCTTTGAGCAGTGCAAGATCTACTCCCTTCCAGTTTCCAACATGATTTTCACTCATTTTTAAATATATAATTCTGATTGTGCAACTTCAATGCCTCTTCACTCCCACCATGAAACAGGAGCATTTGAAGGACAAAAATCATCTTTTGTCTTTTTCTGACACTTTTTCTTCATTGACCATACAGTGGCAAACAGATAATTTTCTCTGAATATTTGNCAGAGTGAAGTAAGCCAGAAAGAAAAACACCAATACAGTATACTAACACATATATATGGAATTTAGAAAGATGGTAATGAGGACCCTGTATGCAAGACAGCAAAAGAGATACAGATGTATAGAGCGGACTTATGGACTCTGAGGGAGAAGGAGAGGGAGAGGGAGAGGGTGGGATGATTTGGGAGAATAGCATTGAAATTTGTATACTATCATGTAAGAAATGAATTGCCAGTCTATGTTCAATGCAGGATGCAGGATGCTTGGGGCTTGTGTATGGGGATGATCTGGAGGGATGATGTGGGGTGGGAGGTGGGAGGGGGGTTCATGTTTGGGAGTTCGTGTAAAAAAATTAATAAATTAAAAAAAAATGAACTGAACTGAAGGAACTCAGACATCACTTTGAGAACTACTTCTGTAGCAAATATTTTAAATAATTTTCTGGCAATTTTCTACTGCTTGTGGAGGAAGTTGTAGTCAAAAATGTTTTGTTTTTTTTCTCTCTATGTCTGACTTGTTTTACTTAGTTCAATGCTTATAACATTCTTTCTTTGCACTTGAAGTTTAGTAACTTCACCAAGATATGCTTTGCTGTTTTGTGTTCTTTATCAGTTTATCACTGACTAAGCTCTGAACTTTTAAACAATTGAGGGCTCTCTTTCATGTAAAACAACTATTCCTTTATTTTTCAATGTTATTCCTGTTCTGTTTGTACTTTTTGTTTCTCCCAGGAACATAATTTTATTTATGTCAGACATTCTCTGTATGTCGTAGTTATTTAATCAAGAATTTCCATTGATCTTCTAAATTTTCTATTGTAATATTTTCCTCGAGTCTCTCATCTATAAATTTGACTTTGCTGGCCATACATTTCTCTTTGCTTCTAGTGTGTACCCATTTTGGTAATGAGGATGTTGTGATCTACAATTTGATGAGCACTGGTTTCTGTTCTCATTTTTTATCTTATTATCTTACTATTTTTTTTGGAAAATATTTTATGGAATCAAAGGATGTATTATTTTCAGTAATTTTTAAATGTAGGGTATTATATCTTTCTAAAATGTCATCTTTCACTGGGACAACTTTTTTTTTTTTTTGTAAAGTGGTCTGTAATTTATGATTGACTTCCTTTTTCTCTTACCGTATAGTAGTAAGTATCATGTTCTGCCCTTATGCTTATTACTCATATACAAATGAGAGGGGTTTTGAACCAGTTTACTGAAGTACTATTGAGTTATTACACACGTAAAATGCTACATATACATTTAATGTGTACAACTCAATGAGTTTGTGGATAAGGATGTGTGTGTGTGCTAGTCGCTCAGTCATGCCTGACTCTTTGTGACCCCATGGGATGTAACCCTGTTTTGAACCAGTTTACTGAAGTACTATTGAGTTATTACACACGTAAAATGCTACATATACATTTAATGTGTACAACTCAATGAGTTTGTGGATAAGGATGTGTGTGTGTGCTAGTCGCTCAGTCATGCCTGACTCTTTGTGACCCCATGGGATGTAACCCACCAGGCTCTTCTGTCCATGTGATTTTCCAGGCAAGAATACTGGAGTGGGTTGCCATTTCCTTCTCCAGGGTATCTTCCTGATCCAGGGATCAAACCTGGGTCTCCTTCATTGTAAGCAGATGCTTTACCCTCTGAGCTTTACCAGGGAAGCCCAGGCATAAGGATACAACCATAAAATCATCACCACCATCAAGGCCATAAACATACACATCACCTGCCAGAATTTTCTTCTATTCCTTTTATCATCATCCTTTTTATTGTTTCTTTGTGGTAAGAACACATAATATAAGATCTATGCTCTTAGGACACTCATTCTACATGTACAAAACAGTGTTATTAACTATTTATCTTGCACAACTGAGACGTGTACCCTGTGACCATCACCTCCCCAGAAACCCTCCCTACAGCCATAATTCTATTCTCTGCTTCCGAAAGAAGCAGTTTCTACATATAAGTAAGATTATGGTGTCTCTCTGTGTCTGATTCTTTCACTTCGCATAATATCCTCCATGTCCATCCATGTTGTTACAAGAAGCAGAATTCCATTCCTTTTAAATGTTGAATAATACTTCAGTTTCTCCTATTCCTCCTCTTATTATCATTATATTAATATTTCATTGTATTGTGCATGTCAACATAAAAAAGTCTACATACAATAGGTCCACGGCTACCATCTTCCTCAACAGTGAAAAACTAAGAGATTTTACCCTAAGATTAGCAACAAGAGAAAGATACCCTGTCTGGCCACCTCTTGGTGTTCTCTGATTCACTGACCTGGAGCAACAGATCACCAGGTGGGGGACTGACCACCAGTTTCTTTCTGTTCTGTACATTTTTACCTTCAGCCTGATTCTCATGAGTAACCATTTGAAGACGGGGAAAAACAGTATATCAATAGTTTTTCCAATTCTCAGCTTTGTAGTGAATTTAGCTGTTTCTCATCTCACTTTTCTCCCATATCTCCCTACTGCTTATACTAAAGTTATCTCTTTTTATTTTCAGAAATTAGTTTTATAAAAATTTCTAGACCCAGAAATCAAAGTGAAGTATATACTTTTATACTGATAAGATTGAATACACTGCATGCTTTTGTTTTTACAAAAAATGTCAAACTATTGCATATGTCTTAAGGACAAGAATTGTAGTTATAGACACTTAAAGTCTACAAATATTACAATTACTGAAACATAGTATTATCCTCTTGTATGTTTCCTAAGTTCATTGCCAGTGAGAAAATTACCTATCTATAACAGGGGTTAGAAAAGTACAGCTAATGGGTCAATCTTGATCATGCCTTTTTTTTTTTTTTTTTTTATAGATAGGTTTATTGGTACACAGCAACACATTTATTCATATGTCATCTATGGCTGTTTTTACTTTTACAACAGCACAAATTACTAACTGTGACAGACTCTATGGCTAGCAAAACATACACTATCTATTATTTGTCCTATAACAGAAAAAAAAAATGCTGACCCCTGCTCTATGGAAGGAAACTTATGACCAACCTAGACAGCATATTAAAAAGCAGAGAGATTACTTTCCCAACAAAGGTCGATTTAGTCAAGGCTCTGGTTTTTCCAGTGGTCATGTATGGATGTGAGAGTTGGACTGTGAAGAGAGCTGAGCACCAAAGAATTGATGCTTTTGAACTGTGGTGCTGGAGAAAATTCTTGAGAGTCCCTTGGACTACAAGGAGGTCCAACCAGCCTATCCTAAAGGAGATCAGTCCTGGGTGTTCTTTGGGAGGATTGATGCTAAAGCTGAAAATCCAATACTTTGGCCACCTCATGTGAAGAGTTGACTCATTGGAAAAGACCCTGATCCTGGAGGGTATTGGGGGCAGGAGGAGAAGGGGACGACAGAGGATGAGATGGCTGGATGGCATCACCGACTCCATGGACATGAGTCTGGGTGAACTCTGGGAATTGGTGATGGACAGGGAGGCCTGGCATGCTGCAATTCATGGGGTCGCAAAGAGTCAGACACGACTGAGCAACTGAACTGAACTGATCTATGAAAAGTGAAAATGAAAAGTGATTAAAATTTCACTCTCTTATGCTCTGTTGAGTTCTAAAAGTTTGTATATCTAAGAAAGAAGAGAGCTCATGATTTAAGGAAAATGTTTTAATAAAGTAAAAACAAGTAGACCATTATAGGCAAAGATTCTAAGCATGCTGGGAAGAAATGCATGTATGTTGGCATTAAGTTTGAAAGAATATTTGTGCAAAAATAGAATATAAATAAAAATGACTGAAATGTACAAATATAGCAAGGTCAAAATGGAATCAGTGAGCTCTGGAACAAAATCACAAAATAATTTTTTGTGTAAAAAAACAGAAATAGCTAAATAAAATGCACAAAATATCTCACATATAGGATGATGTTTCTAAGACTTTCCTTACGTTGTCAATGTCTTCTTAACAAACAAAAGAAAATTTTATTTCAGATGGAAAATATTTCAGAATTTTCCGAGATAAATAATAGGATTGTGTACAACAAAAAAATAATTTAATGGAAATGACAGAATAAGCTTACTGTTTAAGGAAACAGACTATCTCTGCTCTTTAGAGGCTAAGTTTATAATTTATTCTTATTTTGCATGTAAAAGCAGAAAAAAAATGAAGTAAAATTTACATATACTTTATTATTAGACAGCCATGAACTATATGCATAATTTATTAGAACAGCAAAATATATTTTAAAATTCCAATATATGGGTATCAGATTGAAGTTTCTAATGAAAACAAAAGGCAACTTAAATGTTTTCAAGAACAATGTTGAGAACAAAAGTTGTTAAATGCTACTGGTGATCAAAACTCTGAAAAACTTGGACTGCAAATATATATATTTAGCACAATTGATAATGCCAATATCAAGTCGCAATTACAGAAAAAATATCCAGTTGAATATAAAAAGTAGTAACCATTCACCAATGTGTTAGGAGACACCATTCTGTTGTATACTAAGAAATCCAACTCAAACTATTTTAAGCACATACAAAAAAATATTCACTGACATATAAATACAATAAACCAAGACACTACTCGAAGTAATATGAAATACTGGAATTCTAGTGATGACATCAGAATTTAGATTATGTCTCTTCTCTGTGTTAGATTTATTTTGCCCCCATAGGGAACCCTGGCTGCTACAGGTTTATATGGCCACCTTGTTTCACCATATAAGAGAGCTTCTCCTTGTCAAGTTCCAGAAAAGACCCTTACATTACTATAATTCCATCAAATTCCTAAAGTTTAAACAATTAAAATTCTCAGTGCTGGCCACAGCCTAAAAATTTCATTGTTTATGAGAATGGAAATTAGCAGAACCCAGAGAGTAATTTCAGTATCTGAGAGGGAGGAAGGATACTATGAGGAACATGAGTAAACTTTCTGAAGTCAAATAGCATCTCTAAGAATCTCTGGCCAAAATATCCAATTTCTGGAATGTAATCTTAAGAAATAATCAGAATAGAAATACTTTATTCATCAAAAGATTAATCAAAACCTTATTTAGCATTAAATGAAAGAGTTTCAAAGATGTTTTTACTATTAATATTTTTCAGTTATGCTTATAAAAAGTTATAGCCATCTAAAAACATCCAAAACATTTTTAACTTCATAGAGAACAAATAATCATCTAAAATAAAAATGTTAATATCTTTAAATAAAATACCTATAATTTCAGAAACAATAATATGAAAACTTTAAATTGTAGTATATACTTTCAAAAAATCATCATAGCATTAAATATTATTTATCCTAATTTTTATTTTGCAATTTATCTAAATACATATATAGGTATATTTATGTTGCCTTTTAATCCAGTTCTGTAGTGTTATTTCTTTTATAACTTCCTTCCCTCTTGTGAATTTCTTTTTCCTCCTTTCCCATATTTTCTATATTCTTTTATACTATGGAGCTCCTCAAACAGAACTTCTTTTCTATTTAGAAGTAGATTATATTCTGAGGAATTTTTTTATGTTTAGATTATCAAGTGCTTTGCCTGACACCTTTCCTCGTAACCGTGGCACTTTTTGCTCAAGGACCCTATGTTTTGTGTTATTTTTCTTCTTACTCAATATCAGCAAAGATAGTGTTTGCCAAGAGAAAGAATGAATAATTTTTTGCCTGGAGAATCCCATGGACGGAGAAGCCTAGTAGGTTATAGTCCACAGGGTCGCAAAGAGTCGGACACGACTGAGCGACTTCACCTTCACCTTCAGTTGCAAGGTGGTCCTTTTTCAGAGCTACAGTTGAACTGCTCAGTGGTCTATCCTACCACTTAGCAATTGCTGATTCAAAACAAGAAGTTTTTCTGGGTTTGGTTTTGTTATTTTTGTTTTTTAATTTGAAGTCTCTGCATGTGTGCAGCAGTCATTTCCATGAAAGCTGAAAACAGCTAGAAATTGCACCTAACAGTTGTTGAGGAATAGAAAGAAATACTTTGTTTTCCTGAGTTAAAAGTTGACTCCCAACCATGTACAATGTTTCCAGGTAATCTCTGTACATTAGTCTGTTTTTTCTATGAAACAAACAACCTCAGATTCTCAGTGGTTTAAAGTAACATTTAATTCCCTTGCTCTTTGATTCACTGGTCATCTGGGTGGTGCTGCTTCAGGTCTATTTCAGATCTGTTTCATCCTTGTACTTGGAACATGTCTTTTTCATGAGGACTGACAGGAGTATAAGAGGAATAAGTAGAAACAGTGTATTTCATAAGATCTAGGTTTAGAAGTGTCACACTGTTGTTAACTGTCCACATTTCACTTGCCAAGGCATGTTACATGGCTAAGTTAAAAAAAAAAAAAAGCCCATTCTAGCGAGAGCTACCTACTGCAAAGTAAACTAGGAACATGCATCAATTAATTCTATTACAGAAAGGGAGTGAAGAATTGGTAATAAACTGGCAACACCTATCACATTCTGTTTCATGAAGCAAACCCAGAGTTTATCATGTATTGAAGCATAAACAAATCTTACAGTTAAAAAATTCAATCTACTTTATAATGTATGTAAGTTTCTTTCACATTCCCTCATTAAATTATCTGTCAATCTGGGCTTTTTGTACTGTAAGTTTTTAATCTTATTCTGTGTCCAACGGTTTATTGGTGAGAAAATGAATGAGATTTTGTTGGAACTTTTTAGAAAGTCATAGCTTGAACTGATAACCTGCACTTTGTTTTGCTTTTCAAAACTAGAGTTGAATTAGACTTCTGTTTACAAAGGATACTAAAACAATTTTCAAGTTATATGTCAAAATATATAACTTGAATCCTATTGCTAGTACAAAGCAGCTTTGCAAACTTGGATAAGCCTGGATTCTCTTTCAGCTCCAGTAGTTTCATCTGTAGAGAAACAAAATTAGTTATTTAAGTCAAAACTTGAATAATGGTATATTTTTCAGTAAGGTAGTAAACAAAATATTTTATATGTGCTATCAGACAGATGAACGGACATTTTATCCTATATCTTTGAAAACAACTCATAATTCTTCAGGTAGGCTAGTAATTAAAATGCATTGAAATTAAAATTCTAATTAAAATAATATTATTTCTGATTTATCTCCTCTGGGAAGGGGCTGGAGGGAATCCTATAGGTTATGAAAATATTCTATGTCTTGATAGAGATGTGGGTTACATAGGTGTATGCATTCATCAAAAAAAAAAAAAAGTACATTTAAAATTTGAATATTTCACTCTCTGTAAATTTTACCATGAGAAAAGAACTACAAACAAATTTAAATGCCTTTGAAAGGCATTTAAAATTAACTTAAAAGTCTAGGATATTTTGAACATCAAAATAGATAAATAACAATAAGAAATTAAAATCTATTGAATAAAGCAAGAATCCATGGTGCCATGCAGACAGGAAAGAAAGAAGGGTTGTTCCTTGAGGTAGACTGTTTACAAATAGAGAAATGATGGTCCAGAGGCAAAGGAATACTTGGCGAGTTTCACTGAGACTACTGGTGTAGACTGTGAAATCCTGACTAGATGAAAGGAAGGTAAAGAGGTAGGTAGTAGCCTAAAGTGTCCTATAGGCTGAGTTAAACATTTTGGATTTTTTTCCTTTAAGAGTCACAGAGACCCACTCAAGGACGTTAAGCAGGGCTTCGGCATGATTAAGCCTGTACTTTGTTGTCATTCAGTTGTGTCCTACTCTTTGCAAGCCTGTGGACTGCAGCTTGCCAGGCTTCCCTGTCCTTCACCATCTCCCGGAGCTTGTTCAAAGTTATCCATCGAGTCGGTGATGCCATCCAACCATCTTGTTCTCTGTTGTCTCCTTCTCCTCCTGCCTTAAATCTTTCCCAGCATCAGGGCCTCTACTTCAGGATGTACAAATCTGTACTTTAGGATGACCATATTCATGTCAACATGAAGCACAAAATATTCACTAAGAAGCTACTGCAGGAACATTGCTGATAGATGACAATGGCCCAAGTTAAACTAGTGGCAGTGTGAATGGGTGCATGGGGATATACTCTATGGCTGTTAGGCAGCTGGAATTTATAGGACTTGGCATCTAACTAGATGTAAGAGAGTGGGAGAGATGTTCAAAATGTCTTTCGGTTTTCTGGTTTGGGCAGCTAGATGAACAGTCGTTACCACTCAAAAGAAAACAGAGAACAAGGAATCTCTTTCTTAATCTGTTTCTTTATCTGTAAAGTTGCCATTGTTTTAATCATCTTGTCAGGTTGCCTGTACTACACTGAGACCTAAATCCCTGGCACAGAGGTGTTTAATAAACAACCATTATTTCTACGTACAAAGTTGCAGAGAAACAGGTAGCTATAGGTAGTAGGAGACAGAATTGCTACTAAGCATGCCAGAGAGGCCCTGAGGGCTATAGACAGATAGGCGACAGGAAACCAAGGGAGATGCTTTTCCTCTGTGATCCCATAGTACCTAGACATCCTTTCCTCTTTTCCTGTGAGATCTTTAGGACCAGGGTCTGTGGACTTATTCACTATTGTATCTGTACCTAACACAGTGCCTGCCATAGAATAATAATATGGAATAATCATTTGTTGAATGGATGAATGAAAGCAAAACTAAAAATGCAGCTTGAAGTATTATAAGAGGATGAATTTAGATCTTGATCACAGACATCTGATTGCCTTTGTCTTTTAAGTCAAAATACATTATCCTTTCAATTCTCCAACAGTACCACACTCTCTCCAATTGCAGGGCCTGTGTGTACCTGCCCAAAATGCTCTTTCCTCTCCCACCCAGAATTAATGCCCCATTATCCTTCAGATTTCCGATCAGTCATCCTTTCAACAGGGAAGGACTCTTGCTAATGCAGTCAGCCCCTCTACTACATTACCCTCCTTGCACCAGGCATCTGTCCTGTGTCATTCTCACCAAAATAAAGCTCTATATTTATGTCTGTGACTGTTCACTTAGTAACTGTTTGCTTCAGTAGACAGAAAACTTCAAAGAACAGAATCATGTCTGTTTTTTATTCACTAATCACCCAGGACCTAAAGTATAGTGTCTGACACACAAAATAAAAGTTTATTAAATAGATACATTAATTTAAAACTGTCTCATCAGTAAACAGTTGGTTCATTTCAGCACTGTGTGTACAGTTGGGCTCAATAAGTAAGAGTTGTTTGTTAAATGAAAGGTTAGAATTGATTTTCTTTCCCAAGTTTGTAAACAGTTGTTAACTAGTATGCTTGAAGCAAATAAATTCATTTCTACAATTAAAAAAATAGAAATAGTGATGGAATTAGAAAAATCAGTGAGTGCTTAAGTGATTGAGAGTAAAATTTTGCTAAAAAAAAATGACATTTACATAGTTTCAAAGTACTCTCCACAAAGTATTAATTATGAAGGGGAAAGGGAAATACAGTTACTTCAGAGTAGATAAACTTTGAAGATAACCTTTTAAATATATGATCAAATTAATATCACATGCCTTTTACCTTCTGTGATATTTTGTGATGCCTTCTGTCATATTCCTGATTCCTATGATATTCCTGACAAGAATGTAAAAGATGAAACTGATCATAAACATCAAATTCATACTGAGATATTTCATAAGATAATGACATATGTGTGTGTATAGGGAATTATGTAAAATGTTAAATAGCTTGGTCTTGATCATTAACCAATCATTATGTAAGGGAATTTTTTTTATTCTTAAGGTTTAAAAATTGAAGGATTTAGTGGTAAAATAACATGTTTTCAATGGATAAATAAGCTTTTACTATATAGCACAGGGAAATATATCTAATATCCCATGATAAACCATAATGGAAAAGAATATTAAAAGAATATGTGAATATGTATAACTGAATCACTTTGCTGTATAGCAAAAATTAACACAAATTGTAAATCAACAATACTTCAATAAAAATAGAACATGATTCCAATTGATGCAGATACACTTGATTTATTCTGCTCTCCATCTAAGACAAGACGCATGGCTTCAGGAATTTGAAGTAGGAGCAGAGATACAATCTACACTTTCATTCCTCCTTTTCTCTACAACTGGCAAGAAATGATCAGAAAGAGGGAGATGACAATGGTTGGCTAATGGTTGAGTGTGCCAGAGTTCACTGTATAGCCTCTTAACAGATCCTAAGTTATATCTCCAGTTGTTTGTTGGTCTCTTTAGAATATCTCTGTTTTCAGCTGGGACCCCATCTATCTATTAAGGAACAAGAAATAGCCCGTTTATTGTTCTGTGTTCTCTTACATCTCTAACATTCAAAATCGTAATTATATCCTTATATATTGTGGGTAAATATAGACTATTTACAATCTTTACAATCTTGAACTCACTGTTTACACTGATGCTTACCTAAACATCATTCTGCATTCCTATATATGGAAAATCAAATTGTTATCCTTGGAACTAGAAATGTTTCATGAATTCTGTGCATGTAAGCATGCTCAGCTGTGTCCCACTCTTTGCAACCCCATTGACTGTAGCACACCAGGCTCCTTTGTCCATGGGAATTTTCTGGTAAAAGTACTACAGTGGGTTGTCTTTTCCTTCTCTATATATGTATGTGTGTATATATATGAGCTTTATTTTTAAAATATACAACCCAGGTCTGATATTTGACTCAATTAACTCTGGTACTAGAAATCTTTATTCAGAAGTGTATAAAGCAAAGTTTGTGCTTCTCCATAGACATTACATTTCCCAGATATTCTCATGGTCCTTGGAGAGCTACTAGCAAAAAGTATTACCAAGTAGGAAGAAATTTAAAGAAGTCACTGAAGCATAGTGTCAGAGAGCTCTACATAAACAAGGAAAACAAAGATTTATAGAGTAATTGTGGAAAGAGAATATGTGGGTGTGAATAATAAAATTGGCCCTGGAGGTTTCACTACAAATATGTTGCCATCAATTTTTCTGGAGAAGAGGTAGAAAATTGTCTGATGACATTAAAATACAGTACAGATTGAAAACAGCAAATGTGTAGGAGACCAAAATGTCCCCCAGATAAAACTTTACCCCGTTCATAATATTTATATCTATATAGCTATGAACCAGCAATTCTCTTGCCAACTGCGTTTTCCTTTTGTAACCAAGTGATGCATGTCACATAGACATCAAATTCCACCCAGAATTAAGTCATGTGACTTTACAATCAAATACATAACATTTAAAGCAGAAGAGGTTGTGTTTGCCTTACGTACAAAGAAAATAATGTTTCTCTGAAACAGTCATGCAATCATTCAGTATATAACACACAACAGACATTGTGAAGAGAAAATGTGCTAAACAAATAGCTATTAAGGCAAGCAAAGTAATCTTTTTGAATTCTACCACTCATAATCCCAAGGTTGTAAACAAGTAGCACTTTTTGTTTTAGTATACTTATTTGTAAAATAAGACAATATTTAGGGTTATTTTTGTCATTTCTAACAATTTTGAAATTCTGATTTCAAATACTTGTAGAAAGTATCTTTCTGAGCCTCTTATTCCAGAGAGAAAAACAGTTGATTTAAAATTTTTATGTCATTATTAGTCTACTACAAACAGAAACTGGTTTCTTCAAAATTTAAAATATACAAAGTCCTCAAATGCTGCAGTTACTTTAAATATGATTCTTGCCATTCTTAAAACCTTACTTTTTCTTTCTAGAGAAATAACTAGGGGCAAGTTTCTGCAAGGCCTCACTAAAGAAATATCATGTCTAGGGAAGGAATTGGGTATGTAGTTATTTTCTTTTCCTTGCCCCATCTGTTGAGGAGATCTATAAGCAATTATATACCAATAACAATAAAAATATCTACAGGTAAAATATTGTTGTTTAGTCCCTAAGTCATCTCCGACTCTTTGCAACTCCATGGACTCTAGCCTGCCAGGCTCCTCTCTCCATGGGATTTTCCAGGCAAGAATACTGGAGAGGATTGCCATTTCCTCCTCCAGGGGATCTTCCTGACCCAGGGGTCAATCCCAAATCTCTTGCTTCTCCTGTACTGGCAGGTGGATTCCTTACTGCTGAGCCACAGGAGAACCCCTACAAGTCAAATATTTGTTTCTAAATATAACTCTCCTCTAAAAGAAACCTAGGCTCATTAAGGGGAAAAAACCTGATTTTATGGTTGAGGAAGGAAAGGTACATGAGACTGGAACATTTTGTTTTGCTAGAAAATAAGAAAGTATTCTAAGAATAATGGGACATCTCAAAAGGACCCAGGGATTGGACTGGGAGACTTATACTGGTCACTTTAGGAACATCAGAATTATGATAGCAATAGATTTTAACTTATTCAAGAAACCATGGTCCAAAAGTTCATACTGATTTACATGCAAACATGGATGTGTACCTTATTGAAGCTAAAATGTCAAGTAAAACTATAGAAAAACTTCTTGCTGTGAGACCTGTACTTTTCACAAAAGTCAAATTCAGAAGAGAGAAAACCTCTGGAACTCTTTCAGAGTAATGGAGACTAAGGAGAAAGAATACCTAAATGCAACATGTGTTCTTGCATTTGATTCTGGACTGGAAAATATAACAGTTATGAAAAGTATTACTGAGACCACATTAAGAACATGAAATAGACTTATGGTCTCTGGATTAAATAACAGAATTATATTACTGTCAATTTTTATTTCGAGAATTATCGTTATTAAGAGAATGTCCTTATTCTTAAGAAATAAACATCTAACATATCCATGGTAACATAAATATTTATCTCCAACTTGCACTTAAATAATTCAGAAAAATTTCATAAACACATGGAGAGAGAAAGACTATAAAAATTCAGTGAAAGCAAAATATAAACAATTAAGACAAACAAGAGAGCTTTATACTATCCTTGTAACTTTCTCTAAATTTTAAGTAGTATGTCATGATTTTAAAAATAAAAAAATATCAAGAATATAGATGATATATTTCACTATAATGGAAAATAATGAAACCCTCCCCTAGTATTTACAGTTTTCTCAGTTCTCAGAGCCAATCAGTTAAAGGGGTGTCTGTGTTTTCTTGAGGAAGAGCCCTACAAAACCCAGCAAGTTTATGTAATACTGATCACTTCACATTTTCCTAAGGGACCTATGGCAGTTTACCAGAGTAACTCTTTGTGGAAAGAAGAATGATCAGAACATTCAAAGGCTATTGCTTATAAGAAATTAAGTGTTACACACACACACACACGTACACACACGTGTATATGTGTGTATGTACTTTTAAAAGGAAGAGAATGGGTAGTGGTGTGCTAGTAGGCTAACTCTCTGCGGGAGAAAAAACCTAATTTATAGTGTTTGCTGATTTCTGAGGCATATGTCCCCCACCATGGCCAATATCAAGCTACCACCAGTTTGACTTATGAAATTGTAAATGTTTTTCTAATTTTCAAGTGTTTTATTATTGAGGTATAATTGATGTAAGGGCTTCCCTTGTGGCTCAGTTGGTAAAGAATCTGCCTGTCCATGCAGGAGACATGGGTTCCATGTCTGGATCGGATGACTCCCCTGGAGAAGGAAATGGCAACCCACACCGATGTTCTTGCCTGGGAAATTCCACGGACAGAGGAGCCTTGTGGGCTACAGTCCGTGGAGTTGCAAAAGAGCTGGACATGACAGAGACTAAACAACAATAACTGACATAAACCACTATTAGTTTCAGGTGTATAACATTAAGAATTAGATATCTGTAAACATGGCAAAAATGACCCCCATAATAACTCTAGCTGACATCCGTCTGCATACATAGTTCAAAGTGTTTCCTGTGATACTTTGTAAAATTAATTTTTACTAGAGTACAATGGATTTATAGTATTGCATTCGTTACTGCTAAACAGCAAAGTGAACCAGTTATACATGTACATGCATCCACTCTTTTTTAGATTCTATTCCCATATAGGTATTACAGAGGATTGAGTAGAGTTCCCTGTGCTATGCAGTAGGTTGCTATCAGTTATCTATTTTATATATAGTATTCTGTATATGTCAACCCCAGTCTCCCAGTTTATCTTTCCCCTTCCCTTTCTCCTTGGTAATAAGTTTATTTTCTATATCTGTGACTCTATTTCTATTTTGTAAATAGTTTCACTTGTAGCATTTCTTTAGCATCCACAGACAAGTGATATTATACAATATTTGTCTTTCTCTGTCTGACTTACTTCATTTAGTATGACAATCTATAGGTTCATATATGTTGCTGCAAATGGCATTATTTTGTTCTTTTTTTTATGGCTGAGTAATCCATTGTATGGGAGAAGGAAATGGCAACCCACTCCAGAATTCGTGCCTGGAGAATACTGTGGACAGAGGAGCCTGGTGGGTTGCTGTCTATAGGGTCGCACAGAGTTGGACACAACTGAAGCACTTAGCATGCATGCATGCATTGGAGAAGGAAATGGCAACCCACTCCAGTATTCTTGCCTGGAGAATCCCAGGGACAGGGGAGCCTGGTGGACTGCCATCTGTGGGGGTCTCACAAAGTTGGACACAACTGAAGCAAATTAGCAGCAGCAGCAATCCATTGTATATATGTACCACATCTTTATCCACTCCTCTGTAAATGGACATTTAGATTGCTTCCATGTCCTGGCTGTTGTAAATAGGGCTGCAATGAGTATCTGGGTATATGTATCTTTTCTAATTATGGTTTTCTCTGGATATATACCCAGGAGTGGGATTGCTGGGTCATATGGTAGCTTATCTTTAGGCTCTTTAAAACAAATTATTTATGTAGTTTATTTTATTTTATTTTATTTTATTTTATTTTTGATCACAAGTCTGTTCTATTTTTTTTAATTCTTTGTGTGTGTGTGTGTGTGTGTGTATTTATTCATTTTTTTACATGAACTCCCAAACATGAACCCCCCTCCCACCTCCCACCCCACATCATCCCTCCCGATCATCCCCCTACACCAGCCCCAAGCATCCTGCATCCTGCATTGAACATAGACTGGCTATTCATTTCTTACATGATAGTATACATATTTCAATGCTATTCTCCCAAATCATNTGAACTCCCAAACATGAACTACCCTCCCACCTCCTACCCCACATCATCCCTCCAGATCATCCCCATACACCAGCCCCAAGCATCCTGCATCCTGCATTGAACATAGACTGGCAATTACTATCATGTAAGAAATGAATTGCCAGTCTATTTATGTTGTTTAATTGGAGGATAATTACTTTACAATATTGTGATGGCCCCTGCCATACATCAACATGAATTGGCCCCAGGCATACCTGTGATCTTCCATCCTGAAACCCCCTTCAACCTCCCTGCCCTCTCCACCCCTCCAGGTTGGCACAGAGCACCAGCATTGGGTTTTCTGCATCATACCTGAAACCTCCAGTGGTTCTCTATTTTAGTGAGTTAGTCTTAGTGACTCAGCCATTTCCCATTCTTTGTGATCCCATGGACTGTCACCCACTGGGCTCCTCTGTCCATGAAAATTATCCAGGCAAGAATACTGGCAGGGAGTAGCCATTTCCTTCTCAGGGGGATCTTCCAAACCCAGGGATTGAACATGGGTCTCTTGCATTGCCTAAGAGGCTTTACCATATGAGCCACCAGGGAAGCCCAAGGAAGTCCTTTATTTTATATACGGTAATAAGTTTCAATGCTATACTCTCAAATCATCCCACTCTCTCCTTCTCCCATTGTGTCCAAAAGTCTGATCTTTGTGTCTGTGTCTCGTTTGCTGCCCTGCATGTAGGACTGTCAGTATTATCACCTTAGATTCCATCAGTTCAGTTCACTCAGTGATGTCTGACCGACTCTTTGTGACCCCATGGACTGCAGCACACCAGGCTTCCCTGTCTATCACCAACTCCCAGAACCTACTCAAACTCATGTTCATTGAGTTGGTGATGCCATCCAGCCATCTCATCCTCTGTTGTCCCCTTCTCCTCCCACCTTCAATCTTTCCCAGCATCTGGATCTTTTCCAGGGAGTTAGTTCTTTGCATCAGGTGGCCAAAGTATTGGAGTTTCAGCTTCAACATCAGTCCTTCCAATGAATATTCAGGATTGATTTTCTTTAGAATGGACAGGTCGGATCTCCTTGCAGTCCAAGGGACTCTCAAGAGTCTCCTCCAACACCACAGTTTAAAAACATCAATTCTTCGGTGCTCAGCTTCATTTATAGTTAAAACTCTCATATCCATACATGACTACTGGAAAAACCATAGCCTTGACTAGATGGACCTTTGCTGGCAAAGTAATGTCTCTGTTTTTGATATGCTATCTAGGTTGGTCATAACTTTTCTTCCAAGGAGCAAGCATCTTCTAATTTCATGGCTGTAGTCACCATCTGCAGTGATTTTGGAGCCCAAAAAGATAAAATCTGTCACTGTTTCCATTGTTTCCCCATCTATTTGCCATGAAATGATAGAACTATAAGCGATGATCTCAGTTTTCTGAATGTTGAGTTTTAAGACAAATTTTTCACTCTCCTCTTTCACTTTCATCAAGAGGTTCTTAGTTCTTTCTTCTTCGCTTTCTGCCATAAGAGTGGTGTCATCTGCATATCTGAGGTTATTGATATTTCTCCCGGCAATCTTGATTCCAGCTTGTGCTTCTTCCAGCCCATCATTTCCCATGATGTACTCTGCATATAAATTAAATAAGCAGGGTGACAATATACAGTCTTGACATAATTTTTTTCCCTATTTGGATCCAGTCTGTTGTTCCATGTCCAGTTCTAACTGTTGCTTCTTGACCTGCATAGAGATTCTCAGGAGGCAAGTCAGGTGGTCTGGTATTCCCATCTCTTGAAGAATTTTCCAGTTTGTTTTGTTCCACCCCGTCAAAGGCTGGTGGGTGGTGGTGTAGTCGCTAAGTCATGTCAGACTCTTGCGACCCCATGGGCTGTAGCCTGCCAGGCTCCTCTGTCCATGGGATTTCCCAGGCACAAATTCTGGAGTGGGTTGCCATTTCCTTCTCCAAGTCAAATGCTGTGGCATATTCAATAAAGCAGAATAGATGTTTTTCTGGAACACCCCCCCTTTCTGATGATTCAATGGATGTTGGCAATTTGATCTCTGGTTCCTCTGCCTTTTCTAAAACCAGCTTGAACATCTGGAAATTCACGGTTCATGTACTTTTGAAGCAGAATTTNACCCCCCCTTTCTGATGATTCAATGGATGTTGGCAATTTGATCTCTGGTTCCTCTGCCTTTTCTAAAACCAGCTTGAACATCTGGAAATTCACGGTTCATGTACTTTTGAAGCAGAATTTTAAGCATTACTTTGCTAGCGTGTGGGATGAGTGCAACTGTGCGGTAGCTTTAGCATTCTTTGGCATTGCCTTTCTTTGGGATTGGAATGAAAACTGACCCTTTCCAGTCCTGTGGCCACTGCTGAGTTTTCCAAATTTGCTGGCATATTGAGTGTGGCACCTTCACAGCATCATCTTTTAGGATTTGAAATAGCTCAACTGGAATTCCATCACCTCCATTAACTTTATTCATAGTGATGCTTTCTAAGGCCCTCTTGATTTTGCATTTCAGCATGTCTGGCTCTAGGTGAGTGATCACAGCATCATGATTATCTGGGTTATGAAGATCTTTTTTGTACATTTCTTTTGTGTATTCTTGCCAACTCTTTCATATATCTACATTATTAATATCATATATTATATGATATTTGTTTTTCTCTTTCTGACTTACTTCACTCTGTATAATAGGCTCTGGGTTCATCCAGTTCTAAGAACTGACTCAAATGCATTCCTTTTTATAGTTAAGTAATATTCCATTGTATATATGTACCACAACTTCCTTATCCATTTTTCTGTTGATGGACGTCTAGATGGCTTCCATGTCCTAGCTATTGTAAATAGTGCTGCAACAAACAGATGAAATTCGGAGTACATGTGTCTTTTTCAGTTATGGTTTCCTCAGGGTATATGTTCAGCAGCGGGACTGCTAAGTCATATAGTAGTTTTATTCCTAGTTTTTTAAGGAATCTCAATACTGTTCTTTGTAGTGGTTGTATCAGTTTGCATTCCCTCCAACGGTGTAAGAAGGTTCCCTTTTCTCCACACCCAATCTGGCATTTATTATCTGGAGACATTTTTATGATTGCCTTTCTGACCAGTGTGAGGTAGTACCTCACTATAGTTTTGATTTGCATTTCTCTAGTAATGAGTGATGTTGAGCGTCATTCATATGTTTCAGCTCAGTTCAGTCGCTCAGTCGTATCCGACTGTCTGTGACCCCATGAATCGCAGCACGCCAGGCCTCCCTGTCCATCACCAGCTCCCAGAGTACACTCAGACTCATGTCCATTGAGTCAGTGATGCCATCCAGCCATCTCATCCTCTGTCGTCCCCTTCTCCTCCTGCCCCCAATCCCTCCCAGCATCAGAGTCTTTTCCAATAAGTCATCTCTTCGAATGAGGTGGCCAAAGTACTGGAGTTTCAGCTTTAGCATCATTCCTTCCAAAGAAATCCCGGGGTTGATCTCCTTCAGAATGGACTGGTTGGATCCGTTTATTCATCTGTATGTCTTCTTTGGAGAAATATCTGTCTAGGTCTTCTGCCCACATTTTGATTTGTTGGTTTGTCTTTCTGGTATTGAGTTGCATGAACTGCCTATATATTTTGGAGATTAAGTCTTTGTTAGGTGTTTTGTTTGATATTTTCTCCCATTCTGAGGGTTGTCTTTTCACCTTGCTTGTAGTTCCTTCTTTGTGCAAGATATTTTAAACTTGATTAGGTCCCATTTGTTTATTTTTGTGTTTATTTTCTTTGCTCTAGGAGGTATATTATAGAGGATTTTGCAGTGATATATATTAGAGAGTGTTCTGCCTATATTTTCCTCTAAGAGTTTTATGGTTTCTGGTCTTACCTTTAGGTCTTTCATACATTTTGAGTTTATTTTTGTGTTTGGTGTTAGGAAGTTTTCTAATTTCATTCTTTTTCATCTAGTTGACCAATTTTTCCAGCAAACCTTGTTGAAGAGGCTGTCTTTTCTGCATTGTATATTGTTGCCTCCTTTGTCAAAGATAAACTGTTCATGGTGCGTAGGTTTTTCTCTGGACTTTCTATCTTGTTCCATTGGTCTATATTCTGTTTTTGTGCCAGTACCATACTGTCCTTTTAAATTTTTATTTATTTTTAATTGAAGGTTAATTGCTTTACAGAATTTTGTTGTTTTCTGCCAAACCTCAACATGAATCAGCCATAGGTATACAGATGTCCCCCTCCCTCTTGAAACTCCCTCCCATCTTATTCCCCATTCTCCCCTCTAGGTTGTTACAGAGCCCCTGTTTGAGTTCCTTGAGTCATACAGCAAATTCCCATTGGCTATCTATTACGTGTGCTAACATAAGTTTGATGACTGTAGATCTGTAGTATAGTCTGAAGTTGGGAGGGCTGATTCCTCCAGTTCCTTTTTTTTTTTTTAATTGCTTTGGTTATTCAGGATCTTTTGTGTTTCCATACAAATTGTGAAATTATTTGCTCTAGTTCTGTGAAAAATACTCTTGGCAATTTAATGGGGATTGCTTAGCAGCAGCAGGATTGAATCAATAGGTTGCTTTGGATAATACAGTCATTTTCACTATATTGATTCTTCCAATCCAAGAACATTGCATATTTGTCCATCTGTTTGTGTTGTCTTTGATTTCTTTCTATCAGTGTCTTATAGCTTTCTGCATACAGGTCTTTTTTTCTCTTTGGGAAAATTTATTCCTAAGTATTTTATTCTTTTTATTGTGAATGGGATTATTTTCTCAATTTGTATTTTGGATGCTTCATTGTTACTTTATAGGAAGCAAGGGATTTCTGTGTATTAATTTTATATCATGTGACTTTCCAATTTCACTAATTATCTCTAATATAATTTTTGGTTATCTTTAGGGTTTTCTGTGTAGAGAATCATGTCATCTGCAAAGAGTAAGTTTTACTTCTTTTCTGGTCTGGATTCCTTTTATATCTTTATCTTCTCTGATTGCTATGGCTAAAAGTTCCAAAACTATGTTGAATAATAGTGTCTTGTTAGTGATTTTAGAGGAAATGCTTTCAGTTTTTCACCCTTGAGGGTAATGTTTGTTGTGGGTTTGTCATTTATGGCCTTTATTATGTTGAGGCAGGTTCATTCTATATCTGCTTTCTGAGATTTTTTTTATCATAAATAGGTGTTGAATTTTGTCAAAGGCTTTCACTGCATCTTTTGAAATGATCATATGGTTTTTAATCTTTCAATTTGTTAATATGATGTATCATATTAATTGATTTGCATATATTGAAGAATCTTTGCATCCCTGGGATAAAATCAACTTGGTCTGATGTATGATCTTTTTAATATGTCGTTGGATCCTGTTTTCTAGAATTTTGTTGAGTATTTTTGCACCTGTGTTCATCAGTGTTATTGGTCTGTAATTTTTTTGTGACATCTTTGTCTGGTTTTGATATAAGGGTGATGGTGGTCTCGAAAAATGAGCTTGGGAGTTTTCCTTCCTCTCCAATTTTCTGGAAGAGTTTGAGCAGGATAGGTGTTAGCTCATCTCTAAACTTTTGGTACAATTCCATTTGTGATGCCATCTGGTCCTGGGCTTTTGTTTGTTGGAAGATCTTTTATTACAGTTTGCATTTCTGTGCTTGTGGTTGGTCTGTTTATATTTCCTATTTCTTCCTGGTTCAGTTTTGGAAGGTTATACTTTTTTAAGAATTTGTCCATTTCTTCCAAGTTGTCCATTTTGTTGGAATATAGTTTCTCCTGATAGTCTCTTATGCTTTGTATTTCTGTGTTGTCTATTGTAACTCTCTCTCTCTCTTTTTTTTTTTCCTAATTTTACTGATTTGAGTCATCTCCCTTTTTTCTCTTGATGAGTCTGGCTAAATGATTTGTCAGTGTTGTTTATCTTCTCAAAGAACCAGCTTTTAGCTTTATCAATCATTGTGTTTTTTAAGGTATCTCATACTGCGCTCCACAGTGGCTATACCAATTTATGTCCCCACCAATGGTATAACAGTGTTCCTGTTGTTTCACATCCTCTTCAGCATTTCTTGGTTGTAGATTTTTTGATGGCCATTTTGGCCTGTGTGAGGTGATACCTCATTGAAGTTTTGACTTGCATTTCTCTGATGAAGAGTCATGGCATCTGGTCCCATCACTTCATGGGAAATAGATGGGGAAACAGTGGAAACAGTGTCAGACTTTATTTTTAGGGGCTCCAAAATCACTGCAGATGGTGACTGCAGCCATGAAATTAAAATAGGCTTACTCCTTGGAAGAAAAGTTATGACCAATCTAGATAGTATATTCAAAAGCAGAGACATTACTTTGCCAACAAAGGTCCAACTAGTCAAGGCTATGGTTTTTTCAGTGGTCATGTATGGATGCGAGAGTTGGACTGTGAAGAAAGCTGAGCACCAAAGAATTGATGCTTTTGAACTGTGGTGTTGGAGAAGACTCATGAGAGTCCCTTGGACTACAAGATCTAACCATTCCATTCTGAAGGAGATCAGCCCTGGGATTTCTTTGGAAGGAATGATGCTTAAGCTGAAACTCCAGTACTTTGGCCACCTCATGAGAAGAGTTGACTCATTGGAAAAGACTCTGATGCTGGGAGGGATTGGGGGCAAGAGGAGAAGGGGATGACAGAGGATGAGATGGCTGGATGGCATCACTGACTCGATGGATATGAGTCTGAGTGTACTCTGGGAGCTGGTGATGGACAGGGAGGCCTGGCGTGCTGTGATTCATGAGGTCGCAAAGAGTTGGACACGACTGAGGGACTGAACTGAACTGATGAAGAGTGACGTTGATCACCTGTTCATGTGCTTTTTTGTTCATCAGTATGTCATCTTTGAAAAAAATGTCTGTTTAGATCTTCTGCAAATTTTTTTATTGAGTTCCTTTTTTTAAAATATGGAGCTTCATGAGGTATTTATAAATTTTAGAGACTAATACCTTGTTGGTCACATTGTTTCCAAATATTTTCTCCGATTCTGTGGATTGTCTATTTGTTTTGTTTATAACCTTTGCTGTGCAAAAGCTTTTAAGTTTAACTAAGTCCCATTTGTTTATTTTTGTTTTTATTTCCTTTTTTCTAAGAGGTGGGTAAAAAACAGCTTGTGGCAATTTATGTCAATTTACATGTTCTGCCTATGCTTTCTTCTAGGCGTTTTACAGTGTTCAGTGATATATTTAGGTGTTTAGTATATTTTGTGTTTATTTTTGTGTGTGGTGTTGGGGGTATTCTAATTTCATTCTTTTACTATAGCTGTCCAATTTTCTGAGCACTACTTATTGAAAAGACTGTCCTTTCTCCATTGCATTTTCTTGTCTCCTTTGTCATATATTAGGTGACCATAGGGGCAGGGGTTTGATATCTGGGCTTTCTATCTTGTTCCATTGATCTATTTTTCTGTTTGTGTGTGTGTGTGTGTGTGTGTGTGCCATGTCTATATTCTCTATACTCTTTATAATATTTAGATTATTGAAGCTTTGTAGTATATCTGAAGTCAGGGATTTTAATTCCTTCTGCTCCATTCTTTTTTCTCAAGATTGCTTTGTCTAGTCAGGGTCTTTGTGTTTCCCTACAAACTGTAGGATTTTTTTTTTTATCTAGTTCTGTGAAGCCATTGGTAATTTGATAGCAATTGCATTGAATCTATAGATTGCTTTGGGTAGCATAGTTATTTTGACAATATTGATTCTTCCAATCCAAGAACATGGTAGGTCTCTCCATCTGTTTGTGTCTTCTTTGTTTTTTTCATCAGTATCATAGTTTCCTGACAACAGATCTTTTGCCTCATTAGCTAAGTTTATTCTTAGGTATTTTATACTTCTGATGGTAAATAGGATTGTTTCCTTAATCTCTTCTATGATTTTTCATTATTAATATATATGAGTTAGTTATTCAGTTAGCTAGTATTTAGTTATTTAGTTAGTATATACAAGAGATTTCTTTGTATTAATTTTGTGTCCTGAAACTTTGCCAAATTCATTGATGAGTTCTAGTCGTTTTCTGATAGCATATTTAGGATATTCTATCCATAGTATCATGTCATCTACAAACAATGACAGTTTACCTCTTTTCCAATTTGGATTCCTTTTATTGCCTTTTCTTCTCTAGTACCTGTGGCCAGGACTTCCTAAACGAAGTTGAATAAAAGCAGCAAGAGTGGACACCCTTGTCTTGTTCCTGATCTTTGAGAAACAGCTCTCAGTTTTTCACTTTTAAGAATTGCATTTGCTGTGGGTTTGTCCTGTATGGCTTTTATTATGTTGACTTATATTCCCTCTATGTCCACTTTTTGTCAAGTTGTTATCATAAATGGGTGTTGAAATTTGTCAAATACTTTTTCTAGATAAAGATTTTTAGATCCATCTCTTCAGCTCAGTTCAATTGCTCAATCATGTCTATTTGTGACCCCATAGACTTCAGGGAAGCATGCCAGGCTTCCCTGTCCATCACAAATTCCCAGAGCTTACTCAAACCCATGTCCATTGAGTCAGTGATGCTGTGATTCAGTCAATGATGGTGATCCAACCATCTCATCTTCTGTCGTCCCCTTTTCCCTCCTCCTTCAATCTTTCCCAGCATTAGGGTATTTTCCAGTGAGTCAGTTCTTCGCATCAGGTGGCCAAACTATTGGAGTTTAAGCTTCAGCATCAGTCCTTCCAATGAATATTCAGGGCTGATTTCCTTTAGGATGACTGGTTGGATCTCCTTGCTGTCCAGGGAACTCTCAAGTGTCTTCTCCAACACCATAGTTCAAAAGCATCACTTATTTGGTGCTCAGCTTCATTTATAGTCCAACTCTCACATCCACACATGACTACTGGAAAAACCATAGCTTTGACTAGATGGACCTTTGTTGGCAATGTCTCTGCTTTTAAATATGCTCTCTAGGTTAGTTATAGCTATTCTTCCAAGGAGCAAACGTCTTTTAATTACATGGTTTCAGTCACCATCTGCAGTGATTTTGGAGCACCCCCCCAAAAAAGTATCTCATTGTTTGCATTGTTTCCCCATCTATTTGCCATGAAGTGATGGGACTGGATGCCATGATCTTAGTTTTCTGAATGTTGAGTTTTAAGCCAACTTTTTCACTCTCCTCTTTTGTTTTCATCAAGAGGCTCTTCAGTTCTTCACTTTCTGCCATATCTTACCAACATTCTTTGCTTTCTGGTCCATCTCTTAGGAACATTCAAATATGGTATAGCATACAGTATATACTATACATTTTATAGCATTACAGAATATTTAGTGAAGTTGATTCTTCTTGAACAACACAGTTTTAAAATGTGTAGGTCTACTTATCCATGAATTTTTCAGTAGTAAATGGAACAGTACTATTGTGGTTGGTCAAACCAAAGAATAAGGAGCTGGGGATAGAAGGAACTACAGATATGAAGAGCTGAAGGCTATATGTGGATTTTGAACTACATAGGGTTTTGGCACACAGGCCCCCCACATTGTTCAAGAATCATCTGTGTAGTCCCCATGCATTGCATCACGTCACCATGGTTTATTTCATCACTGAAAGTTTCTACCGTTTGACTCTCTTTCTCTATTTTAATTAACCCCTATATTTCACCTCTGTGTCTTTGAGGATGTTTGGTTTTTTAAGATTCCATACATGAGATCAGAAGGCAGTTTTATGACTTTATCTGACATTTAACTTGGCATAACACTGAAGGTCTATCCATGTTTTCACAAATGGAAATATTTCCTTCTTATTATGACTGAATAATATTCCATCACACACACATATATATGTATATGTACATATATATACATGCCAAATTTTCTGTATCCATTCATGAAGTGATAAGTAATTTCTGTTATCTTGGCTCTTGTAAAAATACTACAAATTGTGACTGTGCATGTGGCCTTTAGAGTTAGTTTTTTTTTTATCTTATTTTGATACTAAAAAGTGTAATTGCATCATGTGGTAGTATCTATTTTTATTGAATCTTCACACTGTTTTCCATGGTGGCTGCACCAATTTAAATTCCCACCAACAATGCACAGTTCAGTTTAGTTCAGTTCAGTCGCTCAGTCATATCCGACTCTTTGTGACCCCATGAATCGGAGCATGCCAGCCCTCCCTGTCTACTAACTCCCAGAGTTCACTCAGGCTCACGTCCATCGAGTCAGTGATGCCATCCAGCCATCTCATCCTCTGTCGTCCCCTTCTCCTCCTGCCCCCAATTCCTCCCAGCATCAGAGTCTTACAATGAGTCAACTCTTCGCATGAGGTGGCCAAAGTACTGGAGTTTCAGCTTCAGCATCATTCCTTCCAAAGAAATCCCAGGGCTGGTCTCCTTCAGAATGGACTGGTTGGATCTCCTTGCAGTCCAAGGGACTCTCAGAAGTCTTCTCCAACACCACAGTTCAAAAGCATCAATTCTTCGGCACTCAGACTTCTTCACAGTCCAACTCTCACATCCATACATGACCACAGGAAAAACCATAGCCTTGACTAGATGGACCTTAGTTGGCAAAGTAATGTGTCTGCTTTTGAATATACTATCTAAGTTGATCATAACTTTTCTTCCAAGGAGTAAGCGTCTTTTAATTTCATGGCTGCAGTCACCATCTACAGTGATTTTGGAGCCCCAAAAATAAAGTCAGCCACTGTTTCCACTGTTTTCCCATCTACTTCCCATGAAGTGATGGGACCAGATGCCGTGATCTTCATTTTCTGAATGTTGAGCTTTAAGCCAACTTTTTCACTCTCTACTTTCACTTTCTTTTTTGGGTTTGTTTGTTTTTCTATTTTTTCTACTTTCACTTTCATCAGGAGGCCTTTTAGTTCCTCTTCACTTTCTGCCATAAGGGTGGTGTCATCTGCATATCAAAGCGCTCCCTTTTCTCCACATTTTCACTAATACCTACTGCTTCCTGATAGCCATTCTAACAGGTGAGGTAACATCTCATTGTAGTTTTTATGTGCATTTCTCTGAGGATTATAGATGTTGAGCTCTTTTTTATGGCCCTTTTGGCCATCTGTATTTCTTCTTTGGAGAAATGTCTATTCAGATCTTCTGCCTAATTTTTCATCATATTTTTGCTGCTGTTGATGCTATTGACTTGTACAAGTTCTTTGGATATCAATTCTTTATCATTATTTTCTCTCATTCAGTAAGGTTAACTTTTGAGTTTGTTGATTATATCCTTTAGTGAGCTGTCTCAATTTCTTGAACTGAAGATTAGAGCTATTATGATACAAAATCCAAGTGGAAAACCATAAAATGCACATATTCCCTTTGCCAAATAATGAGTAGGAAGTACATCTGACTCTTAAACTATAAGGGTTAATCCATACATAATGTAGAATTGGCCTTTCATATCTGCAGTTTGTTACATTTGCCAATTAAACCCACCATGGACTGTGTGCACTGTAATATTTACTACTGAAAAACATCTGCATATAATTCATCAGTGAAGTCCTCTGGTTCTGAGCTTCAGTTTGTTGTGATATTTTGATGACCAATTTAATTCCCTTACTAGTAATCAGTCTACTCAGATCTATTTCCTTATAATTGTTTTGATAGGTTATATGTATCAAGAAATATACCTATTTCTCCTAGATTGCCCAATTTGTTGTATATAATTGTTCATACCTGTCTGTGATGATCCTCTGTAAATCTTTAGTGTCAATTGTAATGTCTCCCCTTTCATTTTTGATTTTGAGTTTTATCTTTTTCTGTTGATGAGCTTAGTCAAAAGTTTGCCAATTTTATTTTTGCAGGAACTGGCTTTTAGTTTCATTGACCTTTTAATTGTCTCTTTAAAAATTTGCACTGTGATTTTTATATATCTGATTTTTCTTCTCCCTCTAAGACCCATATGGTTCAAATATTGTTTCATTTGATGTTGGTTCCTCAGCCCTTAAGCTATTTTCACTCTTTTATTTTTTTCTTTTTGCTTCTCTGATTAGGTAAGTTCCCTGATTAGTTAATTTACAATGTTGAGTTAGTTTCTGTTGTACAGCAAAGTGAATCAGTTATGCATATAGACATATCCACATAGTGTGGGCGGCTGCGACCAGTGCACATAGTGCGGCTGAGAAGAGCTACCCCGGACATCTGAGGTCAGGGGCAGAAGCCAGGAGGACCCCATGCCGGAGGGGCGGTGGCCAAGAGGAGTTACCCCACGTCCGAGGTCAGGGGCAGCGGCCGAGAGTGCCAGGCTGCAACGGTGCAGGAATGGCTAAGAGGAGCTACCCCATGTCCAAGGCCAGGGGTGGCGGCCAGGAAGAGCAACCCCATGTCCAAGAAATAGTGGCTGCATGGGCGCAAGAGGGCCTAGAGAAGCTATTCCATATTCAAGGTCAGGAGGAGCGGTGGTGAGGAGATATTCCTCATCCAAAGTAAGGAGCAGGGGCTGCACTTAGCTGGAGAAACCATGAAGAGATACCCCATGTCCAAGGTAAGAGAAACCCAAGTAAGACAGTAGGTGTTGCAAGAGGGCATCAGAGGGCAGACACACTGAAACCATACTCACAGAAAACTAGTCAGTCTAATCACACTAGGACCACAGCATTGTCTTTCTCAATGAAACTAACTCATGCCCATGGGGCCACCCAAGACAGGCAGGTCATGGTGGAGAGGTCTGACAGAATATGGTCCACTGGAGAAGGGAATGGTAAACCACTTCAGTATTCTTGCCTTGAGAACCCCATGAACAGTATGAAAAGGGAAAATGATAGGCTACTGAGAGAAGAACTCCCCAGGTCAGTAGGTGCCCAATATGCTGATGGAGATCAGTGGAGAAATCACTCCAGAAAGAATGAAGGGATGGAGCCAAAGCAAAAACAATACCCAGCTGTAGATGTGACTGGTGATAGAAGCAAAGTCTGATGCTGTAAAGAGCAATATTGCATAGGAACCTGTATTGTCAGGTCCATGAATCAAGACAAATTAGAAGTGGTCAAACAACAGATGACAAGAATGAACGTCAACATTCTAGGAATCAGCAAACTAAAATGGACTGGAATGGGTGAATTTAACTCAGATGACCATTATATCTACTACTGTGGGCAGAAATCCCTTAGAAGAAGTGGAATAGCCATCATGGTCAACAAAAGAGTCTGAATTGCAGTACTTGGATGCAATCTCAAAAACGACAGAATNACCATTATATCTACTACTGTGGGCAGGAATCCCTCAGAAGAAATGGAGTAGCCATCATGAGCAACAAAAGAGTCCGAAATGCAGTACTTGGATGCAATCTCAAAAACGACAGAATGATCTCTGTTCGTTTCCAAGGCAAACCATTCAATATCACAGTAATCCAAGTCTATGCCCCAACCAGTAATGCTGAAGAAGCTGAAGTTGAACTGTTCTATGAAGACCTGCAAGACCTTTTAGAACTAATACCCAAAAAAGATGTCCTTTTCATTATAGGGAACTGGAGTGCAAAAGTAGGAAGTCAAGAAATACCTGGGGTAACAGGTAAATTTGTCTTTGGAATATGAAACAAAGCAGGGCAAAGACTAATAGAGTTTTGTCAAGAAAATGCACTGGTCATAGCAAACACCCTCTTCCAACAATGCAAGAGAAGACTCTACACATGGACATCACCAGATGGTCAACACCGAAATCAGACTGATTATATTCTTTGCAGCCAAAGATGGAGAAGCTTTATACAGTCAACAAAAACAAGACCAGGAGCTGACTGTCACTCAGATCATGAACTCCTTATTGCCAAATTCAGACTTAAATTGAAGAAAGTAGGGAAAACCATTAGACTAGGTATGACCTAAATCAAATCCCTTATGATTATAAAGTGGAAGTGAGAAAAGGATTAAAGGGACTAGATCTGATAGACAGAGTGCCTGATGGGCTATGGACTGAGGTTCATGACATTGTACAGGAGACAGAAATCAAGATCACCCCCATGGAAAAGAAATGCAAAAAAGCAAAATGGCTGTCTGGGGAGTCCTTACAAATAGCTGTGAAAAGAAGAGAAGTGAAAAGAAAAGGAGACAAGGAAAGATATAAGCATCTGAAACAGAGTTCCAAAGAATAGCAAGGAGAGATAAGAAAGCCTTCTTCAGTGATCAATGCAAAGAAATAGAGGAAAACAACAGAATGGCAAAAACTAGAGATCTCTTCAAGAAAATGAGAGATACCAAGGGAACATTTCATGCAAAGATGGGCTCAATAAAGGACAGAAATGGTATGGACTTAACAGAAACAGAAGATATTAAGAGGCAGCAAGAATACACAGAAGAACTGTACAAAAATGATCTTCATGACCAAGAAATCACTATTTTGTGATCACTCACCTAGAGCCAGACATCCTGGAATGTGAAGTCAAGTGGGCCTTAGAAAGCATCACTACGAACAAAGCTAGTGGAGGTGATGGAATTCCAGTGGAGCTATTTCAAATCCTAAAGATGATGCTGTGAAAGTGCTCTACTCAATATGCCAGCAAATATGGAAACTCAGCAGTGGCCACAGGACTAGAAAAGGTCAGTTTTCATTCCAACCTCAAAAAAAGGCAATGCCAAAGAATGCTCAAACTACTTCACAATTGCACTCATCTCACATGCTGGTAAAGTAATGCTCAAAATTCTCCAAGCCAGGCTTCAGCAGTATGTGAACCGTGAGCTTCCAGATGGTCAAGCTGGTTTTAGAAAAGGCAGAAGAACCAGAGATCAGATTGCAAACATCCACTGGATCATCGAAAAAGCAAGAGGGTTCCAGAAAAATATCTATTTCTGCTTTATTGACTATGCCAAAGCCTTTGGGTGTGGATCACAATAAACTGTGGGAAATTCTGAAAGGGATAGGAATACCAGAGCACCTGAGCTGACTCTCGAGAAACCTATATGCAGGTGAGGAAGCAACAGTTAGAACTGGACATAGAACAATACACTGGTTCCAAATAGGAAAAGAAGTACTTCAAGGCTGTATATTGTCACTCTGCTTATTTAACTTATATGCAGAGTACATCATGAGAAACACTGGTCTGGAAGAAGCACAAGCTGGAATCATGAATGCTGGGAGAAATATCAATAGCCTCAGATATGCAGATGACACCACCCTTATGGTATAAAGTGAAGAGGAACTAAAAAGCCTCTTGATGAAAGTGAAAGGAGAGAAAAAGGTGGCTTAAGGCTCAATACTCAGAAAACTAAGATCATGGAATCTGCTCCCATCACTTCATGTGAAATAGATGGGGAAATAGTGGAAACAGTGTCAGACTTTATTTTTGGGGGGTCCAAAATCACTGCAGATGGTGACTGCATACATGAAATTAAAAGACGCTTACTACTTGGAAGAAAAGTTGTGACCAACCTAGATAGCATATCAAAAAGCAGAGACATTATTTTGCCAACAAAGGTCTATCTAGTCAAGGCTTTTCCAATGGTCATGTAAGGATGTGAGAGTTGGATTGTGAAGAAAGCAGAGCGCTGAAGAATTGTTTCTTTTGAAGTGTGGTGTTGGAGAAGACTCTTGAGAGTTCCTTGGACTGCAGGAGATCGAACCAATCCATTCTGAAGGAGATCAGCCCTGGGATTTCTTTGGAAGAAATGATGCTAAAGCTAAAACTCCAATAATTTGGCCACCTCATGTGAAGAGTTGACTCACTGGAAAAGACTCTGATGCTGGGAGGGAATGAGGTCAGGAGGAGCAGGGGTCGAGAGAGGATGAGATGGCTGAATGGCCTCACTGACTTGATGAACGTGAGTCTGAGTGAATTCCAGGAGTTGGTGTTGGACAGGGAGGCCTGGCGTGCTGCGATTCATGGGGTCACAAAGAGTCAGACATGACTGAGAGACTGAACTGAACTGAAGTGTACTCTTTTTAGATTTCCTTCCCATTTAGGTAATCACAGAGCATTGAGTAGAATCCCCTGTGTTACACAGTAATTTCTCATTAGTTATATCTTTTATATATTGTTCTTATTGCTTAATCACTAAGTTGCATTCAATTCTTTTGCCACCTCATGGACTGTAGCCTGCCAGGTTCCTCTGCCCATGGGATTTCCCAGGCAGGAATACTGGAATGGGTCACCATTTCCAGCTCCAGGGGATCTTCCCAATCAGAGACTGAACCCACATCTCCTGCATTTTATATATAAATAGTGTGAAGTGGAGTGAAATTCACTCAGTCGTGTCCAACTCTGTGACCCCATGGGCTATACAGTCCATGTAATTCTCTAGGCCATAATACTGGAGTGGGTTTTCTTTTCTTTCTCCAGGGGGTCTTTCCAACCCAGGGATCAAACCCAGGTCTCCTACATTGCAGGCAGATTCCTTACCTGTAGTTTATATGTGTCAATTCCAATCTCCTAATTTCTCACACACCAGTCTCCAAATTTGTCACACACCTCTTTCTCCCTTAGGTAACCATTAGTTTGTTTTCTATATCTATGATTGTATTCAGTTCAGTTCAGTTGCTCAGTCGTGTCCGACTCTTTGCAACCCCATGAATCGCAGCACATCAGGCCTCCCTGTCCATCACCAACTCCTGGAGTTCACTTAGACTCACGTCCATCGAGTCAGTGATGCCGTCCAGCCATCTCATCCTCTGTCGTCCCCTTCTCCTCCTGCCCCCAATCCCTCCCAGCATCAAAGTCTTTTCCAATGAGTCAACTCTTCTGCTTTGCAAATAAGTTAATCTGTATTACTTTTCTAGATTCCTCATATAAGAAATATTGAATAATATTTGTATTTCTCACTCACTTCACTCTATATGACAATCTCTAGATCCAGCCATACTGCCTCAAATGTCCTTATTTCATTCTTTTTTATGGCTGAGTGACAGTCCTTTGGATCATTGTACAGCATCTTCTTTATTCCTACAATGATGGACATTTAGTTGACTTCCATGTCCTGCCTATTGTAAACAGTGTTAAAATGAAGATTGTGGTTCATGTATCTTTTCGAATTATGGTTTTCTCTGCATATATGTCTAAGAGTTGGATTGCTGGATGATAGGGTGGTTCTGTTTTCGGTTTTTTAAGGTACCTCCATGCTACACTCCAACAGTGGCTTAGCGAATTTACATTCCCACCAACAGTCTAGGAGAGTTCCATTTTGTCCTTTCCCTTTCCAGCATTTATTTTTTATAGAATTTTAAAATCATGGGCGTTCTGATAGGTGTGCTTATTGATAGTTCTCCCAGCAATCTTGATTCAAGCTTGTGCTTCTTCCAGCCCAGCATTTCTCATGATGTACTCTGCATATAAGTTAAATAAACAGAGTGACAATATACAGCCTTGATGTACTCCTTTTCCTATTTGGAACAAGTGTGTTGTTCCATGTCCAGTTCTAGCTGTTGCTTCCTCACCTGCATGTAGGTTTCTCAAGAGGCAGCTCAGGTGCTCTGGTATTCCCATTCTTTTCACAATTTTCCACAGTTTATTGTGATACACACAGTCAAAGGCTTTGGCATAGTCAATAAAGCAGAAATAGATGTTTTTCTGGAACCCTCTTGCTTTTTCGATGATCCAGCAGATGTTAGCAATTTGATCACTGGTTCCTCTGCCTTTTCTAAAACCAGCTTGACCATCTGGAAGTTCACGTTTCACATATTGTTGAAGCCTGGCTTAGAGAATTTTGAGCATTACTTTACCAGTATGTGAGATGGGTGCAATTGTGTGGTAGTTTGAGCATTCTTTGGCATTGACTTTCTTTGAGATTGGAATGAAAACTGACCTTTTCCAATCTTGTGATCACTGATGAGTTTTCCAAATTTGCTGGCATACTGAGTACAGCACTTTCACAGCATCATCTTTCAGGATTTGAAACAGCTCCACTGGAATTCCATCACCTCCACTAGCTTTGTTCATAGTAATATTTTCTAAGGCCCACTTGACTTCACATTCCAGGATGTCTGGCTCTAGGTGAGTGATCACAACATCGTGATTATCTTGATCGTGAAGATCTTTTTTGTACAGTTCTCCTGTGTATTCTTGCCACCTCTTCTTCATATCTTCTGCTTCTGTTAGGTCCATACCATTTCTGTCCTTTATTGAGCCCATCTTTGCATGAAATGTTCTCTTGTTATCTCTCATTTTCTTGAAGAGATCTCTAGTCTTTGCCATTCTGTTGTTTTCCTCTATTTCTTTGCCTTGATCACTGAGGAAGGCTTTCTTATCTCTCCTTGCTATTCTTTGGAACTCTGCATTCAGATGTTTACATCTTTCATTTTCTCCTTTACTTTTCGCTTCCCTTCTTTAATGCCACCACCCTTATCGCAGAAAGTGAAGAGGAACTAAAAAGCCTCTTGATGAAAGTGAAAGAGGAGAGTGAAAAACTTGGCTTAAACCTCAACATTCAGAAAACAAAGATCATGGCATCTGGTCCCATCAATTCATGGGGAATATATGGGGAAACAGTGGAAACAGTGTCAGACTTTATTTGGGGGGGCTCCAAAATCACTGTAGATGGTGATTGCACCCATGAAATTAAAAGATGCTTACTCCTTGGAAGAAAAGTTATGACCAACCTAGATAGCATATTGAAAAGCAGAGACTTTACTTTGACAACAAAGATCCATCTAGTCAAGGCTATGGTTTTTCCAATGGTCATATATGGATCTGAGAGTTGGATTGTGAAGAAAGCTGAGCACCAAAGAACTGATACTTTTGAACTGTGGTGTTCGAGTAGACCTTTGAGAGTCCCTTGGACTGCAAGGAGACTCAACCAGTCCATTGTGAAGGACATCAGCCCTGGAATTTCTTTGGAGGGAACAATGCTGAAGCTGAAACTCCAGTACTTTGGCCACTTCATGCAAAGAGTTGACTCATTGGAACAGACTGTAATTCTGGGAGGGATTGGGAACAGGAGAAGAAAGGGACGACAGAGGATGAGATGGCTGGATCGCATCACTGACTTGATGGACGTGAGTCTGAGTGAACTCCGGGAGTTGGTGATGGACAGGGAGGCCTGGCGTGCTGTGATTCATGGGGTTGCAAAGAGTTGGACACAATTGAGTGACTGAACTGAACTGATTCTGATAAGTGTGAGGTAGTAGCTCTTTGTAATTGGATTTGCATTACTCTGGCAATGGCACCCCGCTCCAGTACTCTTGCCTGGAAAATCCCATGGATAGAGGAGCCTGGAAGGGTGCTCTCCGTGGGGTCACTGAGGGTCGGACACAACTGAGTGACTTCACTTTAACCTTTCACTTTCATGCATTGGAGAAGGCAATGGCAACCCACTCCAATGTTCTTGCCTGAAGAATCTCAGGGATGGGGGAGCCTGGTGGGCTGCCATCTATGGGGTCGCACAGAGTCATACACGACTGAAGCAACTTAGCAGCAATAGCAGAATGAATGATGATGTTGTTAATAATTTCATGTTTCTGGCCATTTGTATATCTTTTATGGAGAAACGTGTATTTCAGTCTTCTGCCCATTTTTAAAATAATTTTTTAATATTGAGATGCATGGGTTTTTTGTATATTTTGGAGATTAACCCCTTCTCAGTTGCTTTGTTTGCAAATACTTTCCCCCATCTTGAGAGCTGTCTTTTCATTTTGCTCATGTTTCCTTTATTGTGCAAAAGATTTTAAGTTTAATTAGGCTATATTTATTTATTTTTGTTTCTATTTTCATTATTCTAGGCAGTGGATCAAAAAAGATCTTGCTGTGATTTATGTCAAAGTGTGTTATGCCTGTTTGCTTCTAAGAGTTTTATAGTATGCAGCATTAAATTTAGATCTTTATTAGATTTCAATCTTATTCCTGTGTATGGTGTTAGAGAGTGTTCTAATTTTATTCTTTTACATGTAGCTGTCTAGTTCTCAAAATACCACTTATTGAAGATTGTCTTCTCTCAATTATATATTCTTGCTTCCTTTGCAGTATATTAGGTGGCCAAAGTGTATGGGCTTATTTCTGGACTGTCTATCCTGTCCCACTGATCTATATTTCTACTTTTGTACCACAGCTATACTCTTTGGATTACTGTAGTTTGTAGTTTGAAATCAGGGAGCCTGAATGCTAAGATATTCAGTCCTTTCATTCACTCCTTTCTTAAGATGCTTTGGCTATTCAGGGTCTTTTGTGCTTCCATACAAATAAAAAATTTTTTATTCTAATTTGGTGGAAAAAAAGAATGCCTTTAGTAATTTGACAGATTGTATTGAATCTTTATCAAATTGAATCTCTATCAAATTGAATCTCTAGATAGTTTTGGGGAGTACCGTCATTTTTACAACACTGATTCTTCCAGTCCAAGAATATGGTCGTCTTTGATTTCATTCATCAGTATCTTACAGTTTTCAGAGTATAGCTCTCTTTTCTCCTTCAGTTCAGTTTCTCAGTCATCTCCAACTCTGTGCGACCTCATGGACTGCAGCACCTGCCTGGTATTCCCATCTCTTTAAGAATTTTCCCCAGTTTGTTGTGATCTACACAGTCAAGGTTTTTGAATAATTAATAAAAAAAATTAGACATTTTCTGAAATTATTTTTCTCATTAGGTGGGAATATTCCTAGGTATTTTATTCTTTTATCTGCCATGGTAAATGGGATTCTTTCCATGATTTCTCTTTCTGATATTTTGTTGTTAGTGTACAGGAATGCAAGAGATTTCTGTGTATTAATTTTCTATCCTGCAACATTACAGCTTTATTAATGAACTCTAGCATTTCTCTGGTAGCATCTTTAGGATTTTCTATGTATATATTTGTGTCATCTTCAAACAGTGAGAATTTTACTTTTTCTACTTCTTTTACAATTTGGGTTACTAGCTATGGGTAGGACTTCTGAAACAAAAGTGGTGAAAGTGGACATGCTTGTCTTGTTCCTAATTTTAGAGGAAATATTTTCAGCTTTTCACCATTATGATGTTAGGTGTAATTTTATCATATATGGTCTTTATTATATTGAGGCTGAATCATGGAAAAAGCAAGAGAGTTACACAAAAACATCTATTTTTGCTTCATTGACTATGCTAAAGCCTTTCACTGTGTGGATCACAATAAACTGTGGAAAATTCTGAAAGAGATGGGAATATCAGACCACCTGATCTGCCTCTTGAGAAATCTGTATGCAGGTCAGGAAGCAACAGTTAGAACTGGACATGGAACAACACACTGATTCCAAATAGGAAAAGGAATACATCAAGGCTATATATTGTCACCCTGCTTATTTAACTCATATGCAGAGTACATCGTGAGAGATGCTGGACTGGAAGAAACACAAGCTGGAACCAAGATTGCTGGGAGAAATATCAATCACCTCAGATATGCAGATGACACCACCCTTATGGCAGAAAGTGAAGAGGAACTATAAAGCCTCTTGATGAAAGTGAAAGTGGAAAGTAAAAAAGTTGCCTTAAAGCTCAACATTCAGAAAATGAAGATCATGGCATCTGGTCCCATCATTTCATGGGAAATAGATGGGGGAAACAGTGGAAACAGTGGCTGACTTTATTTGGGAGGCTCCAAAATCACTGTGGATGGTGACTGCAGCCATGAAATTAAAAGACACTTACTCCTTGGAAGAAAAGTTATGACCAACCTACATAGCATATTTAAAAGCAGAGACATTACTTTGCCAACTAAGGTCCGCCTAGTCAAGGCTATGGTTTTTCCTGTGTTCATGTATGGATGTGAGAGTTGTACTGTGAAGAAGGCTGAGTGCCGAAGAATTGATGCTTTTGAACTGTGGTGTTGGAGAAGACTCTTGAGAGTCCCTTGGACTGCAAGGAGATCCAACCAGTCCATTCTGAAGGAGATCAACCCTGAGATTTCTTTGGAAGGAATGATGCTAAAGCTGAAACTCCAGTACTTTGGCCGCCTCATGTGAAGCATTGACTCATTGGAAAAGACTCTGATGCTGGGAGGGATTGGGGGCAGGAGGAGAAGGGGACGACAGAAGATGAGATGGCTGGATGGCATCACGGACTCGATGGACATGAGTCTGAGTGAACTCTGGGAGTTGGTGATGGACAGGGAGGCCTGGAGTGCTGCGATTCATGGGGTCACAAAGAGATGGACATGACTGAGCGACTGAACTGAACTGAACTGATAGTTTCTCTATAACCATTTTCTGGAGGGTTTTATTATTATTATAAATGGGTATCGAACTTTTTCAGAAGCTTTTTCTGCATCTATTGAGCTGATAATGTGGTTTTTATTCTTCAACTTGTCAACTTATTACACTGATTGTTCATACATATTAAAGAATCCCTGCATTCCTGGTATAAATCTCACTTGAACGTGCTATATGATCCTTTTAAGGTGTTGTTGAATTTGATTTGCTAGTATTTTGTTGAGGGTTTTTGCATCTATGTTCATGAGAAGTCTCACTCCTGTGGGAGAACCTCTGTGATACTGTGGGTCGTCCATCTGCCAACCATTGTGAAAGCACCCATCCTATCATCTTGTTGCCATTTTGTCTTTGCCTTTGAATGTAGAACATCTTTTTTGGTAGTTTGCAGTCTTTTTACTGATGGCTGTTCAGCAGCTAGTTGTGATTTTGTGTTTTCATGAGTGGAGGTAGGCTCAAGTTCCACACTGCCATCTTATCTGCCTTCCTCTCTTCTTTGGTACTCTCAGATTTTCTTTGCTAACCAACTTCTGCAGAAGAATGGATGAACTGTTTAATGACCATTATTTTAAACTTTTTGTCAACTAATAACTTCTGTTTCATTTTTTTTCTCTAAAATTTTATTCTTGGTTTGGAACACATTCCCCTATTTACTTTTCTTGACTTTATGTGGCTTATATGCACTAGTTAAAAGAGCCACCTCTCCTAATTGTGACCAAGTTCTTTCATGTAGGATATAAACTTTACCTTTCAGTGGTGCCTTAGCTCTTGGTTGCCTTTTAAACCTCTGTGATTTTCCAAACAATCTATTTATAGTGACTCCTAGTAGATGAGGGTGTGCTAAGACTGGTCAGTGTCCCAAAGGAGAGGATTTTAGTTAGTACCTAGGTTACTTTTCTATATTTTCAGAATTATTATGAAAAAATATTTATTATTAAAGTATTTATTCCTGTAAATATATTCTTCCCATCACTAAATATGATCTTCATTTTTGCTTAAATGCAAAAGACATTCACATACACTTACTGCTATTTTAATCTCACACTACAAATATTAATGTCTATTTAATATAATTATTGAAAATTAAAAGATACTTGCTCCTTGGAAGAAAAGTTGTGACCAACCTAGACAGCATAGTAAAAAGCAGAGACATTACTTTGCCAACAAAGGTCTGTCTCGTCAAAGCTATGGTTTTTACAGTAGTCATGTATGGATGTGAGAGTTGGACTTTAAAGAAAGTGGAGTGCCAAAGAATTGATGCTTTTGAACTGTGGTGTTGGAGAATACTCTTGAGAGTCCCTTGGACTGCAAGGAGATCCAACCAGTCCATCCTAAAGGGAATCAGTCCTGAATATTCATTGGAAGGACTGATGCCAAAGCTGAAACTCCAATACTTTGTCCACCTGATGCGAAGAACTGACTCATTGGAAAAGACTGTGATGCTGGGAAAGACTGAAGGTGGGAGGAGAAGGGGACAACAGAGGATGAGATGGTTGGATGATATCACTGACTGGATGAACAGGAGTTTGAGTAAGCTCCAGGAGTTGGTAATGGACAGGGAAGCCTAGTGTGCTTCAGTCAGCCCATGGGGTCGCAAAGAATTGGACACGACTGAGGGACTGAACTGAACAGAATTTATTGACTCAAACACAGGTTTTCTATAAATGACTGCACAGCACCTGACTTCTTTAACATAATATTCACTATGAAACTAAATTGACAACAAAATAGAATAAATTGGTTCATATCAGAAAGTACTAAAAATATCTAACATTATACTTACAAGAATGAGAACATTTCAATGTCACAAAACAACAGCATTTTTTATTTGAAAGGGTTGCATTCTAGTAGGTAATTTATAAAATGAGTTATTTCACAGTTAATAGTATTTCCTTCCAAAGATACATCAGTATCTTCAATATTCTTTAAGTACTCTGATATTAAAAATCCTTATCTATTTGTTTGGCTACTATGCTCACTTGAGGAATTGCTCATAGAATACCTTTAGAGTATTTAGCTATCAATAAGAAAATCAGCCTGAGCCTCTGAATTTCCTTTCTGATATAAAACTGTCAAGTCAGCAGGAGTAAATTTATGTCAACTAGGATGTGCTTTTATGCTTCCTCAGGGAACAGAAATAAAGACATCAAGTGTTAGCTATTTAAGGTATGTGACAGAGAAGAATACTATTAGAGTTCCCTTTGACTCGCTGAATGATTGCTTACAAAAAAAGATCTGATATGTTTAGCTGCACAAAAAATAGATGAATTAGTCACATAATCTTGTTTCTAATACTTCACACCAAAAGGTAAGCCACCAGTAACATTTTAGTTAAATCAATTGTAAAAACTTCAATGGAAAACTCTGTACTTCAAGGAATATTATTTATATTGGAGCATATTAGATTTGCTAGTAAAGATAATAATACCTATTATAGCTAATATTTGAGTGCTTACTATCTGCAGATATGGTTATGTCCTACTATTACCTATTTAAACATTATCAAAAAAAAAGAAAAGAAAAAAGAAAGAAATCATCAAGGTAAAGGGAAGTCAGAATTTGTTCCAGGTCACACAGCTTCAAACCTGAACATATTCACTCCAAAGATGGGTCTGAAAATGGGAATTCTATATGCAAAGCTACAAAAACAGGATTATAAAACTTGGGTATAGAACAAGATTATTTTTTTCCCTCAGTCATATGGATTTTATATAGGGGAGTTAAAAATATAGAGACATGGGTTTGATAGAGCCAACATTATGGTGAACCAATTATGGATTCTGGAAAATAATAGGGACCATGGAAAGCTTTCCAGCAGAGGAATAGCAAAACCTAAACGGTGCCTTAAGGAGAAAGCAGCTTAACATTTAATGTCAACTATTAAATAGCTGTTAAACTATAAATATTGAATCACATAAGATGTGGGAGTATTGAGTTTGCTTTAGAGAAACAGCATTACTCCATGGTTCCACTCATAGATTTATAATGAGTAATGAATCCAGTTTTGTCATTTGTTAGGTATCTCATGAATAATCTCAGTTCAGTTCAGTCGCTCAGTCGTGTCCGACTCTTTGTGACCTCATGAATCACAGCATGCCAGGCCTCCCTATCCATCACCATCTCCCGGAGTTCACTCAGACTCACGTCCATCGAGTCCGTGATGCCATCCAGTCATCTTATCCTCGGTCGTCCCCTTCTCCTCCTGCCCCCAATCCCTCCCAGCGTCAGAGTCTTTTCCAATGAGTCAACTCTTCACATGAGGTGTCCAAAGTACTGGAGTTTCAGCTTTAACATCATTCGTTCCAAAGAAACCCCAGGGTTGATCTCCTTCAGAATGGACTGGTTGGATCTCCTTGCAATCCAAGGGACTCTCAGGACTCTTCTCCAACACCACAGTTCAAAAGCATCAATTCTGCAGCTCTCAGCCTTCTTCACAGTCCAACTCTCACATCCATACATGACCACAGGAAAAACCATAGTCTTGACTAGACGGACCTTAGTCAGCAAAGTAATGTCTGGGACTGTATAAATTACTTGGATGAACTGCTTGGGTAACCAACATATAATGTAAATTCAAACTAATAATAATATACTGATAACATTTTCAAATTTTTTAAAAAAAATTTAAATATCCTGAAAGTCCTATTGTTTTCCATTTCTATTATAACTAACCTAATTCAGGCTGCTACAACTTATGCACCAAAATGGTGCGTCAGTCTCCCTAGTAGTTTCTAAGTTTCTATTTACTATTTATCTCTGCAACTAAAAATCATACCATTCTCCTCAAAAATTTTCAGTGATTCTTAATAACTTAACAGCGTAATTTCAAACTTGTCAATCTGGCATTTAAGACTTCCAAAGTGTCCCTCAATTTGTTTATTTAGTTTATCTCTAATTACTATGTCATTGCTAGTATATTCAATAAAGATGGTTATCTTGCTTTCACTCACAGAAAGGGAAGAGGGATAAAATTTGGGAATATACATGAGTTTGTTTGCCAGATATTTAAGTTCTTGAACCACAGTCTGCCGTTTTGTTAAAACAGGTTTTTCATATCTCACTCAACAAGATATTATAAGGATTAAAATAAATTTACATAATCAAATGAAAATATACAAAAAACATGAATTTTTCAATCAAACACTGCTGTGTCCCAGGCTCTGGCCTGGGCACTGTAGCTTCAATGACAACATTCCAGAAGCCAATTTATTAAAAAAAAAAAAAATAAGGACTGATGTTAGAATTTGAGATGATATAATAATTATACACATTTTCCTCTTCTAAACTCAAAACAAATTCAGATATAAAGAGATCAATGTATTAATTTTGTTACTAATAAAACAAGCCCAAAGACCAGTCCAATAATCCTCTCTACCTATAGGAATAAACGCCAGATAACTATCCAAACTGAGGGATATTTTGCTTCTGGAAAGCAGACATATTTTGCTTCTGGAAAGCTACCTTCCATTATTCTGTGATGGACTATCAGGTCCTAGTGAGTATTACATGCAACCTAGGTATTAAAGCAGGGATATTTCACTATGTTATGTTTAAATTCTTAGAATACAATAAAAATAGAGTAGTAGATATTCACTGTTGATCTAAGTACTAATCTAGTTAATTTCAGTCAGTTCAGTAGAGTTGCTCAGTCGTGTCCGACTCTTTGTGACCCCATGAATCCCAGCAAGCTAGGCCTCCCTGTCCATCACCAACTCCCAGAGTTCACTCAGACTCACATCCATTGAGTCAGTGATGCCATCCAGCCATCTCATCTTCTGTCGTCCCCTTCTCCTCCTGCCCCCAATCCCTCCCAGCATCACAGTCTTTTCCAATTAGTCAACATTTCTCATGAGGTGGCCAAAGTACTGGAGTTTCAGCTTTAGCATCATTCCTTCCAAAGAAATCCCAGGGTTAATCTCCTTCAGAATGGACTGGTTGTATCTCCTTGCACTCCAAGGGACTCTCAAGAGTCTTCAACAACACCACAGTTCAAAAGCATCAGTTCTTCGGTGCTCAGCTTTCTTCACAGTCCAACTCTCACATCGATACATGACCACAGGAAAAACCATAGCCTTGACTAGACGGACTCTGTTGGCAGAGTAATGTCTCTGCTTTTCAATATACTATACTGGTTGGTCACAATTTTTCTTCCAAGGAGTAAACATCTTTTAATTTGATGGCTGCAGTGATTTTGGAGCCCCCAAAATTGAAGTTTGACACTGTTTCCACTGTTTCTCCATCTATTTCCCATGAAGTGATGGGACCAGATGCCATAATCTTCATTTTCTGAATGTTGAGATTTAAGCAAACTTTTTCACTCTCTTCTTTCACTTTCATCAGGAGGCTTTTTGGTTCCTCTTCACATTCTGCCATAAGGGTGGTGTCATCTTCATATCTGAGGTTATTGATATTCTGCCAGCAATCTTGATTCCAGCTTGTCCTTCTTCCAGCCCACCATTTCTCATGATGTACTTTGCATATAAGTTAAATAAGCAGGGTGACAATATACAGCCTTGACATACTCCTTTTCCTATTTGGAACCAGTCTGTTGTCCCATGTCCAGTTCTAACCGTTGCTTCCTGACCTGCATACAGATTTCTCAAGAGGCAGGTTAGGTGGTCTGGTATTCCCATCTCTTTCAGAATTTTCCACAGTTTATTGTGATCCACACAGTCAAAGGCCTGTCTCTTATACACATCTTCACAGACCCTGTTTCTGAAACCAAACCTAATGCAGAGTGAGGTACCCAACCC